>OY720680.1:56641480-57063893 GCA_963170755.1 Amphimallon solstitiale
CACACATATTCACTGCACAAACAATCATATTGTATATTATTATTTTGATTTATTGGAAGAATATTTGCCCTAGGCACTTATGTGCTAAGAGCTATTTATTAATCAAACATATTTTCGGTTACAAATTGAATTTAGATAATTTTAAAAGTATTCATGTTAATTGCCCTTTTATATACAGGGTGTAACAAAATAAGTGTAAAACATTTCAGGGGGTGATTCCTTAGCGAAAAAGAGATAGGGTCTTTCATATAAAAAAACTTCAATGGAGCATCCCTTGTTAAGATACAGCCCCATAAAGGGGGTACATAAAATTTGTTTTACAATTTTTCTCACAAACACTAAAAATGTAATTTATTTCCAATGTAACTTTTTGTCTGATTATTTGTTTACCATTTAAAAATCTATTTCCAATACCTTGTTTCATTCGAAACAAAAAATGTCTCTTGAATTTTTTGCCCAAAAGTAATCAGTTCGCAGCAAAAAATTATTTTACGAACAACTACAGAGATACATCGTCATAAATGCGAACTGGATTAGTATTGTTATTTTGTAGTTACTACCTGCATCAAAATACATATGATTAAAGATGAATAAACAAAACTAATTTATTAATAACAAAACATAAAACATGTAGAAATCATAGTAAATGTTCAATATGTCCACCTTCAGTCATTACACATGCGTCTAGACGTCGGCGCATTGAGCCACGTATTCGCTCAAATATTCCTGGATTCTCTCTAATTACCCTGCACGCATCGATGATGCGGTTTCTTAAGTCCTCTACATCGCGAACAGGAGTAGGATAAACCAAAGTCTGTAAATGGCCCCAAGTAGAGATATCGAGAGGATTGAGATTCGGGGATCGAGCGGGCCAATTCTGTGGTCCTCCTCGACCTATCCAATGATTTGGATATGTTTGGGTTAAATGCTGACGTGCTGCTTGACTAAAATGGGCGGGAGCCCCATCATGCATAAAAAACATATCCCTTCTGACGCCCAAAGGAACTTCCTCCAGCAGTACTGGATGCACTTCTCTTAAAAATTGAGTGTATGCCTCACCATTTAATCGAGGAGGTAGAAAATGAGGGGCAATTAAATAATCCCCAATAACTCCGAGCCACACGTTAAGAGAAAAGTGTTCTTGATGGTTAGCTTGTACAATAGCGTGAGGGTTTTCATCAGCCCATATGTGGTTATTATGAAAATTAATTATCTTGTCCCAAGAAAAAGTACATTCGTCTGTGAATTCGATCGTCTTCAGAAAGTCAGGATTTCTTCTAATCATTTCCAGCATCCAATTGGAAAATTCAAGACGGTTCGGAAAATCTCGCTGTAACAGTGCCTGTACTCGTTGCAGATGGTAAGGGTATAAGAGTTGTTCCTTTAAAATTCGAAATACCGTCATATGATCAACATTTAACTCGAAAGCAATCTTTCTAGTACTGCTAGTAGGTTGTTCTTCAACCAAATTAAGTACTGCTTCTTCAAGATGTGTTGTTCTAACTTCTCGATGGCGACCACAATGTATTTGAGCGAATACGTGGCTCAATGCGCCGACGTCTAGACGCATGTGTAATGACTGAAGGTGGACATATTGAGCATTTACTATGATTTCTACATGTTTTATGTTTTGTTATTAATAAATTAGTTTTGTTTATTCATCTTTAATCATATGTATTTTGATGCAGGTAGTAACTACAAAATAACAATACTAATCCAGTTCGCATTTATGACGATGTATCTCTGTAGTTGTTCGTAAAATATTTTTTTGTTGCGAACTGATTACTTTTGGGCAAAAAATTCAAGAGACATTTTTTGTTTCGAATGAAACAAGGTATTGGAAATAGATTTTTAAATGGTAAACAAATAATCAGACAAAAAGTTACATTGGAAATAAATTACATTTTTAGTGTTTGTGAGAAAAATTGTAAAACAAATTTTATGTACCCCCTTTATGGGGCTGTATCTTAACAAGGGATGCTCCATTGAAGTTTTTTTATATGAAAGACCCTATCTCTTTTTCGCTAAGGAATCACCTCCTGAAATGTTTTACACTTATTTTGTTACACCCTGTATAATTAACTAGCAACCTGCCTCAACTACTGCGACTTCGACTGCCTCTCAGTGCTCTAGTGTCCGAACGCATGTGAAAGGTCTTTATCACACAGGCCTGGAAATCGGGTTGAAGTTTAACCACCTCAAGTAAATCATCCCTGATCTATGGTCTGTAAATAAAATCAACGATAACACAACTATAAATACTATTGATGTATACAAAGTAAAATAAATGATACATAGCAATACAGAGTTATTAAATTTATTTATAACCTTTATAATAAATAGTAAAATAACCTACTATAATGAAAATAAAATTGTTTTTTTGAATCTTCAGATAGTAACTTAAATTTATGGCATACAGTCAATGTCTTAATGCTTGTTAGTACATAGGCACCCGCACCTTCATAGATTACTTAACAGAATTTTATGAAACACATGGCTGTGCATAAAAATTAAATAAAAATATATACTGTGTGTTTAATAATCACGTGGACAAAAAATTACTTGGAGTGGATAGCATAAACAACAGAGGTTTAGCACAAAAACCCTTATTGGCTGGGTGCAAACTGAGGACATAAGTCGAACAGGTATTGGAGCACTGAATGCACTTTCAAAATGTCACGATGATCTCATTTCTTTGTTTGAAACTATATCTTCATTTGCACAACCTTCTTTCATATAGACCGAATAAGACACAAGTTGTGAAGCATAAATACTACCATTATCTAAAAGAACAGAATCTAGGGTTGCTTTTAAATATCATTTTTCAATATTGCGCTCAATCCCAAATTCATTCATTAGACTAGTAATAAGGCTGCACACCAAATTCTCATCTTACTCCTCTCCTATATAGGTAAATAGATATTCCAGATGCCAACAATTTTCTTCTAGTTTTAGTTTTAAGCCAAGCAATTCAGCCTTCTCTTTGTTCAAACTCATACCATTTAACTGAGAATATGCAATCAACAGAGACTTAAGTTCTTGCTGAGCACCGGAACTCATCATTACTATTCGGCTCACATTAACGAGGTTGCGTGAACCCTTTAAATAAATCATCATCAATAGCTTCTGGTAGCTGAGGGACAGGAAGTCCCTGACCATGGTCGCCTCTCCCAATAGCTCAAAAAAGTTGGGGTAGAAAATCACTTTTTATTTTTTTAATTGTACAATTGTACATTTGAATTATCTTTCAGCGTTTTCGATATCACGGGTACTGTAAATTTAAAATGTTTTTAACATAATAACAAACACAGCAAGCCTTTTGTGGAGTTTCAGATTTTTCTTGATCACCAAGTTTAATTTCCATATATGTATAAAACGAAAAATTTTTTTTGAAAAACGTCCGTAATATCGATGATATTTTTTAATCACAAACTTACCACAATTGTAGTAAAATGTGTCAGAAAAGTGTTTTTGCAATTAGTACCGTAATCATACCATTTATTTCACTAGTGCTGTAATAGGGTCTATTACAGCACTAGTTGCGTAATAGAAATGGAACATTTAAACAGATTTATTTTAAGTTGGTCACATTGCAACAGAAATGGAGATGTCAATATGACATTTTGTAAGCAAGTTTGAGGTTTTTATATTGAAATTCATTGTAAGATTTGATATTTTTAATTAATCTTTGAAATAGTACAACTATTATTATAAACATTTATATTAACGTTTGAATTATCTTTCGAAGTGATAGTGATACCGTGTGCAGTAGAAACATTCTGTTGAAAATTATCAAAAATGTGTCAATTTTAAATTAACTTGTCAATTTAAATCTTGTGCCAAACCAAGGTGACAACCGCCACAAAATTTCCCTTGATTATCAAATTTTTCTCGTTTTGCTTTTACAAAAAGAAAAATTTTAAAACTAATTGCAAAAAATAGCATAAAAGACACGTTTCATTTGACATTAAAGCACTCATTCAGTTAAGAAACTCGTGGCTACGCCACTCGTTTCTTAAACTCTGAATTCGTACTTTGAAACGTCAAAATGAAACTTGTCCTTTAATATACTATTACAACCACGATTGTCATACTTAAAGCACATGGGCAAAACATTGCAAAAAGTTTATTGTCACCAATTTATTAGAATTGCAATCTCTAAATTTTATAGAAAACTCACTACAATTTTATATGGCAAATTCAGTTTAAATATAATAGACTCTTAGTTGAAATGTGAGAAAAATGATATAATGTACTTATAGTCAGCAATGTATAAAATGTAAAATACTCATTATAGAACGGTTATTTTAAAATTATAGGTTATAATATACAAAAAATTTTCTAATAATTTCAACCACCCAAATCATGCAATCTTTAGATTTATATGATAGGTGATTATTAACTGCGTCCACTAATAACGTTTCGCAGACGTTACTTCAGCTTTTCTTGGACTTCTCTGATTATACACGACAGTTACTAACTTGTACAGATTTCGGACTCCAATTCGTTAATTAATATGCAAATGGATCTAGTTATTTTAATAAGGTTTCCATCTAATCCATATTCACGCGTAAAATGAAATCGAATTACAGTAGATAGTGTATTATAACTGTAAATCGTAATTTCATATGATTACATTTTGAAGGTAGAAGTTTTTCCTTGGTAGACATGCTGGAATGTGAGTAGTATGTCTTATTACTAGGATATAAAAACATTAATATACAATTTTATTAGTTTCTTTTTTTTAAATGCTATAATTAATTATACCTGTATGAAGAGAAGTCACGAAATTATTTTGCTTATGATTCTATACAGTAAAGAATATGGGGAAGCTCGAAACATTTTTAGTAGCTCTTGGGAGGCACTCCAGTTTACTGTATTCTGTACTTTATTTATTCCACGGAGTTTTAGCGAAATACAAATTTGCAGTATCTTGTTTTAGAGAACATATTTTAAACTCAATTTTAGACAAATCTATGTTAGTGGTAATGTCTATATTTATTATATTTGCGTCTTCAAAATGTATATAAGAATGTATTATATGTTTGTTATACAACATAATAAAATAATACTATTGTCTTTCTAGCAAAGCTCAATCGGTAGAAATTATAATCGAGTATGAAAAATAAATAATAAACTCAGGATTGAATTCTTTTTTAAAAGATATTTTAATATTCATTTTCAAAATAATATTTTTTTAAACACAATATAGTGTATGTTGAACTACATAAATTAAGTACCTAATGATTGAAAACTCTGTTAATCACATAACAAATAACACATAAATTCAATTACAAAATTAAATTCTAAAGTCTTAATGAAAATTATTAAAACAATAATAGAAATATGACTATTCAGATGATGTTTATATAAAATAGAAACATTGTTACAACAAATTAAGTATCAATTCTATTATTCTCTTTATCTTATAAAGATATTACTTCAATGTTTGATATTAACTATTATGAACGGATTTTCTTTTAAATGTTTATAATTGTACTTAACGGGTTTTCTATTTCTGTCTAGGACGGGTCCCCTTCATAAAATACATTTTTCTGGGTTACAGGTACAGTTTCTTAAGGTGCGGATAATACATCATATAAGGTCGAAATTAAATTCATCCAATAGGTTTTCTCCGTATTTGTATTCACGTTATGGGCTTCTTCTATTTCGGTAAAACGTTTCTTATTTATATTTTTCAGTTTATAAATCCAATTCCATTTATTTTTACATGCAACATCAGATAATTTCGGTTCAGTAATCACTTTGATCCAAGATATGAGTTCCACAAGTTTACGACTTATCAAACATGTAGATGATAATTAACTTATAAAATCAGTTATTTATTACTTTTATACCAACTTTTCTATTTAAATTCTTCTTTATTCCAAAAAATCTCGTTTCATTACATAATTATTTTACTTTCATGTCAAAATTCACAAACCATCTATCTGTTTATCAGTAACCAGGATATTTTTACTTAGTTTCAATATACGTATTTGATTTTTCATGATAATGACATTTTCTTGTATAGTAATTTAAGTTGCCTATCTTATGTCTTGACAATATTAGTTATATTTTATACATTCCATTACTATTCTAATAAAAATTTTCTATTTATATACGAATGAACTTTTATTTGTATAACATAAATTATTTTTTTTGAGAAGTTAATTTTGATTTTATACTTATAAATATTGAAAATTTAAATCATTATAATACATACACATACTTTATTAAGGAAAGTAATATATATTTTTAATTGACACAGGTAAATGCCCCCGAATCATATTTTTTTCAACTGGAGAATTTTTATTTTATCGCTATGAAAAAATACGCTATCGCGAAAATGTTCTTATAAGACGTTTCTGTGACGTGTTATAGCATCATCTTGATGTATGGATCAAATCGCTTAACATTTGTTACTTTTACATTCGTTTAAAGAAAAGTAAATGAACGAATATAAACTTGAACACAGAGGTGTCATGAAATATTTATCAAAAGAACGCTGAAGCCCGAAGAATATCCATGAGTGAATGGTAAGAGTGTATGGAGAAAAAAGCCCATCCTATTTTCAAGTGAAACTTGGATGTAAGCAGTTCAAATGGTGCAGAGAATCCATTCATCCACAAAGTTAAAGATTTGGTGCTGCCTGACCGTCGAGTATAAATTTCAGTTATTGCTCGAGAAATAGGAGTATCAGAAATGAGTGTTTTTAAAATTTTATATGAAGATTTGGGAACACTGTGTGAGTGTTGTTCTGTATAAAATTGTAAAAGAATAAATTATTTTACGACACGTTCTTTAATCTTAAGAAAATGGCACATACAAAACAATAACTAGTGATTATAAATGTTTATGGGCAAAATTACTTTCCTTTCTATGAAACAAAATATGCTATTTGCTTTCAATTACCATCAGTGAAGGACCACAAACAAAAAACTAATTAAGACTTGTCACGGTCTTACGGTGTATATCATATCCTCTAATAAAACTAGGCTCTTCGCAAAAGAAAAAATACTACGTTGTTTTGCTACTCCGTCTGAATACTCGTAAATTAGTATTAGTTGAAAAGACGGGGTTATATTTAACTCATTTTATTTCCCTTTTATTCAGGACCGGATTGCGATAACTTTAGATTTACATGTTTTATATTTTTTACAACTTGTACAATTGTATCAACATGTATAGTAACGGTATACGATATACCTCACCACGTCTTTATTTAAATATAAAATTTGAAAAGCAATGTAGTCAGGATGTGCCATATTCCAGATAAAGTATTCACCATTTCTATCGTGTAAACGGTGAGATATAGAAAGTCAAATAAGTGAGACAAATGTGTGTGACTTTACTACTTACTGTTTTTAACAAATGACTATCGTCATCAAATTGACATGCAAAATATAATCTGATAGACATATTGCTGTGGCAACATAATTATTTGGAATAGTATTTTATTAAAACAATAATAGAAATATGACTATTCAGATGATGTTTATATAAAATACGTTGCCATACGTTAGGCAATGGCAAATAGATTATGCTGTGTGCAGTTCCAGCAACATAGCTAATAAAGATAATGATAATTTTTATTATCCTTAATATATTTATTTATTTTCTTAACAGCACGTACTTTATAAGTATACGTGAATTCTAGCAGTGTATCTAAATTTCTCTTCTCTCGTTAAATCTCTTGTTTTTCTTTTTATAGGGATAAGGTTATAGCTTATTTTAAATAAAAATCAGAAACCATATAAAACATAATTGTATAATTTATTCAACATTATTTTTAGAATAGATAGTATCGCTATATTATATTCACCATTGAATTATAAAAGAAGAACGTAATTGAAAGAAAACATTTGTACCGTGTTCTCGGTTCATCTCAAAGTCCGCCACCCAGAAACACTTCCCTTCTTGAAAATCTATTTTAAATTATTAATTTATAATCAAAAAAATTATTGTGAGGATTAATGATGCTTAATAAAGTGTCAGAAAATATACATTTGCACGTTATATCCTCTTAACACCCAACACCATTAATAATTCTATTTGTGTTGTTAAAACTAATGAATGTATATTATTACAGGACAATATCTATTATCCCTATTGCACAACGTTATATTGAATATACATTTGCACGTTATATTACAATATACGCATAGCAACATTCATAAATCTTTGTATCGAAAACTTACTTTGAATCATTGAAAAACTCTTCAAATTCTGCCATAGGCATCTCCATTTTTAAAAATACAAAAATTATTAACAAAAGAAAAGTTCTTATAATGAATGAAAATTAAATACAAATAAAATTAATATGCTAATACAAGAAATAATGAACGAATATAATCGTGGTGTATCTAACCCTACGATTTTATGTCTTTTAAGTCGCTTTTAATATCTCTCCAAGTAACTAACTAATAATCTTGTTCATTCTTGTTTTTCAATTTATATACCCGGGAAGACACGTGACCGCTCGCAACGCCATCCTTGGAACTAATATTTAGGTTGTCACCCTGCATTTTCAGTGAGATCTCGCCCTCCAAGTTGCCGTCGTGACACTAACACACACGCACTTATTGTCTTTGACAGTTCCTTCACTAAAATGTCAACACATTGAGAATTGTTCGCTTATTTAAAAAGTCTTTCACTTAAATTATCCAGTATCTTCCAATGTAGGTATATTTGTATTAATATAGTTCTTCTTTATATTTGTTTATGAATTTGTTACCTTCTTCATTATTTGCCACATACTTCCTTTTTCCATTCGCTAACACAATCCTTATTTTTCTTTTATTTGTTTCAGTATTCGGTAAAATTGGAAATATATTGTAAATAACAGGTGTTCTTCCAACGTTCGCTGCTCGTACATCACGATCCGTTTGGCCTGCTATTTCATCGCTTGCTTCCACCCAAGATTTTTCTAATGGTGATATATTTATCTGTAAAAAACTACAAACGAAGTTTACATCATATTTTCTTTTTGTAGGTCTTAAAACCGTACAAATCTCTCTCTACAGTCAATGAAACATAGTGCTATACACACGAATTCATGAATGTATTTTATTATTTGCTCAGCTGTCGTTTACAAAAACACTACTGCTGACTGTGTCATGTCAAGATATTTTTATATCCTTTTTTATCTATAGTTATAAGTGAAGGTAAATTTTATTCTTTAAGTATGATTTATTTTAATTTCTTTTATAAAGTTTTATTACCCTATGCATGTTTTCATACACATACATTTACATAATTTATTCAATTATATTTTTCTCCCGTGCATATCGGATTTTATCTTCTTTTTACAATTTTACTGCTTTTAAATGACTAAATCTCTTTGCTTTTCTATAAAAGAAATATATATATATATATATATAATAAATAATTCTAAATTTTTCTTGACCTTATTCACATATTCATGTGCATATATATAATTAAATTTCTTGGACGATTTAGAGGTCAATACTAATTTCAAATTAATTTAAAATTAGTTTAATTGCTAATTAGGTAATTTTTAATCTTTAAAAATTACCCAGCGGTCCAGGAATCGAACCCGAAATCTCCTGATTACTAGTCAGGTGTGTTATCCACTACACTACCACGGGCTTATATATATATATATATATATAACGGAAAGGAGTCTCTGCTGTCAAAGTCAAGAAAAATGTATTCTTAGGGGGGATCCAGCATCAAAAGATATAACTTTATGTGAAGTTCTTTATTTTTTGCCAATATTTCGTATTATAATCTAAACAACACGTGCACAAAACTAGAAAACATGTTTTCTAGTTTTGTGCACGTGTTTCTCTCGATAAGTTCGCATTTTTGGCCCTGAGGAAGTATTAGATTATAATACGAAATATTGGCAAAAAATAAAGAACTTCACATAAAGTTATATCTTTTGATGCTGGATCCCCCCTAAGAATACATTTTTCTATATATATATTGAACTGGTGTTGATTATGTGACAACACCAGTCAAATACCCACAAACACATACAGTCACCCCTTAAAACCCCTTGAATACAGGCAACCAAATATACATCGGCAATGCTTAAAATTGGACCCTTGTATAAAAGTATAGGTAAAATAAATCCCTGAAAATTAATGCAGATTTTGCTAACAAATCTAGTAAATTCTGAGAACCCCATCAAATTGTAAATATTTGAAAGAAATTCACCCCCAAATTTAGAAAACCAAACCAATGACTACTCTTTTCAGGAACCCCAACTGAAACCCCCGTATTAAATACTAAATATTAGAATTAAATACCTGATTAGTTCAAAATACACATTAGTCTTATCTTTACAGTTATATTTAGCATATTTTCACAATACAACAATGAGTAATTAAGTGTTATATAGGCAAGGTAATAATATTAAATAAATTTGACAGCCTTTACAAATGGCCAATTTAAATTACAAATTTCAACATTTATCATCACACTATGAGCATAGAAATGAGTACCATTTTATAGTGTGAATTCTCAAGAGTAAAATGCCACAAAAAGTTACAGGTTCAAAGTTAAAGCAAGGTTGATAGTATCGAAAGCATCATCCCAAACATTGGCAAATGTATAGCACATACATGACTAATTTTTATCTAAAAATGCATAGTTTAAAACTAAAATAAACTAATGGTGAACATAAAAAACATTTAAACCATAAACTAGTTGACAAGTTACAAGCATGGTAACAAACAATAAAACTGTTAGATGCGCACATTTAAGTTAAGCATCATTTTAATTTTCAAATTTCGATGCGCCATATTGTCAGAAGCATAATTAATTTCAAATATTTCATATACATAATTAAAGTAATTATAAATAAACTCTAGCAGTTACAAAGTCTATCGAGACGCATTTACGTTGGAATATTTTTCAATGTCATATTTTCAAGTTGAGTCCAGATATTTAAATAAGCATTTTGAATAATTTGACAGTTGTCAACATAGGTAAAAGAAAAGTTTTAAAATATTAATTACAAGCTATTTAGATAATTTAAAAAAGGTGGTAAAAGATTAAGAAAAGGTCATAGTTTCATGTTATAACAGTAATTCGTAAATAAATTAAAAGACCATTTAGTTATTACACTTCTAAAACTAACCACACTAATTTTTTGTATAAAGAAAGATTTTAAAAAGGATTAAAAGATGAAAAAATATTATATGTATTTATAAGTTTAATTTGTAAAGGTAAAGTTCTACTAAAAAGGCATTTTAAGCCAAAATTCTGATATTTTAATTTATTTTATTAGCGTCTATGACGTCATCGACATATGACAGTCGAAATGCTAAATTTGCCCTTTAATTTTTAAAAAATGTGTTTTTCTAAAAGAAAACGAATTAAAGTAATTTTATTGTACCGATTGAAAGACGATTTAATTTAACTAAGATAAAACATGATTCCACTAATATTCAAAAATAAACTTGCCCGAAAAAAGACTTTGTAAAATGCTACCTTTTGGATTTCCATGGTTACGACGTCCACAACAGAAGATTAATATAAAAAGGCACATCCGACGAGAAGCGGCATTCATTTTCGAATTCATTGTTATTCAGTTTCGATTCCAGTTTTATTCGAAGCGAGATTCACTTTTATTCCATTTTTGATTCGAATAAGATTCACATTCATATTCGATTCAGATTGATATTCGCATTCGATTTCAATTTTCATTAGTGATTGACGCATTAATATTCATTATCGATTCATATCGATATCCAGTCGCCGTCAAAGTTGTGATACATTCAATTAAGCCATAAATTGTCTGCTGAGTCATTTCCACGTGCGAGTTAGAAGGTCACCAATTGAAGACTTTCGAGCTTGACATCAGTAGGGTGAGACGAATCAATCTCAAGCTGCAACATAACCAGAAACATTGGAGATATTACTGACCCGCCTTAAGCTTTACCGAACGAGGTCAAGGACATACCGTACGCCGACTTACCAGATAACTGTGAGGCCCACGTAGAACTAGGACACGAGCAGTAACGACTGGAAAACCACACCCCTTTGGACGAAATACCTGTCCTTAAACAATACAAGGAATTAGTACACAGAAGGTACCAAGTCTGTTTATTAGTATATGCACCTTTTTCTTGACACAAATTTGGGTCAAATCTAAATCTATGTCACATTTGTGCAACGTCTTTTAATTCGATCATTTCTATAAATTAATTAAATGCAAATCTTGAAATATAGCTATGTAAAACTTGGAAAATCAATTTAAAATTTCAAACAATATAATGCTTATTTAAATATCAGAATATACTTACATTTAAATTTTATCCTATCTAATTGTTATGCAATCCATTTTAATAGTTTGTACATAAGGGTCAAACTCATATACTTTGCCTTGATTTCAATATTTAAAAATTAGTAGAACTTTTGCCTAAATAACTGCTGTTCATGTACACAACAAAAGTGTATTGATTAATATCAAAATTTTATAGACATTGTTGATTGTCATCCTGTTTATGGGATCTGTTTATCTATTTCTCGTAATCTTTCATTGTTGTATTGTTGTAGAAATTCATTGATATGTTTTAAATAAATTCAGATCTGTTGTTTTCATGTATAAAGTGTTTGTTTTCATCACTGTTAAAACCCATTCTTCATTTATAAGAGGTACGCATATTCTGTTTGGAGCTCCAGCATTAGAGCTGTTACTCCAAGTAGGCCTTACAGGTTAGATTCTTCAAGATCGTCACACGACAACTGGAAAGTATGGTATCCCGGACTAAGGTAAATCAAATCTCGAACCTCCTTAACGCCCTGTAGATAACACAATTAGAGTCACTTAGATATCACCCACCTAGATAAACACCTAACTTTTAAATTTCGTTTTGGTCACTTCAACATTTACACGTACACGAGTTATAGCGACTTCGCGCGTAATTCAGTGTTTGTTCCACCTCTTGGATAAAGTCTATCCCGATCTTGCGCAGTCATACGTTGAATGCCGCGAAATTTTTGAATTATTAATAACGTTGTATTTATCTATTAGGATAAATTTTGAGATACTAAATGATACATAAACTAAATATATAATTTATCTCCGTTTTTATAGAATGCAACCCCCTTTAGCTAGCCGGCCAAGTTATAATTGAAAAGTAATTAAATAATCAATTAGGGACATTAGCCAGTCAACGTCAGACTAAGTAAATAGTTCAGTATATTATTGTGTTTAGCAGTTTTTTTAGCATAAAGTAAATAAAGCGCTCTAAGTCTCATTAGCTCTCCATTCACTATTACATCTTGGCCACGCAAATTAGGGCATTGTAAGGGAAACTAAGCACACTATTACAATATATATCTATATATATATATATATATATATATATATATATATAAATTATATTACAATTCTTTGCCAATTATACAAATGTATTGAAAAAATGAAAATCTTCTAGGTAGTAGTGGCATACAATGAATTAAAAGTAATGACAATATGACAACTGGTTGTCAATTAGAAAACAATGACAAATATAAAATGTAAATCAAAATGTATAAATGAAAATGTAATCAATAAGCATAGGACAGTCGAGATTACTTATATAGTCACATCAAAAGGCTTGGGGTCTACCACAAACTGTTCAGTCAATCCAAATATACAAATAACAACGACGCAACTATGCAAAGAAAAATTAAGAGTAGAACTGTTAATATATATATATATATATATATATATATATATATATATATATATAGCTTAGATTTATCTCGTCTTTCATTTTGTACCTGTTTAATATCGGAATTCTAAATATGAATTCATTTTTATATCTGTGTTTTCTATACTTAAATGTATGTAACTTAGTATACTCTTATGTTGAAATCTTTGAATACAATAAAAACTGATTCTTATACTGTCTCTTTTATATTTTTTTGTACTTAAATTAATTCTTAATGCTATTACTATTATTTTTAATATACAAGAGATCACGGCAATATGTCGAAAAATCGCTGCTACTTCAGATAAATTAGTACATACTTTGTAGTGTTTTACCTGGAGAAAAAGTAGCACTTTGTCGACAACCATGTTAGCAATTAACGATTTTTCAAATTAGTGAATATCTCATGAACAGAACTTTACTCAAGTTGGTAATTTTTTTGGAAGAAATAAGCAGCCCACATGTAAAGTTTTCACAATTTTTTGTTGTTGAAAATACTGTACTACTAGAAAATAATTTTTGTATAGATCTCTTTCTTTCTAAATTATTTCTCAAAGTAGATAAAAACCTAAAATTTAAATACTACCCTGAAAATTAATGATGAATGTCGTCTCATATAATATTCCTTGTGGCTTCCTTTTTTCTAATACCACAATTACATTATGTATACCATCTGATGTTCAACTGAGGTAAAGATCCTGGTTAAATCCAAAACTCTACCATCGTATCCTCTACCGGTTCGAGTTTGCATATAAGAAAATCTAGAATCGTGTCGAAAGTGCCCATATTAGTTATACTAAAATTTATTTATAATGTTGAACATCTCGAAAATCTTAAGTCTTCTCCGTTAACAATTACCTTCCGAAATATTTATAAACCGAATCAGGGATATTTATGTTATCTTATTATTCTGTGGTATAATACATATGCTTACGCATAAGCTCTATTTTGGGCATATTGAAACTCAGTGAATACGTATTTTATTAAGTTAGTTCTATATTGTAATTCAAAAAAAAATTCAACATTTTAAAGGACTATTGAAAATGTGAAGATTGTCGTAATAAGCTTATGTTCGAAAATACATGCCATTGGAGATACGGCAGCACTATACCATTCAATAGAAGTACTAATTAATCTGTTGGTTACATGGGTAAAATGTTATCAATCGACTATTTCCAGCGCCTTAGTCAGTGTGATGGAGGAATAAGAAGAGGTATCTCTAATATTCTTTTTATGAAAAGGTCTGTCGCTTTGTTAAATGTCGCTGATATCTTTAAAAAAAAAGTCATAGGGCTGGTATTTTTTTTATTGTAAATCTAAATAGTTCAAAAGCGGCATATCCAGATATACGTTTAAAAAAGGTCATTTTTACTTTCTTATACGTAGTATAAGGAAGTATTGTGATAACGAAAATTTTCGACCTCGAGGTTTTTGCAGATGTCCACGTTTTGAAGTCCCCTGATACCAATAAAGTGGTTTTTGAAAAATGTCTGTGTGTCTGTGTGCGTGTCTGTCTGTCTCTCTCTGTGTGTGTGACGACGATAGCGGTCAAACCGCTGTAGATATCAATTCCAAATTTTGTATTTACGTGTATAATCTCCCTTTTAAGATCTGATTGGTTTTTCAGTAAAATCGGTAGACCGGAAGAAGTAGTTTACTTCAGTGAAATAATCGAATTTTGCCAATATTTCATCAACTACTGAGTTTAAACAATTTATAAAAAATTCATATGTACTTTAAATTAAAACTGAGAACAATTTTATTTAAAGAGTTTTTCGAAATTCCTACAGAAAGTAGGTCTTTTACTCCTATCGAAAATGAATTACCAAGTACCACTTTTACTGTTATGGAATAGTGATTTTTTGCAAATATGTCGTAAATTATGCATTCTATATATATTTATAAAGAGTACAAAGTATTTACAGCTGGATTTGCAATATTTTTTGTATACATGAAATTTCAAAATTCGCACCGGAAGTAACACTTTTACTCTTAGCGAATAGTGCTTCCTCTTGAATATCTCGCAAAGTATGCATTCTATAGAGACTTGTTAAGACAATAACAACAATTTATAATAGGATTTTAAAAAAATTCTAAAAATTCTATAATTTCAAACTTTCGTATGTATAAGAAAGTCGTGTGGTGGCCTCATATTTTCATACCCTTTGTAGTTTCCTATTTGTCAAGTGTTATTCTGAGTATAGTCTGTGTTAGGCGCTTCATATTCAACCATAGGGTTTACATACACGTTATGTGCTTTTCTAAGCTGGTAGTTTAGTTAATATTAAATATCATCTGAAGGTATAGGATCAAATGACAGTGTAATACTTACTGGTAACATATTTTAACATTTAATTGAATTAGAAGTTCTAATTATATTTAATAATTATCGACTTAGTTAATGCACTTAATGTTAAAAAAAAAATAATCCACCAAACTTTTAGGAGTAGCTCTCCAATGACAGGTATGTACCTATATAATAATAATAATAAATCTTCTTTATGCAGTGTGATTTTTAATACCTGTAAATTAGAATTTACGGTCGTGGTTTATAGTATATGTCATATTTTTATGTTTGCTATTACATTGAAAGTTTGAATATACTATAAAATGTCAGCTTTAAGTCTTTAATTATCATTTAATTATACAGTCGGTGCTTGCGTTCTGTTATTTCTGTACTTTTACTTTTATAAAAGGTTTAAACCGATAAAATTAAAATTATTGCATTTATTATTGAATCATTATAGCTGTTGATATGCCTTTTTACGAACGAGAAAGATGCCTTCATTTTAAAAGCACTTTACCACAATCAACCTTGAAAGGAAAACTATGATTGTTCATAGGAGTAGAACATTTTTGTAAGAATTTATCTCACATTTTTTTTTGGCAAAGTATATGCACAATAACGTTATAGTACGTATGTACATTGACTTGAAAATAAACTTATATTTGTCGAGGTATAACAAAAGTTGTCGTTGATGATGTTAGCTTGTGGACGCAAGCACAAATAAATCAATTTGAAAATTCTCTGCACAATTTTATTTAAACTGCTAGGATTCATATGATAATGACACTAAAGATTAACCGTCATACTAGACACACTAAACTTGTAGTCTGTGGGTTGAGACGAAATAAAAACACTAAAACATCTTAACCACACTAAGCACGAAAAGGCTAAATACGTATTTCGACAACTAAGTTGTCATCTTTAGCTTTAGAATGGTTAGGGTGTTTTAGTGTTTTTGTTTAATTGCTAGAGGTTGATTAAGCGCAAAATTCTGTGAATTTTTATGTACTCACTTACTTCAAAACTAAAATAGTTCAAAATATGTTTATTACTCTGAAGCATTATATTACTATTATACTTAAATGAAGTACAGGCAATTATTTCAAACAAAATAAATAGTATAGAAAAACACATAACACCCATGTATATTTTTAGATGTCAAGCAGAAAATGAGTAACTGTATGCTTAGATGCCAATGGTGGTTATTTTGGGCCTTTTCTGTAAAGTGTTTTTTGAGTGACAGTGATATTCTTCTATTATGGTTATATCTAGATTATTGCGTAATTCTTTGAAATTTTTGATTTTGTTTTCAATAAAATATAGTTTAGAAATATTTATATTTAGTCCATCTATTTTTGAATATAATTGTTGGTCAATAAATTGTAGTTTCTAATGTAATCAAACTAATAATAATAATATTCTTTATTTGTCCAACAGCAAAAATGCCAATTACAGCAGAACAATTTACACTTGATAGTATTTCCTATATCTATAAAACAAAATACAAAGCAACAATCTAGCAGAGAAAAAGAAAACTGAATATACGCATTCATGCGAAATTGATTGCAAAATTAAATTTCTTGCATGGTGATGTTAAGTTATAGAACACATCTAGCTGCTATACGGAAAAAAACACACGAACAACATAACTACCGCACATTTATTAACGTTGACTTTTATTTTGTTCCGCTGACACCAGTTGCTAATAACAAGAAGATCACTCTGTAGGACTTCACAATCGCAGACTGACGAGATCCTTGAAAAAATCTTTAAGTCATCAGCATAAATTAAGATAGGACGCGACAGCTGAGAATAGCCAACATACTAGTTGGCTCCCGCGGTCAGTTTTTAGGAAGGGATGGTGGGTAAGTTGGCTCCCATACTTTGTACTAGTTGGCTCCCTCCCGGCTCATATAATAGTTGGCTCCCAGGTGTTTATAGGATTAAATAAACTTAAATAAAACATTACGCGGAAAATAAATGTATTTAATGTATAATGCATGTATATAATGTAGCTAAGTGACATTTTAGACAATAATTTATGGTTTGAACTTTTGCGATACGCATTTTACAAATTCAAAATTAGGAATTATATTTTTATTTAACAATTCTATTTTGCTGTCAATAAAATCTTTCTGTGATTTTTTCTTCTCCTGTACACTTTTTTTTAGTTGATAAGCTGAAGATTTTAATGTACATATGTGTCAATTTGAATATTTTTTAAAACTTCAACAAACTGGTAGATATTAGGATGTGCTGTGTAAAAAAGGGAATTAAACTTGGAATGAAACGATTCACACGCGTTCGTGGTCCGTTCCAACGAGGAACTGCATTCTGCCCACATACGTGGTGGAAACAGTGCTTCCTCAGAAATGTACGTGTCGACCAGATAATCTGCAAAATCCCTAACTTTCTTGCTGTCGGGCTGAATTTCGGCGAAGTCCAAGGCGAAGCAATCCCCCACAGCAGTTGGTTTCAGAAATGGAAGCCCGAAAATGTATTGGAGATATTTTCCAATTTCAGAATCTTGCAAATATTCTGAGCGTAGCCCTACTTCTTGTATTTTACGCCACCTACAAAACATGAAATAATGTATTTTACTACTTTTTAACTTAAAATTTTGACTTACCATGATTGGCCAGATGAAATCTACATCCTTTTACTACAGCAGATGGAAAAACACTGTAGACTGCTTTGTGGATGTTTATTTCAAAATCGGCATAAACAGATACAGGGTTGAAATACAAATTTAATTTTTCACACTCGTTTTTTAGAAACTCGAAAACAGCAATATAAGAATGAATTTGTTTGTTCGACAACAAAAAAAAGGCGAGAGGTATATAGTGATCGTTTTCTAGACCATGAACAGTAAAAAGTTGATAAAAAAATTTTGTTGCACATTTGAATGTTCCATCAACGTAGATTGTTGACATTTCACTTAAAAATTTTATGTTTGTTTCACACGAAAAAGCCACAAAATTGTTGTTAACATCGTTTTGATGAAGAAATAATTCTCCCTTATTTGTTTTTATGTCTATACTATTCAAAACATCATGAACATCCTTTACATTTTTCGGAATTTTTGGAATCACACTTTTCCGACCATTGTACATACACTTTCGTATTAAGTTTACATCCGTCACAGTTATTGTATCAGCGTCGCACGTTTTCAGTTCTTGATGAAGGATCTTCATGGGTCTTTCACAAATGTCGTCAACTGCTTTTCTCTTAACGGAATTGCTTATTTTTTGACGATTTAAAGTTTGTACACTTACAGGATCATGGTTATGTACGTCGTTATGTTCCATTATGCAGTCATTTGAACCCTGAGTTTTAATGAATGATTTACACCCACGTTTTGCACATTGCCATCTTTGCACATTCTCGCACAATATTTTGTGAAAATTATATTTAAAATTATTTAAAACAATTACAGGTTTCCCTTTTTCACTCAACATTTTTTCGACACACTCCATTTTACGGTAAAAGTAAACTAATTTTCATAGTTCTAATTCTTAATTTATATACCTCAAATTTTTCATAAACTGTAAGTGGGATTTATAATGAGAGGGTGGGATTTGTTTACTTCTTTTCTTAATAACACAATTTAGGTGCTTCTAAATGACATTTTAAGTTTCCATGTTAATCCGCGGTGGAGGATTAACGGGACCTAATTAGCAAATATTTTCGGAGCCAATTTACCTGTAACCTTTTTGCACAAGAGGATTAAAAATTGACCGCCGGAGCCAACTAGTATGCACCCGAGAATAGACAGTAGATCGTTAATGTAAACGTTGAAGAAGAGAGGGCCCAGGTTTGATCCGTGTGGGACACCTGAAGAAGCTGTGAAAATGTTAGAATGTATGATTTAATAACTAACAGAATTAAATTAGCAGTAATATTGGAGTATGAGAAACATACACTGTTTTTTATTTAGGAATAAATGAGTCCATATGAGACGTGACTAAATAAAAATAATATAATCAGACATTAAAAATCATACTGCATAATTGATTGCTTTCGAAAATAGCTATCGTACTATCTATACAAATTTTATGAATATTCTCTAACTAAAGAATTGTTTATTATTATATTCTAAATACCACCGTGTTAAGAATTCTCTCTAATTATTATTATGTCTATTTTTTATTGGAGTTTTTATTACAAATACTGAAAAGTTGGTTTTTCGTTATATTTTCATGGATTCGGCATTAAATTTCCGGGCCAACAACCCCCTGCACATACGGTCCTGTTTTCCTCTTCCCATTTCATCCAAGTTCCGCCGCTTAATTTTGTAGTCCGCATAAGTCCCTGCTTTTTTTTGTTTTGGTATACCACACGTATTATATGAGCCCAGGTTTTTTTAAACACAGGAGGAGCGCAACATATATATTTTATTTCAACGCTTCTCCATACCCCTCTTAATTAACATATTTCAAATTGAATAATAGGTCTTATACATTACGACATGTCACTTATTAAAAGTGACAGTTGTATTTGAGTAATAACTTTTTTTAATAGCTAGTCGCGCTCTCTTCTCTAGGTATATTTTAATAAATAGTACAGTACAGTGGCACTTAATAAACATTTTTGTTGACATGTGACTGGTAATACAAATGTAACTAGATAATAATGACGAAAATGATTGATTCTGCGGCGAAAGACTACTAATTATTTATTGTTAATAGTACTTATTATGACGTCTTAAAAGATATACATAATTATTTGTGTTGATGTACTTTATACTAATCAAATAATTACTAGGAGTAGGTATAAAGTATATGCTAATTGTTTTAAAATTGCAGAGCTGCCGCGGCTAATTAACGAGGATGTGTATCTGTCCTTGTATTAAGTTATTTTTATAATTATTATCTACATATTTTCACCAATATACCAATTGGTTTATTGTGACTCCACCTATAATGACCAGCCGTTTATTATGTCCACAATTCAGTAGAAAGTTTGGTTTTCATACGAACTTATACGGATTTATTTGCTTATAATGACTTATAATGACACTTACATTGGCATGTTGGTTATACTGACGTGTTTTTACATGTTTTTAATAACAATTGATCCGTTTATAATGACGATACACGTGATAGTTCTTATATCATGAAACGTACTGGATTGGTAAACCGTGAAATTTCTCTATACGCGCCTATACACCGTGTCCAGAAATTCGCGGAAAAACTTCTCGTAGAACGATTCTACGATTAATTCTAAGTCAACAATCCTGATACAAAGAACTTGTATGGTCTTTCAATAAACCACACGAGACCATCAAAATTGAAAATATACGGCTGGAAATATAATTCAACATTTTGAAATCTTTTACGAATAACCATTTGCTGTTTTCAGTAAAATACATTTATGTAGTACAACGTTGATGTTACTAATCGAGTAATACCAATACTTCGCACTTTCAACATTTCGTCATTTGCACTTTTTACCTTAAAGTACATATGGCAACCTTGGACAAGAAAAATATTCGGTTGCAATATAAAGCTCGTTGTTAAATTTTGACGTTTGTAAAATTGAAGTTTAATTTTTTCGCTTTATGTACCTAGTTATCATTATTGTGCGATTTTATGATGTATACTTTTAATGAATATGCTGATATGTATATGGTATTCGGATTTTGCAACGGCAATGCGAATATGGCAAAACAGGAACACGAAATATGTTATCCATATCGGCGGCACCAACTTCAACACATTCCGAAGATTAGATCAGCGCCTTCGTGAATATGGTCCATTTAGATCTAATTATTATGACGCAGGCAGACCTTTGGAACGCTGAACGGTTCAGTTAGAAGAACAAAATTTGGATACTATTCACGAAAATGCTACTTGCAGCACTAGACAAATAGCTCGAGAAATGAATGTCCCAAGTAAGTCAACAATTCATTCAGTGCTAACACAAAACCTTTTGCGGCCGTTTCATGTAACAAAAGTGCAACCATTGTATAGAAATGACAATGTGAATAGAATAATGTTCTGTAATACAATTTTAAACAGAATTCATCTAGAACTTTCTATGCCATATTCTTTAAAGCGACGAATGCTTGTATACAAGAGACGGAGTATTTAATAGCCATAATTTCCATTTTTGGGCAGATGAGAATCCTAGAGCATTCAGAGAATTTGGACATCAAAGAAGGTTTTCTATAAATGTATGGCTAGGCATCTTAAACCTTCGCATTGTTGGACTAATATTTCTACTCAATCGTGTAAATGCAATTGAAACGTGAATGTTTTAGAGGAAGTGCCGGATAATGTTCCATTAAATCTCAGGCTCAACATGTTTTACATGCATGACGGTGCACCAGCTCACAATGCTCGATTTTCAAGGGCATGGTTAAACGAAAACTTTTCGAACAGGTGGATCCGACGTAATGGACCAATATCGTGGCCAACACGGTCCCCAGATATTAATCCTCTCGACTTCTTTGAGGGCTTTTTAAAAAAAGAAGTATATGCGACGCCTCCAGCCAATGAACAAGAAGTAATTAATAGAATTACCGCCACACTTCAATTAACTACTCCTGATATGTTACAACGCGTATTAAATTCTATACCTCGAAGACTACGGCTCTGTCTGGAAACTAATGGCTACCAGTTTGAACACTTACTTTAATCATTTCATGTGTGTTATTGTACTATTAAATATGTCTTATCAATTTTTTAACATTAACTTTAGTTTTAATAAAGTAGTTAATGAAAAGAACTGGATTTTCAAATACGAATAAAACTCCTACTTCGTGCTTATTTGTATTATTGTATGATAACTGCTATAATACGGTGTTGCCAAACGTACACTTTTATAAAATAATCCGTATGGCTAAATGACAGACCCTACAACATTTTTGTATTAGAATTAATCTTAGAATTGTTCTATCTGAAGTTTATCCGCGAATTTCTGGACACGTTGTATATGTGTGTACACTAGAAGAAATAATATTCCGTACACTTCGCGTAGATTGGTGGTATGCGCTCTAGAATATAAAATATTTTTAAAATGTGCTCCTAATGTGCAGCTTCAAAATATTTTTACTCGTAAAGTCACAATCGGTCTTACCCGCCGAGTTGACTCACCCTGTATATGTAAATATATGCGTTTTCTAGTTCTGTTATGAATACAATTTAAAATAAATTGTTGTTGTATAACACAATATTTACAATCTATTTTCTTGATAGTAAAAGGATATGAAATAAAGCACTCGCACACAAAATGGTAAGATACGCTGTTTCCCATCTGATATCTGTTTAACTCCAAGTACAACTGAAAGACCATTTTAAAATTGGTTCAAACTTTCAACAAACAAATTGCACATGAACAAGAACCGTTTATATTGATTAAAAAAATAGTGACAAAAATATAATTAAGAGAGTCTTTTTTGGATTGCGAAAAGAAGTATAATGATGTGTTACGGGTTAGAGAGCGTGATCTTAACAATAAGTTTTTTATGGCAGCCGATAATAAAACCAAGGCTGCGTGGCGTATTATTAACAATAAAAGAGGTAACTATGCGAAACAGTCGACTTTTCCTGATTTACCTATTGATAGATTAGCTCTAAGTGAATTGCTTAATGATAATTTTGTGTCGTCATTTGAAAAACTTATATCTTTCAATTATAAGGATGATAGTGTCTCTTTCGAGGAGATTGATAGTTAGTTTTATGACACCAGGTTCGCAATCATTTTATATGTTTCCTGTGAGCGAGGGAGATATTATTGAAGCTATTTATAAGCTAAGTTCTAGTCCGAATTCTGGTGATGACTCCATACCATCGCTTCTTTTGAAGAGGTCATTTCCTTTTATAACGGGTGTACTGGCATACCTAATAAATATTTCTTTTGAGAATGGTATATTTCCGTCAAAATTAAAACATGCTACGGTATACCCGATGTTCAAGAAGGGTTATCCTAATAATATGAACAATTATCGTCCCATAAGTATACTATCCGTTTTCTCCAAGGTGTAAGAATTTGTTGTAAATAAACGACTAATGAATTATTTTCTTCATTCTAAACTCATGTCCGAAAATCAGCATGGTTTTTCCCAGGTAAATCAACAGATATATGTTTAATTTCTTAAGCAGTATTTACACTTCGATCGACCACAATCTTCCATGTCTAAGTATGCTAATAGACTTGTCTAAAGCGTTTGATTCAGTTGATCACTTGATATTATTGCATAAGCTTGGTAGATATGGTATAAATGGTGTCTGTTTCAAGTGGTTCGAGTCATATTTGTCGGGAAGGAGACAGAGAGTGAGTATCGACGGGAATTTCTCTGGTAGGACTGATGTACGTATGGGTGTTCCACAGGGCTCTGTCCTCGGGCTCACGTTATTTTTAATTTTTATCAATGACTTTCCTAACTGTCTAACTGGTATTGCTAAGGTGATGTTATATGCCGATGACATATGTTTAGTTGTTTCATCGAACAATGTTGACGATGTTATTAGTGCTGCTGGTGTGGCCATGTCTAAAGTAAAGTGGGTTAAGTCTAATAGGATCGTCATGAATATCGAAAAAACTCAGTGTATTCTTTTTAATAACAAAAGAAAATTTAACATCTCAAGGTTTGTCATGGCTGACTCTGAAATTGATTTCGTTAGCAGTTGTAGGTTGCTCGGTGTCATTGTCGATGAGGGTTTAAAGTGGTCGGAACACATAGACCAGTTATGTTCTAAACTCACCAAATCGTGCTACGCTCTCTTTCAGTTGGGCAAGTCTTGCAATTTGTCTACACTAAAAAGTTTTTACTACTCGGACTTCTATTCCACGATGCGTTACGGAATAGTGCATTGGGGCATGAGTAGCGACGTTTCTCGTATTTTTATTTTACAAAAGAGGGCTGTCAGGACTATTTTTAATCTTCGACGAGGCGACTCGTGTAGGAATGTGTTCAGGGTCAACGGGATTTTTACATTTTATGATGTATATATTTTTGAGGTACTGTGTTATGTATACAGAAATCGCAGCAACTTTGATTTTAGTCTATCGCATGGCTATGAGACCCGCCACTATGATCGTGTTTTGCCTCCTGTACATAGAACGAATTCCTTTCAGAAGACCCTGGCTTTTGTGGGCTGTAAATTATTTAATGCTTTGCCAAATGAAATAAGAACATGTCCCGCATTACGACTTTTTAAAAAAAAATTGAGAGACTCTCTCCTTCATATTTGTTGTTATAGTGTTCAAGATTTTATAAATTATTTTAAATAACTTTGTATTGTATTGTATGTGACGTATTTCTTTTACTTTTTTTTGTACTGTACTACATACAATGTCTGAAGTACTAAGAAATAAAATGAATTATTATTATTATTATTATTATTATTATTATTATAACCCTAGAGAATAATTAAGAAACATCCTGTACACTAAAAACTCACGTACACTACACACTGTATAAATTTATATCAATAAATTTAAAAGAAGATTTGTAAATTGATCGTAACATACGCATTCATGGCAAATAAACACATAATTTCCGTTTCAATATGAAATTTCTTTATTACATATTTTTAATAGACTAATAGTTCAATTCGGTGTTGGCAGATAAATCATATCTGTCAAAAAGACGTGCGTTGTGTATATTCTTCCTGTCAAATTTTTCATGTTTATTTTTGCTTTGATATAAGTTGTTTAAAAACAGTGCTTCTTAGAAGTGTATTTATTATTTACTTACGTCCATTGAATATAATGCCGAAAGGTTTCTGTAAACAGTCGAGACATTTTACAAACTTTATTAAATTATATTATGGATACGTAATGAAACATTTAATGTTTTTCGACAATCTAAATCAATATAATAAATAAGTTGAGAAAGACTGAAGTCTTAGAGCATTTCAATTACTAAATATATTACGTTATAGTTATTGTATTGTGAATAATTTCTTTCTTTGGTTATATCAAATATCACTGACAGAAATAGAAATAGATCCGGCAACATATACAAGGCGAGTCGTCATGGATCTAGTATGACGTGCAACTGAATGTAACGCGTGTCCACCATATAAAAGATTTAAATAATCGTACAAAATTTTAAATGCGGTTATGTTTTGACGGTATTGACATTGATTTTAGTTGGTGAACTGACTAAAGGCCAAATACAAAACTATCTCTGGTTCATGGTCTCACCAATATCTCTCTGTATACAACTCCATCCATTAACGAAGTATTATAAAAGAACCATGATAAAAATCACACTTCCATAGTACCTACAGCAAACCCAAAGTATTTATGTCACATATCCTTTTCAATTGCTTTAAGGCATATTTAATTATATTAATTTGTTTAGCACCTGTTAAATATGCAGGCCCTAGATTAAACAATTATCTATACTAACATCGAGAAGTTTAAAATTATTTGTACCTATTAATGAGGTATTATCTAGCTTAATTTTAGTTAAAAACTGATTAGAATCAAATTTTTTTATTTTTTTACACACTAAGTAATAGCTTGTTATGATTGACCCAAATTAATACATTTTGTAAATCTGTACAACTGTGTTTTCGTACTTAATATTATTACTACAGATAACATAGGTTTGTATTTGATCCAAAAAAATTTTCTTACTTATTAATTTCAATATATTTTTCGAATACTTTATTATTTCTAGCAAGTATATTTTTATTTGCTTGTTTATCGCTTCACTATGTCTGTTGTTCTAGGTAATTTGTTTCCTTGGTGAATCGTGGTATGCGACACTGTGTTAATTTACGATTTAATTGTGAAAAACGATGCCGATATATCAACGCGACGGCCGTGACGACTCGAATGGACGACGATACCGCTTCATATATATTCATACGTTAAAACGTTTGACGGTAACTTTATTTACAGTATGTCCCCGGATTGAGTTTACAAGAGGAAAATAATTTTACAATAAAATGCTAAAGGAATTAAATTTTATGCTTCATTTAAATGACCAAATCTGTAATTAGAATTACGGAGCTGTCAAATCCCTATTTAGAACTACAAATTTTTATTTTCTTTTTTTTCAATTACAACATTAAAAACAGAAGTAAGCTAGAAACAATAATGTTTAAAACTATTCTATTAAGTCGCCACCTTTTTCAGCACATAATTCGACTATAAGACGCAGTTCCTTATAACTGTAGCGAATTTCGCCGAATTTTTTTCCACCGAATCCAAAATCAAAACATAGAAGCATCATCTTCCTCACGTACTATTTTCTTTTTCTTTAAATTCAGAACAGAACCAATTTCCAAATATTTTTTCACCATCTTCCTTATACCTATACGGGAAAGAGTTATTCCGGGAAATTTTTCATTAAATTATTCCGCAACGCGACGGTAGCTCTTTTCCCTAATACCATAACATTGTATTAAATATATTTTTTGTGATTACGTTAACATTTTCACCATAAATTACAGAATTATAGTTTGAAGTTATTTTTGACACATAAATTAGTGTTTGACATTTTGAAGTCAAAGCCTTCCACCACAAAAAATAATAGATGAAATACGATGAAAAAAATGAAAACAAAATTTTGGGAACATATGTACATAAGCGGAATGAAAATTCTAATTACAGATTTGATCATTTGAAATAAAGCATAAAATTTAATTCCCTTAGCATTTTATTGGAAAATCCAAAATAAGAATTTTTTCTCTCTTTTGAACTAAATCCGGGGACATACTGTATATTGAAAGCAAACAGGGCTTGTCGTAAATAAGCATTAATAAAATATTAATATTTCTTTAGATAGTCTTTTTGTACTAATTATGATCTTCTCTTTATTCTATAACAATTTTGCTAAACAAGCGACATCGTACCCACCAAATTAGGAGTGACTATATAATACTACTATATATAAAAGCAAACAACGACTTTGAAAGGAAAATTTAATTTAATTGATGTGCCTGTAAAAGTTGTATGGCATTCCCTGTTTAGAAAACATTGTCCCTACTATAAGAATTATATGACTATCATAGTTAGTAGACGATGCTTTAGCTACGACAACGATCTCCTCTAGTGCCTACTCGTTTGTTAGAAGTACGAAAATTCCTGCATATTTCTCTCATTTTCCACCTTTTTAGCTTTTTTTCTGTTTCAGAGGAAATTTTAATCCAAAATTACGACAATATATGCCAGGAAATAGCCAGAAACAGTATCGACGTAGAGCACATAGTGAATATAATTATACATGAGTGACGTAAAGAAAGGAAGAAATACGTGAATTTATTGAAGAAAGTAAAATCGTAAAATTCCTCTACTATGAGTAGCCGTAGACTAGAAAGAGAATATTTATCTGCACTTATGCTACGTCAATGTGTTGGTATAAGTAAATGAGGCATATAATTAGCCGTAAGTATGCCAGTTTGCTCATAATGAATGCGTAGCTCAAGAATGTGAGAATCAGTGTTCTAAAAATCCTTGCGAAATCATAAAAGAGAAGTCAAAGACTTCTCTGTCCATGATTTTTAAATTATAGTTGTGATTTAAACATCCAAACTGCAGTTAGAGACTAGTTCGTGATTATTTAAACACTACTGGATTAAGTTTTGTTTTTATAATAGAAAGCAATTCACAATTTCTCAATATTTAGGACCACGCAATTATTTTGACACAAATGTGAATATTTCTTGTGATTGTCAGAATTAGGTAGTTAATGTATGGCGATCAAAAATAAAATGATTTGGAGATGTGACCACTGAATTAACTCTAATACATAATTTAGGCGACTGCACAAATACGAGTATGCAGATAAAAACTTCAGCAAGTTTGGACAGACGGATCGAACATCGAGTTTCAACAACTGCTATGTTAACAATGGCAGGGCAGGGCCAAATAAAAAAAATTGACAAAAGAGTGATTGCATTCTAATTAACTCAGCTATCTTTGATATAGCCTCTTATTCAGTCTACCGCCGCGCCGGCTCAGCAGGAGGTGGCTGGAGTCAAAACAGTTGGTCAAAAAACGCCACGCTAGTAAACCGTGGCGTAATACAGAGGTACCTTCTAAAGGGCAAAATTGTAAAATTCTAAACCTAACTCCATAAACATAAATACAACCAAGACATTCTGTATATGCAATTACAGGTGTTCTAAAATTATTTAATTAATACGTAAAAATCTTTAATGAACTCAACAGCTTAAAAGCCGTGAAACACAATACAAGGTTTAAAAACCTTGATCAAGCTTACATTATAGACATCTTTATAATGCAGGTGTCGTATAATACAAATAAAAAAAAGTTGAAATTAGTAACAGTTTAAAATTTTACCTACCCTACTAAATTAAAGACAATTTTTATTAACTTGGTGCATCAGCTGGCCTTCTGGAAAAACTTCATGCAAAGAATGAATGTCAGGTATTTAATTAATATTTTACATTTTTTAAATTCAATATTGTACGTTTTTTTAGCTTTCTAGGACTAATACATTGACACCTTGGGATGTACCCGTTCTTAACAAATCAGTTTGCGAAGAGTTGTGGCTAAGAACCAAATTCTTTACAAAGCCAAAAGTGTAAATATGAACTAAACAAGATAGTATGCAATATATAATTTGCAAGTTGCAATTAGTAATGAAAGAAATCTTATGCTTGTCCCTCTAATACATTTGTTTTTTTTTGAAATAATCGTTTTTTGTTATATGATCAAAGCGCAACGTTCATGTCGGAATATACTCAAACTGGCATTGCCAGATGCATCTGGTATTTTGGGCGATAGATTCATACTAATAGACCATCGATCAAATTCGGTGTCTCCAGCATATACACGCAATATGTCTTTCTTGCTCTTGACAATGGCTCTGAAGATTAGCAATTGATATAAACAATTTTCTGTACCAGTAGTTTACAAATACGAAATCATCAGTGAATCTTGAGAAAACAAAGTTAATAGTTTTTCATGCAAGACAGAAGATTGTGAAGATAAAGATACGAAAAGAATTGTCAAAGGAATTTTCCACGGAGAAAATATCGTGAAAAATTAACAGGTGCTATCTCATGATAATCTTACTTATTTCGATACGATCTACACTAAGTTAATAAATGTCATCTCTATACCACACAAAAGTTATGGTATGGTACTCTTTCTTGGGGAGCTTTGACAAGTGCGAATGCTATTTTTGTGACGCAAAATTTCCTACCAATGAGCATAGTAGGTGCCCATTATACCGTCAAAACTTTTTCTTTCTGTTATGTATTAAACATATTTTACGTTAATAGTTTGTAGTTTTTCAAATCCATCATTTTTATTTTTCCTTTTTCTATTATTTATATTATTATTAACACGAGTTATTCAAATAGAACGCTTTACAGTTTTTCTTTTGTGTTTTTTAGTAAAAATGAAAGAGTAGCATTAGCTATTCACTTCATAATAAAATCACTCGCTAAGAAAATTGACTAGAAAACAAACATCGAAGAATTAATGTATCATACATTAACTTGTAGTTTGGGTCGTTTACTGAAATGACTTCTGTTCTGTCACAGATGGTTTATAAAGTGTAAAGATCATTTGTCAAAACTGAAAATACATCGTCTATAAATACGTGAAATACGTCTGTGTATGTGTACGGAGATTGTAGGATGAAAAAGAAATAGAAAACATCAACGAGAAACGACGGAACACTTTGTCACATAAGCCGTATGTGTCTACACGCTGTCGTTTTGTTTTGATCCATTTTCTCTTTTCAAGGAGAAGAGTTGAGGTTATGTTTCATATTTTAACGACCCATCATCTGTCTGGTATACTTAATGCGACCGCATACACCATCCGAAATGATGAATAGGTGTGAACAGTGTAGCAGAAATAATAGTAAACAGCTGGCAATTCGGTACATACATGTGATATTTCATTGTTGAATGATCCTCACTTATAATACTAGTAGAGATATCTTAAAGTTTTTAAACACATTTTAGATGCTGTGAAATATTACTGACAAGCCAATAAAAGTTAAATGCATTTGCAAAAAGAACTAACTGGTGTTATAATTTATATTCGCCTTTTATTTTATTGATATGTACACATATATTTGATGAGTATCTTAGTTATAAGATGTTAAAAACATAAATATATCTATGTGTACTTTAGGGAAGACAGCATAAAGAATCATACATTTCTACAATGACTATTGGTTAGTGAGATCGTAATTATCAAATAAAATACTAACGAACACGTAAGTGAAACACTACCAATAAAAAATTTTGATTGAAATTATTGTGTTCATAAGCAATTGCCATGTCATCAGCGTAGATGAATTTTCTAGAAGTTGTATCTGGTAAATCACTTGTAGGTACATAGATTAAAGAGAAGAGAAGATAATACTGATCCTTGAGGTAAACCATTATATGATATTTTAAATTTACTACTTTCTCCATTGATAAAAATTCTAAATTTACGATTTGTAAACATATTTTCCATAGTTTATTTAAATTACGACTATATAATTTTAAAAATAATCCATCTAACCGAAGCTGTTAAATCAATGAAAGTAATTCCTGTTTTCAAATTCTTTTGAAAACCATTCTCTATATAATTTGATCACAGCATTATTATTTGGTCTAAAACCAGCTTGCTCTATGGGAAAGATATTTTCCATAATTGGAAAAATTCTGTGATATAATAATTTCTATAACATCTTGTAAAGTACTGATAATGAAATTGGTCTATAACTAAAAGCAACATTTGATGGCTTTACTGGCTTCAAAACAGCTACAACTTTTGCTTTTTTAAATTCAGTAGAAACAATACCATTATTTAAAATATTATTATTATAGAAATATAAAAGCCAATTACGTCTTAAAAGATCTAGATGTTTAATAAATTCCATCAAAACCAGCAGCCTTACGAATCTTTAATAATTTTATCACTATATCCAATTCCTCCATAGAAGAGGGTTTTGTAAGATCATCATTTTTTTTATTAATAGATTTTCTTTTCTTGCGTAATAATTTCTTTATATTTTTGATTTCTACTTTGCTTAACTTTATCACATTTGAGACGTCCACTAATCTTGAAGTTATGGTATTAGCGCTGATTTTTGATTCTACAATACTAGTTTGGGTTGCCGCTCCTAGTTTTCTTAATAGATTAATAAATATGTGAAATTAATGTCTGCCATAAGACACGACCATTTGTTCTTTCAGACCAGCATGGAATGTATTCCTAACGAAAATCTCTTGGAATAGATCTCTTAGCTGTCCCTTTAATGATACCGAAAAACCTACAATAATTTTTGGGTAAAGGTGGTATCCATCGAAGATTCGAATCAACTTGTCTCCTAAATTCATTCCAGTCAGCATTTTGAAAATTCCACCGAAGTTTTTCTGTAGATCTAACTAATGGAATTTGTATTCCAATATTAACTAAAACTTGAAGATGTTGACTTCGCGGGAAGTCGTTTAAAATTGACCGTACTGTAGGCAATAAATTATTTTTGTCATCAGATGTAACAAAACAAAGATCAGGATTATAGTCTTTTTTCCATCTAGTCGAATGAAAACTCTTCTTATTTTTTGCATCAAAAACCAGTTGTAAGTTATTCGCCTCACACCAAGTCATTAAGGAAATTCCATTCATATCGCTATTAGTAGATCCCCACATTTCATGATGACAATTGAAATCTTAAACAAAAACAGCACTATCTAGTGGACGAATTAAACCAAATTAATAATTTGCAAACATATTTTAGAAAATCCTTTAAATGTTCTCGTATAATATGACTTTTACAAATATTATTCATAAAAATTTAATACTAAGTTACGCTCAATATATGGGCTTCAGTTACTTTAAGTTAAGCATTTTATATTAGTCCCACTTCAACTCAACTTTCTTAAACTCTAAATACTTGTCGTATTTATTTATTTATTTACATTAAAACGGTGATAATTTATTAGTTCGATAATATATAAATGTAATTATTAATACTATATAGTAAAGGCATAGTTGCAGTGGCAGAATAGGTTCGTTCAAGTTTTATTAAGACAACTTAATGTGAAGGAATTCATTTTATTCTAAGACTTTTATAAGTAATACTCAACGCGATGTGTATTTACAAGCCGCTTCATCATCCAATACCTGTCTATTTGGGCAGCTAATGGATCTGAAAACGAAACTGCTGCCAGAACTCACATACATACATATTTTAAATTTTTTATTCTCATGTATCACACATACATACATTCATGCTTATAGATGGTACCTTTACAACACGTTTATACAACGGAGGAGGATTTTTCGGTAGGGAATGACTGCCGACATTCACGAAACTGAAGATAATACAGTTGAAGCGATGGGCAGAATTCATATAAATTAATCATGATGACCGTGATGCATGTAACAGTGGCTGTGTGTGGTGACTGGCAGAAAAATGGACATCAAAAGGTACGCCGCCGATACCGAACGATAGGAACAATAGTTCGAAGCGGCGGTTCCAACTAAACAAGGTATACAAGTCCAATTAAGGCCCTTACTCACACTTATTATTGTTTCTGATGTTTGATGTGTTACTCAGCATTGCAAACATGCAATTTACGCATAGGATATTTCCCACTGTGTTATTATTACAGAGACTTATACTGTACGTGTATGTCTGAATTTGTATACATATTTTCATCAATGAAGTAAACATATATGTATTATATGTACATACATAGGTGTGTACTAAACGTAGTTATAATTTGTTAAGAAATACTTCGATTAGAACATTTCGACTATGCTTGTAAAGAAATAAATAAATCATACTGTGTGTCCAAAAAGTCTGGAAACACCTAAATAAAATCGAAACGGATGATTTTTGAGAAAAAAGCAAACACAGGTCAATTAGTATTTTCAAAAAACTACTGGCTGATGGTATCTGTTTGGAATTTTTGATGACCTTGAAAAAGTTATCATGTCATAAAAAAATTTAAATGGCAACGTCGCATTTTTAATTTTATTTTTGATAGATCTTTTAATTGTCTAAATGACTGTACAAAATTTTTTCATTTTACTTAAGAAAATGACCGAGAAAAATTTAATTACTTCTTCGAAAATGGAAAAGTTTGTCTTTAAAAAAAAAACATAGTTGGCTTAAAAGTCGATTATTTTTCAAACACATTTTGTTTTATTTGTGACATTCTGTCAAATACGAATTGTGCGTAAGTTAAAAAAATCTGATTAAAAATGGTTTTAAGTGAGTGGGAACGTATTCAAATATTGATGATGATTGGTTTTGGGGATAGGGCTCGTTCAGTTAGAGAAGTTTGCGACTTATTTAATACAGAACATCCGGAGCGTGCCCCAATTAGTATTTCTGCAGTGAGTAAGATTCACAAAAAATTTCAAGAAGAAGGCCATGTTCGAGATCGCCCTAGAAGTGGTCGTCCAAAGATCCCAGAAGATACGCAACTCGACTTATTATTGTCAGTAGAGGAAACTCCAAATTCTAGTACACGGCAGCTTGCTCGGGAGTTTAACGTGCCGAAGAGTATAATTGGTAATATTTTCCGGAAAACTAAGTATCATCCCTACAAAATCTGTTTGGTTCATGAGCTGTCTGAAGACGACTTCGACAGGCGTGTACAGTTTTGCGAACAACTGATGCATATGTGTGATAATGATCCGTTTTTTATCAGAAATATCTTATTCTCAGATGAAGCTACGTTCACATTACATGGGACTGTTAATAGACAAAACTGCAGGTACTGGGCACGCCAAAATCCATGATGGATGAGAGAGGTACGAACTCAGTATCCTCAGAAATTAAATGTATGGGCTGGTTTAATTGGTAACAGAATTATAGGGCCTTTTTTCTTCAACGGTAACCTGACCGCGGAAATGTATTTGGATTTTTTACAAAATTATTTAATTCCGTCATTAGCAGAAATATTTCCGAACCATGAAGATCCTAATTTGCCCAGCCAAAGAATTTGGTTTCAACAAGATGGGGCTCCACCCCACTATGCCGGCAATGTTCGGCATTATCTCGAGAATACCTTCCCAAACAGGTGGATTGGCAGGAGGGGGGCTATCGAGTGGCCGGCTAGGTCGCCAGATCTAACCCCTATTGATTATTTTTTGTGGGGTTACCTAAAAAATAAGATATATGCACCTAAACCTCAAAATTTGGAAGACTTGCGTCAACGGATTGAGATTGAAGTACGAAGGATCACTCCTGAAATGATAGAAAACGTTCAAAATGAATTTTATTATCGTTTAGGGTATTGCCAAGATGCACAAGGACAACATTTTGAACATTTATTGTAAGAGTTTTTGCTGATTTCTACGATTAAAATTTTCTTTGTTTTCTATAATGATTTTTTTTTCAAAATTTTTCTTAAGTAGAATGAAAAATTTTTTGACTGTAGTTTAGACAATTAAAAGATCTATCAAAAATAAAATTAAAAATGCGACGTTGCCATTTAATTTTTTTTTGATGACATCATAACTTTTTCAAGGTCATCAAAAATTCCAAACAGATACCATCAGCCAGTAGTTTTTTGAAAATACTAATTGACCTGTTTTTGCATTTTTCTCAAAAATCATCCGTTTCGATTTTATTTGGGTGTTTCCAGACTTTTTGGACACACAGTATAGGATATATAGTATTACGAAGTGTGTAAATTAAGTAATGAGACTGATTTTCTAGTGTTCGATTTGAAAACATTGGGGACGCGGCAAGTAGAGGGGCAGGCAGATAAACATCTGATATGTGTCTAGTTCACGTTTGAACACGATAGAGTTGTTGCGTTGTCCGTGTTGAATTTTTTTGTGAGAAAGGTTTTTTTTAGTGCTTTCGGAAGAGATTTAATTGAAGACGAGCCTCGCAGCGGAAGGCCTTCATCTTCAAGAAACAATGAAAATGTTGGCAGAATCCGCGATCTCGTGCATTCAGATCGTCGTTTGACAGTCCGGTTGATAGGCGAAGAGTTGAATTTGACTCACACAACCGTTCATCAAATTTTGAACAATGAATTGGAGATTGGGGAAAATCTGTGCAAAATGGTTCCGAAAAATCTTTCACAAGAGCAAAAAGACATCAGAAAGGAAAGGAGCCTTGATTTTTTGGGAGCAATTGAAAACGATTTTCATTATCTGTAACGTGTCATTACAGGTGACGAGACTTGGGTGTTTCAGTATGACCCGGAAGCCAAGCGCCAGAGCATGGAGTGGCACACTTCAACCTCTACACGGTCAAAAAAAGGAAGAATGATCAAGTCAAAAATCAAATGCATGCTGAATTGCCTTTTTGATAGCCAAGGAATCATTCACAAAGAGTTTGTGCATCAAGGCCAAATGGTTAATGAACATTTTTACAGAGAATTTCTTGAAAGACTTCAAAAAAAGGTCATGCGTGTGAGACCAACCATCAAAAACATGTGGGTGTTGCATCACGATAATGCTCTTTGTCACACCGCGATTTCTATCAATGAGTTTTTGGCCAGTGAAAACATTCCTGTAGCTCCTCAGCCTCCTTATCCATCCGACTTGAGTCCATGTAATTTCTTTCTGTTCCCAAGATTGAAAATTCACCTCAAAGGACGTCAGTTTGGGACAATGGAAAATATTCAAACAGCCGTAACCGACCAACTGAAAGCTATTCCAGTATCCGACTTCCAGTACTACTATGAGGAATGGAAGAATCGTCTCGAGCGATGTGTGGCTTCCCAAGGTAGTTACTTTGAAGGAGACAATGTGAATTTGTAATTTTATTTCAATAAATGTTTACCCTATAACAATCCTACTAATCACGTTTAATTTTTTCTTTGGTTTTTAAAGTGAAGATAATTATCGGATTTCTAGTTACAATTTAACTTGAACCCCTGAAGATGCAGCAAATCTCTATCAATTACCACTCAAATGTGGCTAAAATTTTAAAACGCTAAATTTTGAATAATAAATGACAAGTTCAAATACATGGAAAAGAAAATTTGCGATGTACAAAAGAAATAAATCTTGCCCATTAAACGAAATTATAATGTGTTAAACGTCGTAGTCGCTATGGGGTTGAGTTGTAGAACAATATTATCTTAAACTTGTAAAATGATTAACATTCCTCGTGCTTATATTTTTTGCGGAATCGATAGGACTAAGTATTATAATTTAACTAAAGTAAAGCATAAGTGTATAAACACGAAGCTGCAAAAAATGACGTTTGTATTTGCACTTATATATAACACTCTTGTACCCGCATGGTGTTATCCGTGACATATTTATCATTATGTCTGTTGTCGAACTTGCGGCTTAATAATATATTTATCAAACGCAATCAAAAATTCTGCGCTCCTAAGTGGTTGATGTTTAACATTATATCATACAATTTAAACGAATGTATGATTATGATTGTTTAGTGCTTACCAGCAGTTGCGTCTTTGGATGTTTGCTTTTATAACAGATTGAATGAAATGGCATAAATATTTATGAAAGTCCTATTTAATATATTTTTTCCATTTCAATCTATTTCGGACACATTTAACGAATGGACAAAACTCGCCGTTATTATACATATACAGCACGTGTCAATTTTCATTAGCCATAGGCGATTAATTCATGCAATACGTGACAACATGGCACCCCACCTTTCCTCTTCAATGCGAGCGCGAGACCGATACAAGCTCAAGTTAGCAGTAGCTGTTGGACTATTGACTAGGGTGTTTGTACTGCGCTCAGAAATAATATTTACGCATTGCAAGGATTTTTCCACGCTGCATGTCACAAACAAAAGCGTAATTCTAATAAAATTAAAAATAAGGTAAATGAAAAAGGATTCTGAAAATAATAATAAACTACTAGATCGCGGCGGCCATTTGATGATGACGGCTTTTATTGCAGACTAGATCGCAACGTTTCGCAGCTAAACATTTAATGTAGAAGTGGGAAGATCGGAGGAAGTCGTTGTGATGTCGATTGTTGTCGGGATTGGTGACGGATAGTAGGGGTGACACACGTTGCCACATATTATTTGTATACGTATAAATCGCATGTAAACATTGAATCCATATACCTAATGAAAATTGACACATACGGTATGTATATGATAATACGTTTCAGTTTTACTGACAATTTATAATAAGTGGCATTGAAGATATACATACATAAATGACTTACAATAGTAATAATTAATAGTAACAATAATATATAAGTAAAAGGTGTCACATTTTAATCAAATGTCCACTATTCGTTCGTAAATTCTTCAACATTTGTCGACTTTTTGATGTTCAAACCTCACAACTGGTCGATGAAAGTGAATATTCTTTCTAGTCTTTCGTATTCCATAACGCATCTCTCGATTATTATAAATGTCTATCTTTTATATATTCATGATTTAATGCTGACAATTTGGAGCATTTATCAGTTGACAAAACACGACTGACGCTATTTCGTCTGTAAGTTCTGACGTTTCCAGTCTAACTAAAATTGACCGATGGTTCTGAAAGTTCATAACCTGCAATTGAATTTTCGCGCGACTGCCAACGATAGCCAAACATCAGATAGATCTTCCATACTTCAACTGACATTAACGTCAACTTAACAAGGACTTTGAGTTGTCATTGTCAGCTGTGCCGAACGACCTCCGTATTGAATGCCGGCATGCGTAAACTTGAGGCCCAATTCTGTTCATCAATTGTGACGTTCCTTGCAAATGTCATCGCAAAATGAAATCGATCAAAGACTACACAAAATAACAGAAAACATTAAATAGAAAAAATTTAGATTAAATTTTAAAATTCGGGTTTCGACATGCATTTGGGTCATCATTACGACTACGTGTGTATCAAGTTTCATAGCTGTAAGTGTGATAGATTCGTCTGGACATCGCACACATGCACAAGCACGCCTACGCAACCAATTCCTTTTTTAAGGATAGATACGAGTATATTATTATCCTGCATGTGTTGTAACTGACAGCTAACTAAGCAATTAAATTTGAGGACACGGGATCCGTTTCCGACAAAATAAAACCTCGCATAGCGTACAATGATAATGATGATGTGACCATTATGACTATCGAATCAGTTTCGGAAAATCCTTGGAATTCTTTACCCTAACGAGCAAGTGTACTCAATGTTAGTTATTCACATATATATAAAACTGCTATATTGCGTGTGCTGTTTCTTGATCATTTGTACTTTTTCGTCGCAACTGAAAGATATCGAATTGGTCACATAGTCTGTTCTGCGCATGCGTGAAATCAAAATGTCTGTTTTGTAAGACACGAACTAGCAGATACAAGATATAAGCATAAGCATAACCTCTGATTTAAATTGACAACTATAACGAAGATATTACCGTAAGCATACTAAAAGTTGTTTCCTATTGAATCAGCAATTGTGCAAGATTAGATAACATGAGTTTATAGGTGAATTTGTAGATTTACACAAAAAAATACGATTTAGAATAAAGAAAACCCATGAAGACACAAACAAACGATATGAAGTTTGATTTCAGTGGATTTTGAACACAAAAACTCGTCTGCATTGAGTTACACGTTGGAATTACATAAAATTGTATTACCTTTATTTATACAGGGTGAGTTTTTTTGAATGTTTAGCATTGGGATCTCAGAAACTACTGGAGATAGAAAAACGCTTAAATGGGGAAAGATGCGCAGTTTTACGAGTTTGATTTAAAACTGCTTTTGTTTCTCCGATAACTTTCATGGCTTATTAGATATTCAAAGAAAACTAAATTTTACGATTTTCTTTAAACATGCTTAGCATCGTTAATAGTAATTTTAGAGAAAAAGTGTTCAGAAAAAAGTTTTAGATAATTTTACGCCAAATAAAACTATGTAGCTAATATTTTTTTTTCGTTCACCATTATCGAGTTATGACACAAACTTGTGTTTTTTTAAATAGAAACCATAGTTGGTTTTGACACAATTAAAAAGCTTATTTTTTGCTGATTACAATGATATAAGGTTTAATATGGTTATTTTAAAAAATAAAGAGGATATAGACATTTTTACGGTTTTTATGGAAAACAATTGAATTTCGAACTGATAAAATACAAACCAAACGAAAACTTATTTTGAAATCTTATGTAGTAATAAAATGAAAACTATAAGAACTTTTATTAAGGGCACACAACATTATTAATGTTCAAAGATACCTCCATTATTATTAATACACAAATTGCATCTCTTCACAACAGAGTTTGTAGCATTGCGTACTTTACGCCTATCGATGTTATTAAAAGCAACTAAGACAGCTTCTCTTAAATCGTCGATTGTTTCATATGCTGCTGAAGTTTATTTTGAAAATTATTTTGATCGACGTCAGCCGTCGCTATGGTTATGGTTCGTTCGTTAAACCAAAATCAAAAAAAGGGATGGATGAAGATAGAGAAATAAACATATTAGCATGTGTCGCTCAGAATCCATCTACATCGACCCGACACATTTGAACAGAAATGGGCTCCTCTCAACGCACTATTGCCAGAGTGTTGAAGAAGCATAACTTTCGTCCCTACAAATTATCAGTATCACAAACTTTACATGAAGGTGTTCACGTTGAACATAGGAGACCACAAATTAAATTTGGGTTTAATGATTGGTGTGGTGTTATAGGATCAACTGTTCTTCCTCCTTTTATTTTTGATGGATCACTAACTGGCAATCGTTATCTTAATTTTTTACAACAAGATTTCGAGGAAATGTTAGATAATTTAAATTTAAGAACCCGAGCAATGCTGCAATGGTTTCAACATGACGGAGCGCCTCCGCACAATCAACTGAATGTTAGAAATTATTTAAATTTGAACTTCCCTAATCAATGGATAGGACGAAATGCACCCATTGAATGGCCGGCTAGATCCCCTGATTTATCAGTTTTGGATTTTTTCTTGTGGGGTGTACTAAAGGACACAGTATACAAAAGAACATATGAAACAATCCACGATTTAAGAGAAGCTGTCTTAGTTGCTTTTAATAACATCGATAGGCGTAAAGTACGCAATGCTACAAACTCTGTTGTGAAGAGATGCAATTTGTGTATTAATAATAATGGAGGTATCTTTGAACATTAATAATGTTGTGTGCCCTTAATAAAAGTTCTTATAGTTTTCATTTTATTACTACATAAGATTTCAAAATAAGTTTTCGTTTGGTTTGTATTTTATCAGTTCGAAATTCAATTGTTTTCCATAAAAACCGTAAAAATGTCTACATCCTCTTTATTTTTTAAAATAACCATATCAAACCTTATATCATTGTAATCAGCAAAAAATAAGCTTTTTAATGATGTCAAAACCAACTATGGTTTCCATTTAAAAAAACACAAGTTTGTGTCATAACTCGATAATGGTGAACGAAAAAAAAATATTAGCTACAAAGTTTTATTTGGCGTAAAATTATCTAAAACTTTTGTCTGAACACTTTTTCTCTAAAATTACTATTAACGATGCTAAGCATGTTTAAAGAAAATCGTAAAATTTAGTTTTCTTTGAATATCTAATAAGCCATGAAAGTTATCGGAGAAACAAAAGCAGTTTTAAATCAAACTCGTAAAACTGCGCATCTTTCCCCATTTAAGCGTTTTTCTATCTCCAGTAGTTTCTGAGATCCCGATGCTAAACATTCAAAAAAACTCACCCTGTATATAAAGGTGGATGTATGTGGGTGTAGCTGGGAGTGTATGTTCTATATAGACTCCGAAACCGCTGAAACGATTTTGATGAAAATTTCAGGAAAACTCTAGCAAAGCCTGGAGAGTGTTCGTGTGAAGTACCGTAAGTACCGATCCGATTAGAAATTAAAAAAATCCATCGATTTCCAAAATGGCATTTTTTTTGGGCGTAACAACGTGCACCGGCTATCGCTAGTTGAATATAAATACAGTTCGTTTTATTTCTACTTACACAATACACATAAATGGATCTTTTATATACATAATCAAACACATATACCTATAGTTCATATTTCAGGTTATATTATATTTCGACCATTTTGTTATGCATTTCTAAACTTAGAAATGAAAATATAATTAATGTATTTAATATTTACACTCTATTTTATATTTGTTTACATACATTATAATAAGCTTTTAGAATTTACTTCAGTATTTTTGACATGTTTTTCAAATAACTTCACTCTTAATTGAAAAATACTTAGTTACTTAGTTTATCTTATTTTTCATTTTTAGTTCAAAATATTTCGATTTTTAATAAATAAAGACTTTATTTCTAAAAAAGCATTTATTTGCTTTATATAAATGATATTCATGTATGGAAACAGTATCTAGCTATCAACTACAGACCTATTACAACAAACTACTTAAGAGACAAGAGACTAACGCAAAATACAACTACTACGTTTAAATTGTGGAAAGTATCAAAGCGATATAGTTTTCGGAAATGGCATAAACGTCCGATCAGGGATCAAAGAGACACGACCGACCGTTTCGAAACAAGAGATCTCTTCTCGCTTTATGGGGTGTCTACTCGTCAGATTCTTCGTTACCGGTCATATAACGCCATGCACAGCTACTCCGTAACATAAGAACAGGATGTATCGTATGACATTCGTGGATTGTGTATCTGCGTTATATTTACACCGATCACGTGTTCTGTGTTCGAATATTTCTACGAAACTGATACTTTGTTAATTGGCTGGATAGTAGATTGCTTTATGTGTCACGTTTTCTTTGGATGACGAAACAGGTTGCCATAGGTATAGAGAATATATGATTTACTTCTTTAGAACATGATCTTCACGGTTTTGAAATTGTCTGTTTTCCTTAAAATATGAGAGTTTTTGAGTAGGTATAGAAGGTCTAATCAAAAAGTATTTGCTAAACATGACACAAAAAAAAAGTAGACATAATTACTATCAAGCCAATATCTCATCGTTCTTGCCACGTTCTCAAGCAGTCCCGAAAGTTATATTTTGCGATTGCTTCTAGATTAAGTTAATATCCTAAAAAGATTCAAAACATTCCTTTCAGAATTAGTTTGAGTATAAGTAGAAAAAATTACACGATACCAGATCCGCTTAATTTACTAGCACGAATCTAGCACCATCGTAGTTGCAGCTAGAGTTATCATGGTAGAATTTCTAGTTACGCAATAGCATCACAGTGTCAGCCAGAACATTTTTCGTTTTCGGTTATATTACTAGTTTAAGACAATGGCAAGTAGTACTTGTATGCTAAATAATTCCGCTAGCAACCCATACGACGATAAGAAGTAGGAAAAATACTAACATAGTACTTTTTAATGTTACTGTAGCGCCCAGGTTAAAGATCGAAACTGTCAGCAGTATGGAAGGCTTAGAGAAAGAGGGGTCAGTAAATAAATCGCCAAAAGCCGAACTGAACTTTGCTAATTTAGTTTGTAATGATTTTCGATCCTGCATTTTTGAAATCAAAGTTATTGCAGACATAGTTACTCTATTCCTAGTCTGTGGGTAAATTGAAGATAAATGGAGATAGATACATCTCCATTTATCTGAAAATTATATCGATTTAGCCTCTCATTGTTCGGACGTATGTACACAGTTTGCCATGATTTTCTGTGCGGTCATGCTGTTATTTCAAATGTTTCCAAGTAACGGCTGTTCTCGCCAAAAACAGAATTTTGTTCTCTCTGGCCCCTAATGACTTCATTAGGTATGATTGGCATCCGTGTAGAAAAATTGGTATGAGCACTGTCTTTTTATTTGCTTCTTGGAGACTTTTCTTTGTTTAAGAATACTGACGACGGAGGTCTCTCAAGGATCCCAGACCTTTTTTTTCTTCCTCCAGGCCTGTCGAACTAACGTCTCCAGTTTGTACCGCAGCCAATAAGGCTTATTGTGCTCAATATGTGTTATCTCTGTTATCCATTCCAGTAATGTTGTGTCCTGTATAAGTCTGTATAGGTCCTTTACTGGTTGTCTCTTGAGCATCTCTAGATCTACATTCGATTGCCCAAAGATGCGTTGCCTCTTGTGATCCAGTGCCTCACAGTTTACCAGTTTACTGTTTCTGGTTCCTTATTGCAGAGTCTACAACTAAAGTCTCCATCACACAGGCCTATCCTGTTGAGACGTACTTTAACAGGTGCATGACCAGTCAAAAGACCCGTTGTTGTTCGCAGCCGTTCCCTCCTCATGTGTAATAATTCTGCGACTCTTTTATTGCATGGTAGGCCAATAAATTCCTTATCATGATATTGTCCTGGAATTGTTGCCCAGTGGTGCTTATGTTATTCATAAACTCAGTCTTTGACGTGGCTTCGGGTTATACTTTTGGGTACCCCCAGAGCCGGTTCTGAGCCTATGAGTCTTGCTTCTGATCCTCTCCTAGCGAGTTCATCAGCTCTTTCATTGCCCTCATTCGCTTTATGCCATGACACCCAGATCAGATTTACCTTATTCCGGATTGTCAACAGTTTAAGTTCTTCGAGCCATTCCCAGACCAGTCTTGACGACACCTCTTGGCTTGATATCGCTTTTAGTGTGGCTTGACTGTCAGATAATATATGAATCCGCCAGTGACTGACGTCATTCCTATTGTTTTCTATAGCACATTGGAGTATGGCATACACCTCTGCCTGAAACACAGTGCATAGTTTTTTGCTATGGCTAGCAGAGTAGATTCCTGCTCCAGTGACAGCTGCGGTCTTCGACCCATCTGTGTACCAGTTCTGGTCCCGCCTGCTTATACCTAGCATACCTTTCTTCCATTCGAGTTTCCTGGAAAGTTTACTTCGAATGGTCTGTTTAGGCTATATCGCTTTATCATGTGGTCCTTTCTCATGTTTGAGACATCTCCACCCATAAGGTGTACAATTGCCATGTGTCCCGTCGTTTTATTAATTTTGGCCTTTCTCAGCTGTAGCCTAAAGGCACCTACCCTGGCCTATCACAAGGTGAAGAGGCGGGAGACCTAAGAGGGCTTCCATGGCTGCATTGGAGTGGTCCTCGTTGATTCGGTTATGTCCAAGCAGGCAAGTTTTTGCACCATGCCTAATTGTTTCCCAGACCTTCTGCCTCCTTTCTATACTTTTGGCGTAAAGATTTGTCAAGTAAAAATAGCAATATTTATAAAACAATATTTATTTTAGGAAGACAAAATAACAAATTATAATTCAGTTTAGAAAGGTGAAACAAAATAGCAAATAACCAAATAACCAAATATACAAAAATGTTTATAACAGAAATAAATATTCTACGTCTTACAAATGAGAAATACACCTTACGGTGAAATACGTGCGGTATGATTTGCACATATAAATTCCTTGCACTCGTCGCACTTTATGTTAACTTACTTGTCGTTTGGTCTTGGGCATAAGTAACGTAGTAAGCGTTTTTTCTCATTTATTAGAATAGGCAGTTCGGCGTTCAGCTAAGAATACAGATGTAAAGAAATTGTCAGTTGTAACACTACTACCAGTATCACGTATAGGTGAAATTATATCACAAACTACGCGAAAACCTTGTTTTTATCTGATTCACGACAAAATTGCTTACCGGTGTACACACCTGCAGATTATGAAGGTAAAAAGTCTTAGCATCTGCAGATGCCCAAACTTTGATATTTTAGGTAGCAGGTAGCAGGTTTAGAACTCCTATATTGTATGAATGGGCATTTGCCGGGAAAATTAACTAGTTGTTTATCTACTGTTACCGTCTCATAGGGGAAAAAGGTTTTCTTGGGTTAGTTACTAACGCAATTTGTCTAAATGCAGCTAATTTATCTGTTTGCCTTCTCTTTTGCCTCGTAGTTTTGTCGTCAAATCTTGCGAATTTACTGATCTTAGTAAATCTGTTTTGAGACATGGATGCTGTAAAAGTATTGCCCGGAATGGATTCATTGGTGCTCCACATTTCTTTTACATTTTCTTTTCTGCAGCGAAGAGTTCCGGCAGAAATTAAAACACAAGCATCTATGGTATCAATGTTTCGCCTAGTTAGTAGTAGTCAGGAAAAGGACAGCGGGAGGGCATCGATGTTCAGAGCTACAAATAAGCCCGATTTTGCTACAAAATGTTTCCGATTGCAATCTTCTACGTCATTTCTTTCTCTTGTTGGTTCTTTTCTATCTTCCTCATCATTCTCAAGAAGATCATTACAAATCTTCCTCACTCTCTGATTGCAATCTTCTATTTCATTTCTTTGTCTTGTTAGTTCTTCTCTATCTGCCTCTTCATTCTCAAGAAGCTCATACTCATCTTCCTCACTCTCCTGTTCACAATTATCTTCTATTTCTGATACGTTGCCATATTCATCAACAAAATTGACAATGCGATCTTCATCGTCACTAACATTGAGGTCATCACTATCAGCATTTTTATAGAAACGGGAAGCTAAGTCCTCGAGTTCTTTTTCGCTTAACACTTTTTTAGCGTGTTTTGACATTTTAATTTACAAAGATCTCTCTTCCGCAGTCGTGATTTACACTTAACAAAACAAAATATTGTTTTTGTAAAAAATGCATGCAGAGAATGCAGAAAATAATATTTTGAAAAATAATTTGGAAAACGTGAACTTGGGGTCCCTGAAGGCCCCGCCTCGTACTTTAAGGGTTAAGGCAAGGTACTTGTTGCTGTTGTAATTATGTTGCTAATTATCTTCCCCAGATTTCTCCTCCTGCCTATTATTGGTCATACTTATTTTTTTCCTTTGTGATCTTTACATTCTGATCGACTCTTGTCAATTCTTATTTTCTTTGTTTATCTCAATCTCAAATTCTACGGATTTAACATCGTTAGCAAGAGTAGGATATGCTATTTTAAGTAAACCTAGATGATTTTTACTCTTCTTTATAAACATTGTCATCTGATGACTACTATGTTCGATGTTCCTTGGCGTCTACATACAAAATAGGTAAATTAGAAACTGCAAAAATAGAAACAATAAATCTTGGGATCGCGATAGAAAAGGTTTGCGGCTATAATCTATTTTGTAGCAGAGGCGCCGGCAACACTTTGAAGATTGAAAAATTTAGTATCCCTAAAATACATTTTTGCAGGTATTTTGAAGCAGATTTTTTTTATTGTATATAATGCTAATAGCTTCTCGATGTACGATGGTCCAAACAGGAGAATATAATGTTGTCCATAATAACCACCAATTGGAAGACCGTACAAGCTCCCCAAGATCCTCACGGTTATATGACAGCTATCATTTTGCAAGTTTAAATTCATATTGTGTTTCTTTTAGAAATATCGGTCCAGTTGTTAAGATTTGTTAACTTAATATGGAAGGTATATCCAAAGACAAATGAAATTCATGTAGCATCAGTGGATCAACTGGTGTCAAGAGGAGAATAGTATGTTATTCAAATGGAATGTGATTGCGAATCCAGCTTGTGATTCGGGAGCTGAGATTGAAACAGTTAAACATATTGTTGAAGAATGACCTTCCGCTAAGTTTGAATTTGGACACGCAGATTTACATATTCTAACTCCAGGGTCTGTTGCTTGGACCTTAACAACTAAAGACCTTTAGTTTTTTGGCACTGTGATGTAGGTTTTTTATTCCGCAGGTTTTTTCCTACATCCTTGACCAAATGGTGCAGTGTTTCAAAGAGCCCCTGCAGTGATGGCCCACTGGAACAAGCTCCAGACTATGTTGGAGTTTTCTTGAAAATTTAGTCAAAATCGGTTCAGCGGTTTCGGAGTCTATAGGGAGCATACACACACCGCCGCACACACACATCCAATTTTATATATAAGACGAAGAAGAAGAAGGAGATTGGTAAAGTTTTTATATACAGATTTTCTGTTTAGAATAAGTTTTCATATTTTATTTTATTAATAAATAAAGGCCGTTGAAACACTAAAAACTATTACTTATGTGCCCAGAAATTACTGGTAAAGTGAAAATTAAAACCTAACAGCTATCTAAGAAGCTATTGTAGAAAAAAGACTAATTTATAAGCAATTATTTAAAATATCATTCGATTAAAGATTGCATAATGGGAGTGCAAATGTTTCATGTTCGCAAGTCGTTACTTTTTGCAATCATTAACTATATATTGTCTACTAAAGAGAGATAGACATACATATGTATATTATTTGTAAGGTTGGCTTACTACATATTTATTATTGTATAATATACTTCCATGCGTAAGATTCATATCATCGCAATAATCATAGACAAATCAACATTAGCATTTCAAAATAGCAGACCGGTAGGTAACTATATTAGTACGTACGTAGATTATTATACCCGTAATTAAAAGTGATTTGATAGGCTACAGGTTTGCAGAAACAGCTACACAAATTTGTATTAATTAAATTAAACAATAATAATGTCTTACGTTTTTTTTAATTGAAGCTATGAATAAGTATGTCATGATTAATTATACACGATTAATTTATATGTAAAGGGAGCAAAAAATAAGCTATTAAGTGATATTATTAATTGCTGAAATGGTATAGCATCAGGAATAATAAATTGCAAGTCAGTAATATATTATCTGTGGAGATTATAATTGCAATTAAAGTTAATTGTTGGAATTTAGGGAGAATTTCATGTTTTCAAAAAATAAATGAATAGGTAAAGGAAAATATTTTATCACATATTCAACACACGTAGCTCGTAAAACAATATGTTGTTACAGTTTTAGAAGTTATAAAATGTATTGAATATAAACACGTAGGCACTGTGATATTATTTAATTTCTTAAAACAAATTAATTTTATAATTACAGATTATGGATTGCTGCGGTTTGAATATAATAAATTAAATACATACAGCTTCTGATATTAATATATCTTCAAATAATAAAAGTGTTTAAATTAGAATAGTTGCACAAATAGTTGTATAATCTGTGTATTACCAACTGAAAAACAGGGATGAGAATAATGTTGGAGAAACGTTTTGCATTATATTAATCAATAGATGTATACAGGGTGAGTCATTAGTAGCCGCTTCTTCGATTGCTCTTTTGTGTTTTAAATAAAAGAAAAATCAACTAGTGAAAGATTCATGGTAGCTCGTGGCGCATATTGTAAAAATACTTTAAGCTCTTCCGGTTTCATCGGAAATGCACGGAACTTTATTTTTTTAAACAACTCACCCTATATATTTTTGGATTTTCTAGTACTGCTTTAAATTATCTATTCAACAGATTTTCCTTTTTCAGAATTGAGCCAATAGTTTTTGAGTTATTAATTTTTTTTGAAAATATTTGACCAAAACATGTGTTCGTTCACAAGAAAATCATTTTCACATTGTTTTTAAAAGTAAAAACATTGACTGTGGTGGTGCTTGTAGCCAAGAAAATTGTGCATCATTTGGTATAAGTTGCACTCGACAATACCCCAAAAAAACTTTGTTTTTTAAAAGCCTACTTCACGAAATTTTCACATACCTGAAACTTATTTTTTTTAAATGGAACACCCGGTATTTTATTAAGGCATTTTGTTTCTTTTTTTTATTCTGTTTATGAAATAACGCAATTTAAATAACCTAAAACTATAGAGCAGCGTAACAATAATCAAAAGTAAGAAAAACAAATTTCATTAAAGAATATGTTCAACATAAGCACACTTTGTGCAATGTACGTGAGTATTATGTCTTCCAAAGAAGTACTAACGTTGCGTAAAACGTTTCGACATATTCTTGTAAACGCTTTTCTGATTTTATTGTTCTTGTCTTCAAAGAGTTTAAAAATCTGTCCGTAGACAACGAAGATACTTTTCTTCATTAACATTTTCATCTAAGAAATAAGGTTCAATTATGTAACTGCACACTATTACTCCCCACACATTTAACCCTCTATGGTACCCTGTATATTATAATATACAAAACCTAAATAAATTTTCTATTGCTTCTTATGGAAGTTCAGGTGTAGACGATCAATGTATCATTCATTATACACTCCCAGCTGTATATCTGAACATACAACAATCGGCTAATGTTTGTGTCAATACTACTGAGACGCCATACATTCGTTTGCGTTCTGGTCGTGGTATGCTGCACGTGGTTGTCTGATATATGTGATCATATTTCTTTATATTATTGGTATACAGTAATAACAATTTGAATAAGTGGTATTTGATACATAAACATTGTTACGCTGTAAAATTTACTTTTGTATTTCGTTCTCGAAAGATTATGTGTCTTTGTTTAAGTGCGTAGAATTTATTGGTCACGAGACTTTTGAGTGAACCCTGTACATCGTTCGTTTCACCGGCTGGAAGACCGTCTGCCGTATATCTATGTGTGTGCTAAATCGACTATTGTACTCTTAGAGCCCTAGGTCGCGAACCGTGAGATTGATCGATATGTAATATGTATTATCGAGCAAATACACTCTTTATGTGAAGGAAACTCTGTATCTTGTGAACTAATTCTAATTATCTTATCTCTAGCTTATTTTACCCTACCTGTAGATGCGAATAATTTGCATTTGCAGTTACTTTTTACGCCTTGCTTCAGTTTTTTTCAATATCTACTTATTTATTACGTCCAATCTCTACGTAGTGCATTTATTTGTGTCTTTAAAATTCTCCGACACATTGGTCAGCCTCGTTGTATTTACTGTCGCCTGTGTTTAGGTGTATCCCAAGACATAGACCTTCGTGTACGACTGACTAATATTTTCCCTCGTATTTATGTCACTAAAAATGTAAGGAGTATTAAATGAGGGAATCTTGTGTATTAACGGGCATACGTGTTTTGTTTCCGTGGACTGATTTGTTCATAGCAAGCGTTCATCTTCCCTGACTGCCTTGTTGCGCTATTATTAACATCTTCCTTGGAAGGTTATGGCATTGCGGATTTAACTGTAAAATATGTTATGGTCGGTTTTTTTTTAACCGCCGTTGTAGCGTGATTTAAGATTTTGGATATGTCCATAGTTACCTGCAGTGTCCGCTTTCTTCCGTAATAAAATTGTATCTACGTTGGAAGTTTGTTTTGTTTATTTCCGTCAAACTCTTGGTTATGTCGCTCAGCTGACCGTGCGCGTCACGTTTACCAACTGTTTAGTATGTGAATTCCCTCTCGAACTGCCGACTTTTGATTTCTACGTACATTTGTAAGAGTGTGTCCCTTATTTTCTTTTCGTCTAAGTTATGTGTAGGGTTGCGTTTAATTATATTTAAGTCACGATGTCGACTCCCTTTATTGTCAATTTAGTTGTGTGCCTATGATGTTTATTTGAAATCTCCCGCCTTTCGTTCCGTGATATTTCCGGGCTTGTTACTTTGCGTGTAATTGACGCGCATTAGATATGGAAGAGGTTCCCGCTTTTTGACGGCACTTGATAGTCATATCTTGTGTAAGAACAGTGTGTGCAAATTGCTTATCTCCCTTAGTAATTTGATTACATTATCTATGTAGATATTTTCGCGAATGCGGCTTAAATTGGAATAAGCAGTAATTACCGTTACCTTAATTTTGGTTTCTTTCGTGAATTTTTACCGATATACCGTTACCTCAAATTCACGTATGGCCACGTGCTGGTTTTTTTAATCTAAATTTTGCACCCTTGAGTGACTTGTGAAGTCGTATATCGCGGGATCTCCATTTTTCATATTGGGGTAAGTGTTTGAAACTTTGTGTTAATTTTCGGGATTTTATCTTTGTTTCTTTTCTTCTCTAATTTAATAGGATTCTTTTGACGGGCACAAAAGCCCACAGTAGCCATATTTCTGGCTTTATCACCCCGCATTATCGCTGAAGAGCGCGGTGGTTTCTAACGTTGTTGCAGTAGTTGCATCTCTACATCCATCCCGCCTGTTGAAGTGGAATTTTCATCAAGGGGGCCTACGCCATTTTGATTATCGTTGCGGCCATCCGACGTCCATTTTGTCAGATAAGTGCATCTAATGTTGAAATTTACATCTTAATTTACGACTGATTTTCGACGACTTTATGCCAGAGTGCAGGACTTTATCTACCTAAACTTGACCTAAGAATTTTGAGTGGCTTTAATAACTATCGCACCACTTAGTTTACTGCAAGGTCACATATTATTCCTAATTAAATTACCGTTATCTTTCTTGTTATTTTTATGTAATATTCAGTTTAATTAAAATTTTGGTTATGCCATTACCGTAATTATGTAACTCTTTGTTGAGTCGAATATTTAATTAAAAACTTATTTTAGTACATTCATTATCGTATCCCTATCACTTTTGGGGAGACAGTATTTAAATTAGTAATAATTCTAGTATTTTCATACCTTTAGAATAATTGTATGTCTCTTTGATGTGTTGAATTTTAATCTAATTTTGATAATAATTTTTGCACGTTTTTTTTGCCGTAAGTTAGAAAATTTGTCTTTCACGTTGTTCATTTAAATTTTCCTGAGCTAGTTAAAGTCATTTCTGTAAGAGCAAATTCTTGTTCGGGAAGCTCAGTGTAATTTGTATATTATAAAATTTCCTTTCTCATTTTATCTTTAATTATTTGACATTTGTTAATAAGTAACCCTCATTTAGATTAATCATGTACATGTAATCAAACCCTGTGTTTGGTATTTAACGAATTTTTCACTTTGTTAGACGAAGTCTTGTGTACTGGTCGATATTAATTTTCTTGTGTATATAATGAATTACATTATGTATTAACATTGCCGTAGTGGCGTTTTCATGATATTTCTTGTATTTATACTCTGTGAGGTAATGAAACGTTTCTGCTACCAACCATCTTCTGCTGAGACGCAGAGATTATGATCTAGTATTAAGACTTGTTTTTTTCCTTTTTTATAATTCATTATTATTACCTAACGCTTTGTGTACAAAATTTATCAAACTGTCTAGTTTTCATTTCCTTTTTTTTTGTGTGTAAATCAATTTCATTCAGCGTTTGCTAATCTTCTTTTTATATTTAAACTGTTCAGACCGCTTTGTGTCACTGGAACTATTCTGTTATACTTTAACTTCTTCTTTTATTTTTAAAAAAAAATAAAACACAACCAACTATTATAATTAAAATTTAAAAAAAAAATAACTTAGTCAACATTTCTATTTAATTAAATCTTGCTACTTTCCGTAATATCTTTTCTTTTATTTTACCTCTACATAACTCATATAATATTGTGACAAGCACGTACATAAGGTAGGGTGCTTCTTAATATACAGGGAGTTCAATAGGCAACCCGCTGGAGGGACACAGCCAGTGGTAGCTCATAGGAGGCGCAGGTAGGTTATCTTTAGGGTAACATAGTGTCCTGGTGCCCGGACAACGTCGCTAGCGTCGTTGCCGACCGACGCTCTACTTTTAGGTGTTCTAGCTATCTGAACCGTCACGCCGTCTGCGACTGAGTTAGCTCGGCCCTGCGCTTTCCAGATTTTATCAGCCCCTATTGTGATTCTCCGTTATCTTTTCCTTAATTTAGTTAGTTATCTTAATGCGACGTAGTTCGGGTAGCAACATTAGACCTATATATAGAGTTCGACTAAAAAAAATTTTTTTTGTAAAAAAAGTTTGTGGTTATATTTGTATATTCAAACATACAGTGTGCAACTTTACCATGGATCCTAAGAGATTTTATGGGAAATCAAATAGGAATAAAAGTGCTTACATTGTCGTACCGCCAGTGAGTTCTGAAGACGAATTTGAAGAAGATGACGATGGTAGCTTGGCAGACGAGACTTATCTTCCGTCAGGTATGTATATTACGTTTATACTGTTCCCGTGCATTCTAGATAGTACATATTTTTGTTTACTAGATATGTCGGTGTCAAGCAACGAAAGTGACCACCAAAATTTCAATTCTGATTCTGAAGATGAGGACAACATTCCTGAAACAGAACAGGAAGTACAGCATCCAAGTACCTCTGGTGCGGCAGGATCAAAAGCCAAAAAAAAGAGAAAATCTAATAGAAATGACGAATATAAATTAGTATGGAAAGACTCGGACAAATCTGATAGTCATATTCCAATATGGAGTGGAGAAATACCTTCCGAAACAATCATTGAAACCCCCGTAAAATATTTTTACAAGCTTGTTGACAAACCTCTGTTGCAGTATATAGTAAATCAAACAAATCTATATGCAATACAAGGAAATGTGAATTCAAATTTTCGTACTAATGTTTGCGAGTTAGAACAGTTTATAGGAATTAGTTTTTATATGTCCTTGGTTGTAGTACCAGGGACTCGCAAATATTGGAGCAATAATTGTGGAATACCACAAGTGAAAGAAGTTATGCCTCTAAGAAAATGGGAACAAATTAAAAAACATTTACACTTTGTAGATAATTCTGAAATACAAAATCAAAATGACAAATTAGAAAAATAAGAAGTTTGACTGAAAGTATTAGAAATAATTTACACAAAATTCTTATTGAACAGCATCTCGCTGTTGATGAGCAAATTGTGCCATTCAAAGGCCGGAGTGGACTAAAACAATACAACCCCAAAAAGCCTAAAAAATGGGGGTACAAGCTTTTTTGTTTAGCTGGTGCCAGTGGCATAATTTATGATTTTGAAGTATATTGCGGAGCTGTAAAACAACCAAAAGACCTTCCAGATATCAGCACTAGTTCAAATGTTGTTTTGAGACTTGCCAAACGTATACCACGAGATAAAAATTTTTTACTGTTCTATGACAATTGGTTTTGTTGTCCTGCTCTTCAGATTGAGTTGGCCCGTCGAGGAATCTGGAGCTTAGGTACAGTGCAAGTAAAAAGAGTTCCAAATAATAATTTGCCAATTGATAAAGATATAAAAAGACTAGGCAGAGGTACATTTATTGAAAAAAAAGCAGTATGTAAAATATCAAACACAGAAGTTGAACTCAAATTAGTAAAATGGCAAGATAACAGAATTGTTACATTACTAAGTAGTTTTGCAGGGGCCTATCCAGAGACATCAGTCAAAAGATTTGATAGAAACGCTAAACAAGAAATAACTGTGAAATGTCCAAATATTGTATCAGTTTACAATCAATTTATGGGCGGTGTCGATCTTATCGATTCCCTTTTAGCATTATATCGTATAAAGATCAGATCAAAAAAATATTATTTGAGAATATTCTTTCATATGATGGACGTGTCTTTGGTGATAGCATGGCTACTTTATCGTCGTGCAAATGATGACTGTGGGGTTCAAAAAAAAAATCAACTTTCTCTCTTTGACTTCAAAAGTGAAGTGGCGCAATCATTATGCTGGGCAGGGAAACCCCGAAAAAGAGGTCACACGTCTACGGCTACAGCAAATAATTGTGATAAGAGACCTTGCCGCTCAAATCGTCCAAATAATGACTGCAGGCTTGACAAGCTGGACCACTGGCCTCAGTATGAAAACAACACGGGCCGGTGCAAAAATTCAAACTGCCAGAAAATTACTAAGGTGAAATGCCTGATATGCGACTGCTATTTGTGTTTCGTACCAGACAGAAACTGCTTCTATAATTTTCACAATGTTCAGTGACTCAGTTTTCTCTTTTCGTATTATGTATATTTAAATATACAGCTCTTTTCTTGTAATATTGAACAAATAAAAAATAAATAAATACATAATTGGTACTTTATTGGTGCTACTAGGTAATAACAAGAACCAACGTTCATTTATTTAGGTAATTATGGAAGTGTACCATAGAGGGTTAATGCCCAACGATTTGGAAAGTTTGCAGGTGTGATAAAGTGAGGGGTTTTATGGTTTATAATAACGAAAATTGTGACGATGTACGTATCCACTTTAATAGAAGGTGCTTCGTCGGTAAACAACAAACACTTCTGCCCATTGACAAAAATGTAAGCGATTATGAAAATCTAACTCTGTGTATGAATATGCTGCGGATGAATTACATATTTCCTAATATTCTGGATCATCTAATTTGACTTTCATCTAACTGACGACTAATTTTCGTAGTAGTAGTATGGGGGTGTTCGACTACACTCGCAAGTGTCATAAACCTCTTATCCTCACCAGTTATTGATTTTGTCCGCTCTTTTTTGCGAAGGTTTCTGGCCTCGGTTTACTTCTACCAGGGATCGCTATGCATAAAGTCTGGATGCTAGCAATGAGTTTCTTTCAGATTCAACCAAAACGTCAATCATATCTATTAACTCTTTATGAGGATAATTTATTTGGATGATAACTAACATACTTTTATAAATTTGGCATAAATGTTTACCGATTTTCTTTAACAGTTGACTCAGGCAGTCGGCCGCAGTCGGACAAATATTTGGGTGCATAGAACAGCGCTAGTAGTACTTTACTTGACCGCTGATTGCTCCTATAGTGATTATCTCAGAAATTACAAAAGATAGTTGTAGGGCATTATTAACAAAAACGAAAGAGAATAAAAAAAGGGAACAAAATGCCACAGTAAAATAAAAAAAGACATGTGAAAATTTCAGGAAGTAGAAAAAACAGTTTTTTGAGGTATTGTCGAGTGCAACTTATACCAAATGATGCAGAATTTTCTTTGCTACAAGCACCACCAAAGTTAATGTTTTTACTATTAAAAACAATGAAAAAATGTTTTTTTTTCTAAATACATGTTTTCGTCAAAAATAAAAAAAAATAATAACTCAAAAATTATTGACTCAATTTTGAAATATAAAAAATAGTTAAATAGGCAATTTAAAACAGTACTAGAAAATCCAAAAATATATAGAGTGTCATTTAAAAAAATTAAAGTTCCATGCATCTCCGGTGAAACCGGAAGTGCGTCAGAGCTTAAAGTATGTTTAGAATATGTGCCACAAGCAACCATAAATCTTCCACTAATTGTTTTTTCTTATATTAAAAACACAAAAGAGCAATCGAAGAAGCGCCTACTAATGATTCAACCTGTATATTTGTTATGAAATGAAATTTATTTCTCAGTGGTAAGGACATAGCTAAAAATTACAATATTCCCAATTAATACGGATATATTAATTAGCAAAATACAATTATAAATATTTCACCGACGGTATGATTCCATCATACCTTATCAAAAATATTTTTAAAAAAAGCATTGGATATTATTTATATACATATTATATTTATTACCAGTTTTTATTTAATTTTTATATATAAGCTTTTTGTTGAGACTGTTTGAGATAACTATGTAGATAAAACGATTTATGGATATATTAAATACCTACTCAACTAAAAACTGATATGCAGCGTCATCTGTAGTATTATTCAACGACTGTTAAAAGTGAAACAGAAAGGGAAGGTAAGTAAAATGATACGTACATTTATAAATTGCAAATATTATGGGTCTATAAGAATTGCTTTAGATATATAAATAATCTACACTCAATTATTTCAATTTGAATTTATTATAATTAAATCAGACTAAATCAACATATTACTCTTGCTTATAAACAAGGATATATTAAGTTCTTATAGAGTTTTTCTTGTATTTTTTCTTATTCGTTTAAGAAAAGATTAATATCAGATGCTATAATTATTAAGTTTTATTTAGAATGCTATTATACTATAATTACGAAGCATTAATATCCACAACTTTAAATTACATCTTATTTGTGTCGAGTTTAAAAAAAGATATTTTCATATCCTACCTTGAATTTAATAAATATAAATTTAATTTTATATTCATAGTTTTCTTCAACGATATGTTACAAATTATGTGCTTAATTAATCAGCAAGAAATCTAGTAAATAAGACATAAAATTTAATTTTAAGAATATTGCTATCGGGCAATTAATAAATTAAAATTATCTATCGGTAAAAAATGAATTAATAAATAAAAACATATTTTTTAATTTATTTTTGAGAAATACAATTTATTCATTTTTACTAGAATTATATAACGACAATTATGTTTTTTTTGCCTCAAAAAATATCACAAAAATACAATAATCAATCACATCCTAATTTCTATAATTGACAGTCCCTCTTGAGCACCTAAAAAAATTGCAAACCGTAAAATATGCTCAAATTAACTTAGGAGAAACCCATCATTGGTGGTCTTTTACCCTGAGAAAAATAGGCACCCCAAATTTAAACGGTAAATTTGTCATGGACTGGAGATAATACTAAGAAGACATATGTTAATTGTTAAAAAAATACGTGCTTTTTTGGTTATTTTTTATAAATCTTGTTGATATAGGCAATATATACAGGATGAGTCATCTGCACTGGTAAGGACGATTGTGCCTCTACGAGTAAAGATATTTCAAATCGATTTTTTTTCTTGTGATGGCTGTTCATTAGGAGCACCTTCGAAAAATATTGTGTATTATACAGAGTGTTTCATAACTTGGTGGCTGACCATAGTTATAGTTTTTTTAATGGAATACCCTATCTATTATTACATTTTTGTGTTCCCCGTATAATTTTTATTGAAAAAGTAATAAGACGGTATAGGCCTAAAGTTTAAAGTTTTCGACTTATTCCCATTTTTCTGTATTAGTTCAAATTACATTTCTCGAAAACTTGGCAATAGATGGACACAATTTTTTGTAGTATTGTTCATAATAAGACATTTAATACTAATAATTTACTGATTGCATGTGTAGAAAACTGGACTAAATTACATGACACGTTTTTGTAAAAAAGGCATTTTTTTTAAATGGAACATTTTGTATATCAGTTCATTTTTGAATTGCTTATTTAATTTTACATCAAAATCACGTAAGACATTAATACTTTAAAAGTGATTATTACAGAGCTATTGTCGTTTTTTGATATAATTTTGCAAACTTCATGTTTTGTATTTGAATACTGTATAGTGAGCCATGATATTTGTTGCAACATTGATAATTGACTAGATGCCATTTAATATATTGTTACTCAGTTAACAAGTATGATTTTATAATGAATTTTTCTAAAAATTAGCTTTGAGATGTGATTTTTATACGTATTCGGGGAATTACAAAAAAAAAATTTACTAGTTTAAGATTTTGAGTTGTTTATAAAACTGCATTCCAAAAGTATATAATATTACTATTCTTTTTTCTTTAACTTTTATAATCCTGGTAAGTGTCTCATTTCTATATTTACATATTTATACAAAAATTGAAAATATTGTACCTACTTACAATACACTATGCCAGCAATATACTTCATAAATATATAGAATATGGTACAATAAACAAATTTTAAAACAAAGCAAATGAATATCTTAATTATAAGTGTAGAAACAGGAATTATGAGGTTATCAATGGTAAATAGTGAAAAAAAAATTACAAAATAACAATAAGTATGTATACTAAAATAAGAAAAAGTTATTTCAGCAAGTATTCAAATGAGTTTCCATTCACTTCTAAACGTTTTTCCTGGAAAATGGATAGGTCGTGGAAGCCCTATTCACTGGCCTGCTTGGTATCCACTGGCCTGCTTGGTAAGTTTTTTTTTATTGGGACACGTAAAAGAGGAACTATACAGAATACATGTAACAACAAAAGAGGCAATGCAGGAACATATTCGAGAAATATTTAGAAATATAAGTCCTCAAGTTCTTCTTATTGTCGATACATCATTTCAGAAGTGTATTGAAAAATGTTTAGAAGTGAATGGAAACTCATGCGAATACGCGTTGAAATAATTTTTGCTTATTTCAGTAGGGTAATTCCGGTATAGATGGACCCCAATTCAAAAAAAAATTGTAATTTTCCATCTGCTTGGATAAATAAAATAAAAAATGTCATAAATGGATAAACTATTTTATAACAAATTTAAAAAGATAAATATATTCTATTTATTATAGCAATTATGGGGAAAAGTGGCATTAGCCCATCTATCCCGGGGTATCCGGGTTAGATGAGCCAATAATATGGGATATATGGACCATTATAAAATATTACAAAAAACACCACATTATTTTGTACTGAAAACAAAATATTAAACAATAAATTTTGGAGAGAAACTTAATCCTTGCGGACAAATTTGTCACACAAATCGCAAAAATTGCCATACTTGCTGCAACTTTCGCGTAGCGACCTTTGACATCTAAGGCATCGAATCCAATCATCAGGTTTAGTAGTCTGCATATAATCTTCGCCGCAACCAACGCATATGTTGTTGACATTAGATTCATCCTCGTCGTCACTCTCATCCTGAACTGATACTACTTTATCCGAATCTGAAGACGAGTCTACTACTATTTTCTTAGATTTGGGCAACCTCCGTTCACCTTTTTTTTTGTTTTTTAGCCTCGATTTCAGCTTTTGCTTGGTTTTTTGTTTTTTTTTAGATAATTGCTTATTCTAAGTTCTGTAATGTTAATTATGTCATTAAGGATTATCGGGACATTACGAGATCTCTTCTTTAGGGTAGTCATAACTGAAGCTAACGGGGTGGGAGAAATTTCAGTTAGAAGTTTTTCTACACTTCTCTTTGTTGAGGGTGGTGTTGTTATTCTAGAACAGCCTGGCTGACGTGTTTGAGGTCTATGTCGCCCAGAAGAACTTGCTAGTGGTGTTTCAGGTCTATGTGGTGGAGCAATAGTAGGCGTATCTGTCAGCACTGAATTTGAGGGAACGTCTTCAGATAAAAATGCGTAGCCCGGTAAAGCATCTGGATTGAAAGGGATAATGCCAGTTGAACTCACTCACATTCATTTTATATATGTCAAAAATTTGATCCTAACTAGAAATTAAATATGATTATAACTTACTTTTTGGACAGCTCACGTTCACCGCAAAAACACCGCATACAACCACTAATGAAACAAATACAATAATGGAAGCCTATTGCCCTCTTACAAATAGTTACAGAACTACAGCGAAAGTCCATCTAACCCGGTGGTCCATCTATACTGGAATTACCTTATATATATTTATTGTTATTTTGTAGTTTCTTTTTCACCCATTACCATAGATATAACCCCCTAATTCCTGATTCTGCGCTTACTATAATTAAGGTGTTAATTTGTTGTGTTTTAAAATTTGTTTATTGCATCATATTCTATACCATAGTCGTCAAATTTTAATTTCGGTTTGCACTTCTATCATATGCAGAAGATGACCTTATGATATGCAGCGATGCCTGCTTGCTAACAGTGGTGGGAGAGCAACGCAGTGGCGGGGGACCGCCACGCCTTACATTTCATAGCAAACGTTTGTCGAGTGTGGCAGCCTCGCTTATGTTTATCTTTAGTTTATTTCGTCGCGCTCTTATCCTCTTTCTACTTTCGTATCAGAAATTAAAATATGTCGACCCCGGTATATTTTCTGAAATATATTGCTGGCATAAATTGAATATATTGTAGTGTAAGTACAATATATTCAATTTTTATATAAATACGTAGATAATAGATATGAGACACTAACCACGATTATAAAATTAAAGAAAAAGAGAAGAGTAATGTTTTATTATATATTTTTGAAATGCAGTTTTATAAAAAAAAAACCTTAAGCTAGTAAACATTTGTTTTTGTAATTCCCCAATACGTATAAAAATCATATCTCTAAGCTAATTCTTAAAAAAATTCATTATAAAATCATGCTTGTCAACTGAATAACAACTTATTAATTGGTATTCAGTCAATTATTAATGATGTAACAAATATCATGGCTCACTATACCGTATTAAAATAAAAAACAGGAAGTTGGCAAAATTATATCAAAAAACGAAAAAGCTCTGTAATAGTTACTTTCAAAGTATTAATGTCTTACATGTTTTTGATGTTAAATTAAATAAGCCATCCAAAAATGATTTATTATACAGGATGTTCCATTTGAAAAAATTGACTTTTATACAAAAACGTGTCATGTAATTTTAATCCAGTTTTCTGCACATGCAATTAGTAACTGGAAAAAAATATGCTTCTATTAAGACGTCTTATTATGAACAATACTGCAAAAAATTGTGTCTATCTAATACGTCGTTTTCGAGGAATATAATTTTCCACAAACATTGAATTTTTCAGAACCGACAAGAACCCCTATTACTTGTTCTTTATGTTATGTATTGGCTCTTCCTTTTCTTACTTGTTATTTTGTTTTTCGTTAGCTATACGTTATTCCAAAAAGAGAGAGACGAAATTCTGAACAGAACCCAATGAGAATTTTTTCTTATTGGTTGACAGCAATGCGAAATAACACCGTACTACATTCGCCTTTTGCTATCTATTGTCAAATATTTTGACATCATTGACATTGTTTATTTTCTAGACAAATTTATTTACTTTCAAGTGGTGTGGCTACAACATTTACAATTTTGTTGCCTTAACTGTGGATTTATCTCTGAATAACCTACATACAATTTATTTTCGTACAGATTTCATATTACAGACAGATATTTAAATTTAATTTTACCGCCTAAAATTGATTTCACCAGTTATATAGATTGTAATTTGTGCTGGAGGTCTGTTCAGAATTTCGTCACTTTCTTTTTAGAATAAGGTACTCAAGGTGACTTTTGGATTCATTTTATACTATATATACCTCTATATACATATAAATAAAAGTGAAAATCATTATTGACGATGAAAAAGGTTTATATTGGTTTTATTCTTTAATAAATATATGTTCGACCTTTTCTAACTTAGATTTATAAACAAAATTATCGATAATTGATTTACTTTGTGTAGGTGATGTTCGTTTTTGAAAAAAAAAAGTAAATTGAATTATAAATTAATATCTTTATCTTATTAAAATCTGTGTATCATATTTAGCGTGATGTTAGTGCGGGATACTGTAATAATTAGAATATGAAAAAAATGAGGTGTGGCCACCACACGACTTTCGTATACGTATGAAAGTGTTACTTCTGGTCCGAATTTTGAAATTTCATTTATACAAAAAATATTCCAAATCCAACTCTAAATACTTTTGTACTCTTCAAAAATATATATAGATTGAATAATTTACGACATATTTGCAAAAAATCGTTATTCGGTAAGAGTAAAAGTGTTAGTTCCGGTCCGAATTTTGATTTTTTTTTATACAAAAGGTATCGAAAATTAAGTTCTAAATACTTTTATACTCGTAACGTACCTGTCTAAAAAGGCATGACTAGCAAAATATTTGCAAAAAAACTGATTTTCGATAAGAGTAAAAAACTACTTCCGGTAGAAATTTCGAAAAACTTTTTTAATAAAGTTGTTCACAATTTCAATTTTAAGTACAGGGTTATTGACTATATTTGGACCAATAGATAACTTTGTTATTTGAAGGATTAGAAAAACGTTTAAATTAGGAAAGTTGTAGGATTTCACTCAAGGCGCTAGAATTTGATATCAGAAAAAACAAACGAACGTCGTAAAGCCGTCAAAAACGGCTAACTTAGGTTTTTTTAAATGGAATACCCTATATAATGTTACATAATCTGATTCTAAATAAAATTTCGAGTATATTCCATTTATATAACATATACCTACATTCAACTGTTTTCGCGCTATTGCTGATTGAAAATCGTACTACTAATATGTTTCCATAGAAACCCCGTAATGACTTACGTAAATTCATATACGAAGGGTGTAGAAAACATATTAGTAGTAAGATTTTCAATCAGCGATAGCGCGAAAACAGTTGAATATAGGTATATGTTATATAAATGGAATATACTCGAAATTTTATTTAGAATCAGATTATGTAACATTATATAGGGTATTCCATTTAAAAAAAACTAAGTTAGCCGTTTTTGACGGCTTTACGACGTTCGTTTGTTTTTTCTGATATCAAATTATAGCGCCTTGAGTGAAATCCTACAACTTTCCTAATTTAAACGTTTTTCTAATCCTTCAAATAACAAAGTTATCTATTGGTCCAAATATAGTCAATAACCCTGTACATATCAATTATTTATAAATTTGTCTAAACTTAGTAGTTGACGAAATATTGGCAAAATTCGGTTTTTTCACTGAAGTAAACTATTACTTCCGGTCTGCCGATTTTACTCAAAATCTAATCAGTTCTCAAGAGGGAGATTATACTACTAAATGCAAAATTTCGAATAGATAGCTATAGCTGTTTGACCGCTATCCTGGTCACACACAGACACACACACAGACAGACAGACAGGCAGACATTTTTTAAAAACCACTTTTTTGGTATCAGGGGACTTCAAAACGTGAACATCTGCAAAAATCTCGAGGTCGAAAATTTTCATCATCACAATACTTTCTTATACTATATATAAGAAAGTAAAAAGACAAAAATTTTGATCTACAAATATAAGATTCTAAGGTAAATCTATATTAACAATTTTCCGCTAATTTTGAGCTATCGTTATAAACTAATGAAACACAAAATTATAAAATAAGAAGAAGATTGTAAGTATATATTGTAGTAAATCCAAACAATGGCGATCTATAAATACGTTTGTATTAAAAATAGTGTTTGTTGTACGTAAGCATGGTATGCAGTGCTGTTTCCTATATTCAAGTCGAATACAATGAGAAAAGAGACGATGTGGCGTTTAAGGAGGAGCGCTACGCCAGCAGGCGTATACAACCCGCCGCAAGGCCGACGAAGGAGTGTGAAGGCGTCGTAGTTAACAATGTACGAAATGCTATCTGAAAAACTACTAAAAATATAGACATAAGATATCTCCGTATTCCTTTCCAAGCAAAACTATGTAAAAAATGTTTAATATTATAATAAAAAGTTCTACTACTAATGATATGGCCATCGAACAGGTTTCTACCTTCTAAATTAAAAATATATTACCTTTTCTAGTTTTCCACCTAGCTCTAAATACTACCACAAGGTTTTGGCAAGAAATTATCGATATTCGACCCAAAATTATTAAAACGCTAGAATCATATTATTTAAATAGGTTGTCGGCGTAGTCCATTACATAAAATAGACGATAAATTAATTTCAATTAGTATTTAAACTTAATCCGATTTATTGGTCAATGAAATATATCTAAATCTATTAACACATCATTACAATATATGTATCCAATAATAGCGTTAGATGCTTTGTTTTATATGCGGTTTTTTTATTGTATATTGTACACTCTACTCATGTTTATTTATATATCTATTCTTTAAAATATTATTCGTAATAAAGATCATATTATTACTACAGACCGGATACGAAAGGTTGATGACTCATCGGCCATGGGCGCACTATTGAAATGTTGTATTTTTAAAGAGGTTTTAATTTTATTTATATAACTGGATAACAAATGGGTGGTGATATATAAAACACAAAATATCTCATTATTTGTTCATTTTGTAGTTCAAGTCGAGTAAAGGTGTATTAATATTTACTAGCAATACTTTCTCAAGGTTCTCTTCTGTAAGATTTGTTCTCTTTGAATGAAATACATCGTTGTAGACAGAAAACGTCCTTTCTACATCGCAACTGATTATAAGTGCGTACTGGAAATATTCTTTTATTTCAGCGTATTTAGCAGTTAGATTTTGTGTCAATGTCCCTATACATAATTGCCGCAATGTTATTAAATCTGGATTTATATTAAAAACTGCGTCTAACTTTTGCCGAAGGCCACATCCGAAGTCACTTGGAATTATTAATAGCCACATCTAATATGGTTAATGCATCTTTTAATTTGAGATTTCATTGTCTCCATACATAATTGCCGCAATGTTATTAAATCTGGATATCTATTAAAAACTGCGTCTAACTTTTGCCGAAAGCCACATCCGAAGTATCTTGGAATACTTTTGAAATTATTAATAGTTACATCTAATGTGGTTAATCCATCTTTTAATTTGAGATTGCGAATTTCAAAATATGTGATTAGTTTAGGCAAATTTCCAAAGTGTTCCTGACGGAATAACAACTGATTTTTTAAATTTGGGATTTGTGTTAGTTCCTTGCACTCAGAAATACTTCGAACATCGGCATTTAAACATGTAACGAAATTTTGTAAACTATCGAAATTCTCTGCATAAAAACTAGTAGCTTCCAACCATGTTCCCCATCTAGTTATTACTGACAAGGCAGACAGTGACAACGATGTAAAAAGCTACTCTCGAAGGTGCTTTTCTGAAAACTTTTTTAAAAGCGGATACAAGTCTATCAATTTCCGGATACCTGTCTCTGATATATTCACAGATTCTGTGGAGAGCATGTGCTACACAAGTAATATGCAGCATATAAGGATATGTTTCCTTTAATAGTATGCCTCTATTTAACATATATGCGGCACTGTGACTAACAAATAAAAGTATTTTTTCCCTGTACCTGTCGTCCGAATGAATGGTACTGATAGGAAAGATGTCTTCTAATGCATTTTACTGTTTTCGTGAAGTACTTAGAAACATAATATTTGCGTCAGGTGGATTCATCAGGAACATTTCGACCATTATATTTTTGGAAAAATTTTTTGAAAGTGGGATTGTCAAGTTTATTTAATGGGATATTAGCCGCCATTACAGCTTCTCTGATATCTTCGTTAAAATTGTCAGCTTTCAACGGGTCCAATGTTTTTGCAATGCTAACTGATATTGTACGTGGCCTTTTTGGGCATTCTGTAACGATATTTTACAGACTTTGCAATAAATTTCGGAGTCACTGACAATGGACATACAATCATAGTAACATAAACAATGTTTTAGATCTAAATAAATGATAACTAAAAATGTATGCGTGGGGATGTTAGTTGGCTTTGGCTCATCATACATTCTTTCTTCCACATTTTCAATTTCTTCTATGACATCCTTATTGCAGTTTTCTGTCTTCACTGGTGTATGTTATATTTCCGTTCACTTCCTGTAGTAATAATAATAATAATAATAATAGTAATAATAATAATAATAATAATAATAATAATGATAATAATAATAATAACAATCTTTATTACCCAACAAGCCAGTGCCCAATAACAGGATAATTATAATTATTCGTGTATACAATTCAATACAATGTAATATAAATTTAAATAAATTCTCAATATGAATTAAAAAAAAAAGAATATTCGGCAACGCAGTAATGTTCATCCATATTTAGGCAAAAACATCCTCAAACAGTCCATTGCCCACACGGGATAACGTATAAATTGGTGCACGTTTCATTATGTTTGTCCGTGCAAATGGTACCAAAAAAGTGCATCCATATCTTGTGTTAAATCGCGGGACAAGAAAGGACAACCGCTCAAGTAGTAATGGACAATCAATTTTATTAGACAAGAGCTTATATAAAAACTTTCCATACAGAGTACCTCTCCGGCCGGACAAAGAAGTCATGTCATGACGCGTTAGTAGCTCTTCCTGTGATGTGCCCCTCTCCGGATAAATTCCATCATGTTTAAAAGACAGAAACTTCAAGAATTTTCTGTGTATCCGATCCAGAGGTAAGATATCACAGGCATATATGGGATACCAAATTAACGCGGCATATTCTATTTTACTCACAACATATGCAGAGTATAATGACTTAAGCAGTGACATATCTCTGAAGTACTTAGAAATCCGCATGATGAAACCAAGAAGTTTGAAGGCTTCTGAGCATATGCTTGAAATGTGTGATTTGAAAGTAAGGCTTGAGTCAAATAAGACTCCCAAATCTTTAACTTCTGGTACCATTTTTATGTTAGTGCCGTTAATGAAGTACACAGATGAACTATTAAGGAAACCACGAGTATACGAAACTACGCAACATTTGTTTACATTTAGCTTGAGTTTATTAGAGTCACACCATTCAACTAGCACATCTAAGTTGTGTTGGAGTTTATTTATATCATCCAATGTTGAGACCTCTGGGTATAGTTTAATGTCATCCGCGTATCCAAGAACAGGGCAATCCATCCTGAGAAGCAAATCATTGATGAATAAAATGAACAATAATGGACCCAGATTCGATCCCTGTGGCACTCCTGAGGTGAGAACGAAGTCATTTGATGAGTAGCCGTTGTAAGTTACATAGCATCAGCTCCTTATTAAAATTTTATGATCAATCATGTCAAATGCTTTCGACAAGTCCGTATAAATAACATCAACCTGTCCACGTTTGTCTAGAGTTTCGCAGATAAACTGAGATATCGTAGCCAGGTTCGTAACCGTAGAACGACCCGACATAAATCCATGCTGGTTGGGTGCAATAAAAGAAACTGTATGATTATAGATGCAAATATACAGTACTCGCTCATATATCTTTGCAAAATTTGATAATATGGAAATAGGTCTGTAATTAGACAGAGATGTGTGATCTCCTTTCTTATGTACGGGAACGATTCTAGTATTCTTCCAAACTTGAGGGAAAACAGATGTTGTAATGGACATATTGATAATTATTCTCAAAAGCACTGCTAAAATGTATCTACAATCACGAAGCAAGACACTGGGTAACAAGTCATGTCCTGCTGTTTGTTTATTAGGAATATTAGCCATTAATTTAAGTAACTCATCCTCAGTTACCGGTAGGAAGCGATAAGGTAGGGAATTATAGACCATGCCAGTACATGTAGTGTCACTGGCAACAGCGTACACTGATGAAAAATAATGTGCAAAAGCATTAACAATTTCATTCGGGTCAGAAAAATCGTTGCCATCATCATCATGAAGGCGACCTGGTATTCTAGTAGAGCGACGTTTAACACGCAAAAAACTCCACAGATTAGAGGGAGATGTTTTAACGGAATTTTCCATATCAATAAGATAACGGTGATAGTTAATATTTATCTGTGTTTTGATTAATCCTCTCAGACGCTTAAATTCATTATAGAATCTTATATATTTGGTCCTTATCCATTTCTTATGGTAATGATCTTGGACTTTAAGATTAGTTATTATTTCCGAAGAAAACCAGGGCGGATAAGTGGAGTTACATTGTCTTGTATATGGAACATAGAGATCTAGTATTGAATATAAAGTATTATAGAAGGCGTCCAATGCCTCATTGACATCCAGAAAGTCCATCAGGAAAGACCAGTCAATTTCCTGCAGATGAGAGTATAATGACAAGTAATCAGCTTTTTTGAAATCATATCGCTGATTGTTCGCAGATGGAAAACGCCACACCTGAGTGGGTTGTGAGAGATTGAGCAAAGCTTCAATACTAGGATGATAAGGATCCTCCGATACTACCGGATTCTCCGACTGGAATATGTCAATACTGAGGTCAACATTAGATATTATTAGATCCAGAATCTTTCCATCACTATTTCTAAGATCATTATATTGCTTAGCACCAAGGGTATTTAAGAAGTTTTTGAAAATATTAGTTTTGTTGCATTGCTGCTGAGATGACAAGCAAAGCCTAGGAAGATTAAAATCACCAAATAATACAAATGAATTGTTAATTAAAAGTGGCTCCAGTGACGACGAAAAAACTTCAAGATTCTCACACGACAGATCAGGAGGAAGATAAGCCAGTCCAACAAGAAATATTGTGCTACAGTTTCTGGATTTGTCACTGCCTCGACGCTGTTCTTGTAATATTCTTGTAGAATAGCAAGGAACATCTCCTTCTGAATCAGAGTCGCTATTGAAAGAAACTGATAAAATATTTTTCGAACACTTAGCAATTATTTCTTCTTTTACATTCTTCCATGCTAATATACAAGATTTGTAACAGCATCTTTTAGACTCAAATTTTTAATGACAGCTGAAATACCATTGATATCAGAAGCAACTATTGTGGATAAATGGCTTCTTCTATAAAACAATTCTGTTAACCTAATGACATTCTGGTCCATGGCTTGTATATAAGAGCTGTTACATTCGGGGGCATGTAGACAGTATGAATTTTTCCATCATCAGACTTGAAGCGTTATCCAAAAGTGAAAGAGCTTTTTGTGGTAATCCCTTTTGTTTCAAAAATCTTCGAACCTGCGGGACAAATGAATGATGAAACCAATTTTCAAATAACTCCGACGTCATCCAAGCATGTTTCGTACTTGCGTATTCCACTGAAAGTGAAAAGTTGTTAAAGCATCTTGGATTTTTGGCAGGTCCAATCACTAACGGCTTGATTTTATATTCACCAGTTGCATTGGTGCATGCAAGAAAATTAACTCTACTTTCATCCGTTTTTCGACCAGATGCCGATCTTTCTTCAGACGTAACTAAGATCCTTTCTGGGAGTAATTTCCAAAACAAGCTTGTTTCGTCGGCATTGTATAATTGATCATGTGTTATTTGTAGCTCCTATATTTTCTTTCGAAGATAAATCTTAAATGGATCTACATGCTCCGGAGCATCTGATAACTTTTCTCCCGAAATTTTTAAATGTCTTATTCCAAATCTTCGTTTAAATCTTTGGCTCCATTCGTCACTAACACTAAAATTAGGGTTTTCAGCGATTGTTTCATTGATAACTGTTGCTTTTGTGTGAAAATTTCAATCGAAACCGGTACATGTTTAAGTCTTTGTGTAAAAAACCATGAATATAATTTTTTTCCATTCGTGGCATCTTACAGGATTTTAAAGTTTTTCTTTTCTGCATTTCACTGGGATTCTATGTGACATTTAAAATGTCTCGTTGTTTATTTTTGATTGCACGTACTGTGGCTTTGGCAATCCCGTACCTTTTAGACAAATATGTTACACTGTTTCCATTGTCCAAACTTTTTAAAATTCCACATTTTTGGAATAAACTCAGCACTTTCCGCTTCATTTTTATTGTAAACATAAAAATACTCAAGCACAGTACGCCTAGAACATCAACGGAACTAAAAATGACTAAAATAAAATACATACATATTGCTGTGACAACATATATTTGTGGGTATTACCACAAGTTGGGTATAGTCTTTTGTATATGCTGTACTCTTAAAATTATTCTTTATACACCAAAAACTTATAATTGGTTTTGTATTTTATTTTATATTGTTGAAGCATGTACTTAATGACTATTGTGGGTTCTGGCAATGTATGTGGTTCCTTCTCCTTCACTGGTGATCTTTCTCTTGCTCATAATAGGGAAGAGGTAATAGTTTTGTTCAAAGAAAAACTGTATGTCTATACAACATAATCATATACCTTTTATTTTTGTAATTTATAGATTCAAAATAATTTTTACATACACCTTTATGCTCTAAACAAAATACATAATTGAAAATGCTCATATCATTTATACCTAATGTCGGTTGTAATGTATGTAAATCTTTTATTTATTTATTTATTATGCTAAACAAAATAAATATTTATCCTGTAAATAAATAAATGTAAACTTTTATTGTACATTGATAGTGATACTTATCGATGTAATTATATTTATATATTGGCTTCAATTAATTGCCTTAGACAACCATTTGCACGTGTTGTATCTAGCTCTTAATCTTTGCCTTGTGAAACTTTTAATTAATTATTAGCCTAACTTGAAAGAGATTAATGATGCCTAGACAATACGATGAAGAAAATGCTCATTTGCACGTAGCATCTCTCCAACTGCCCAACACCATTAGTCCTGTTTTGTTGTAATTCCAACTTTATGAATTAAAAGAAAACCTTACAGGATAATATATTTGCTTATCTATATTGTCCAACATTACATTGATTAATCATTTGCACGTAAAAACCAATGTCTGTCTAACAATTTGTATAACTTCTTTTCAAAAAAAAAACTTACTTGCTATCTTTTAATATTTCATCAAAATGTTCATTTTGAATGTCCATATTGAACGTTTCAAGTGAATTTAAATATATATTAAATAAAAGAAGAATTATTATGAATAAACGTGATAAAGAAATAATGAAAATGTAACAATTAATTTTAAAAGCGTCTTATTCTTTCGGAGTCGAAATCAGAAGTCTCTTCTTGTCGAATCTTGTTTCTTATTTATAGCGGCAAAAAAACTCTACGTTGACTATTGCGCCCTCTAGTCCATATTTTAGGTTGGCATTGGAATACGCGTTCCAGTGAAGTCGCTGCCCGCATGTTGCCGTCTTGATACACGCACACATACACATACCGTTCTGACAGTTCTCCACTCACTAAAACGTCAACATATCGCAAATTGTTTTCTTATTCAAAAAGTCTTTTCTGCCTCGCACAGCATTTCCAACGGTAGGTTTATTCTTGTTGCTAATACCATCCTTCTTTGTATTCGTCAATGAACCTATTGCCTTGTTCATTGTTCGATACATATTTTTTCTTTCCATTTATTAATGTCAATTTCACTTTTCTTTTAGCTGGATTGCGACTTGGTAAAATGGGAAACATGTTGGAGATAACTATTATTTTTCTTCCCGCACTGCCTGTACCTGGAGGACACGTTTGTTTCTTGACTGTTTCTCTGTCCTCTATCCATGATCTTTCTATTGGTGAAATGTCAATCTGCAATAAACTTTACACAAGTTTTATATTTTTTGTCTTTTGTAGGTCATGAAACTGTACACGTCTGTTTCCAGTCTCTGAAGCATTGTGTTACAAACAAATCATAAACACATATACTTTTTATTTATGATATCAGCTACCTTTTAATACAAAATGTTATTGCTGATCGTTTTTACGTTTTACATATTTTTATATCCTTTTCTTAGTCTAGTTATAAGCTAAGGTAAATTTTATCTTTTAATACAATTTAGTTCTTAAACTCTTTCATAAAGTTTTATTGCTTTATGCATGTAAATCATAATAATTTACTTAGTCACATTTCTTGCATATCGTATTTCATCTTTTTCATACAATTCTATTGCTTTCACATGACTAATTCTCTTAATTGTTCCATCCATTAACATAACTCTTTCTCTATTATTTGCCTTCATTTCCCTTTTTGACTTAAACAGCGGTCCATTATTTAGAATGTTTAAAGCAATGTTTACGCATTGTATAAAATTAGGTTCCTTTTTATGATATGTAAACCATACATTCTGTGTATCTTTTCTACAAAAGAAATATATTACTTATATTTATTTTGTCTTTTATTTCATATTTATTTAATAAATTTTTATTCTACATTTTTCAATATTTATTTGAATAATAATAGTTTTTAAATCACTTTTGTATATTGACCATGTGTATGCAACTTTGTATACATCCATGTAATTTTTGTTGCATATTTTACTCAATAATATTTATTTTATTTCAAAACTTAAACTAATCCTTAAGGCTGTTCTTATTTTATAAACTTGCGAGTTCACGGCAATATGTACGTTGTTCTTGAAAATTACGCAGGCGAATCAGCAAAATAATTCATGAGCCGGGATTTTACCAAGTTCACTAATTTGAACGTGTTATTGTTCACTCTTTGGAGCTTTAATAATAAAATTTTAGTTGTTCGTATAAACGAGCTATCCACTGAATATTCACTCTAGGGAGCGGTTACTGTATAACAAAAAAATATTTTGAAAATAACTTTAATAATAATTACAAAATTACCCAATATAAAATCGAGATGTGTATAGGAATATATGTGAATATATATAACAATCGCCCCTTGCAACAGATGTAAGGCGCTGAGAAAACAGAAACCGAAGAATTTTGAAAAACCGAAGGGTGACAGCGACCTGGCGAGTTCAACAATTGTGGAGACCCCTACCACTAGAAACCACAATCTCTTTCGGTCGCCCTGCGGGAACCGATATCGAAAGGCTTACACCCCGCTGTCGAAGAGTGTCGAAAACTCCACTATGTCAGCACATTAATAGGATAAAAGGAACCCGGTAATATGTTTATTAAATATTTTAATTGAAAAACAATGACATAGCTTAATTGATCACCAGTGAAGCGACAAATATCGCACGGACGTGTTCACGAAGCTGTAAAATAATTGCATTGTCTAAGTTGTCGGTTTTTAATACACGAAGTTTGCCTTGATTTATTTTTGTTTTGTTGTTTTTCCCTGTTTATTTTCGTCTTAATTTAAAAGGGGTACGTAATGTCTTGAATGAATATAAATTAGGGTTGACAGCTGTCCTTGTAATAGAAAATTTATTGCAGCCGTTAAAGAAATTAGTTTATTTAAAGGTGCCATAATATATTGGTTTATACTAGAAAGTCTATTAAAGCCGTATTTACAATGAGCAATTTAATAATCAGACGAACACATACGAATGCCAATACGTTTACTTTGAAGCAACACACCTGTAATAATCAGTTTTATATTTTATATAAATTATATATCAACACTAATTGCGCAATCAGGGAAACAGAAATATGTCCAAAGTCGCCAAGGATTTATCAGATATATTTTGCAGTTTTATTAGTTTATTAACTGTCGCTAAACCACGAAAATGTATTGTTTATTATATCTTAAATTTATATAACTTTAAATTAATGATAGGTATAATTTAAACAACACTTTTTATGGAATCAAGAACATACCTAGTATTTAAGGAACGTAATCTGGTTGAAATTGAGAAAATTGTAGTATCAGATAATATGGTTACAATCCGATAATTAATCTACTACAGATATTCCAGAACGTTAAAAAATGATCAGAAAAACCTAGCCTACAATGATTAGACGTGAACGTTTCTATTTTTGTCGTCGAGATTTTTGCAGATGTCTACTAACATCGAAAAAGTAGTTTTTGCAAACATGTCTCTCTGTGTGTGTCAGTCTCTCTCTCTCTCCTTCTTCCCTCCTCTCTCTCCCCCCTTTCCCCCCTATCTCTCTCTCTCTATGTGTGTGTATGTGTGATCACGATAGCGGTCAAACGGTTACAGGTACCAATACCAAATTTTATATTTATGAGTATAAACTTCTTTCTGACATCTGATTAAATTTTCAATAAAATCAGTAGACCGGAAGTAGTAGTAGTTACTTCGGTAAAAAGATCAAAATTTACCAATAGAAATTTCTAAAGAATACTAATGTATTAAAAAGTGAATTTTAGTAAGGTTTTATAAAAAACGTTTTTTGCAAATACCTCGCGAATTATGCATGCTATATAGATTTATCTAAAATACAAAAGTATTTAGAGCATGAGTTGAAACAAATTTGATATACAGTGTGACCACATTTCGATGCTCACCACTGGTACGTCGGCAGTTACAAGAGATAGAGAAACGGTTGAATGGGGAATATTCAGCAGAATTCAATGCTCGCAACAAATCTCAATTTAAATTCATTCTGACTTTTTAGAACTTTGAGATATATTGAAAAAAACAATATTTGCCAATTTGAATTTCCCTCAATAACTCAATAACGCCTCATGCGATCGCTTTTAAACTCTAACATTGTTCAGATTGCCAGTGTGATTCCATTGGCGATTTGGTGAAGAGCACATCTTCTAAGGTTATACCTTAGCCAAAAATACTACGTTTAACACTCTTTTTTGTGTTATTTCATTTTATTTCAGATTTTTAGCCACAGTCTCCACCTATTATTGGAACTAAAGCTAATGATTATTCACTTTTTTGACTTATTTATTCTGGGTTAGGATAACACGCAGGTTGACAATATTTTCTTCTTGGGTTTTGTCCTCAAAACCGAGGATCTTCTCGCAGAAGCTACGAAAGATGGTCTTCCGTGCAGGCATACATCTTCAAGGTTATCTCACCTTATTTCTTGACCACACTGTACTGATGACGACCTATGAGTCAGAAACACATATCTACTGCTGCTCTATAGCGGTATTTACCCGATACCTTTGTTAAGTGTCCGCAATAATTCCCTTCTTTGATTTATTGTTCCTATGTTAGAATTGCATCCTGAAAGAGTTTTCTTTGTGGCAAAGTTGGTTGTTGTTCTCATAAGCGAAGATGTTATGACTGGAGCTACAAATGGCGGTACGTTATTACCAGAGATAATAAAAGACATGTCATCTGCAAATATTACGAAATTAGATTGTCTTAATCCATTTACATATATTAGCAGTATTTTTTCTATTTCATATAATTACATTTTTTACTACTAGGTAATATCCGCACACCATACTCTGATGCTGAGATATCTAACAAACCTTCTTTGTACGGTCTCCTAACCCAATTTATCTCAGCAACTCCCTGTGGTCCATGAAGTAGCAGCACATTACACAAAATGTTATTGCAAATACGGCATTGTATAATGTATGCATGAAACCCATAAAAGCTGATGTGGTAGGTATTTTACGCTTTTTCAAAAACGAATATATTTCAGTTCTAGAAGCTATGTTTAAGGTAATTTACAGCTCGCTCTAGACTAATTTTCTTCTTGGTTCTGGTTGGACTTAAGAAAAAATGTATTGCATTACATTTTATAGAGATATTCATCAAATTTTGAATGCAAGCACACCAAATATTGTATGTGTCTAACGACAATATATCTGAAACAAGTGTTGATAAGCATAACATACTATTATTCCTTAAAAGAAAGTTAATGTATTACAACACCAAATGCATAAATAATATCTTCGTCCCTTATACATTTTACCTGCCTCTCTCTCTTTGTTCCTTTATGTTTGTCGATAGTACAACACGTGCTGGACTCTTTTTCCAATTAATTTGAATAATTGAGAAGGTGAATGTCGCCGCCGTTGCCGGAGTTCTGAAAGACAAAGAATTGTGCGATGGGTTGGGCCGTACTCCGCCCACCTCAGTTGACATCGGGGACCGCATTCTTTTCTCTCTGAAACGTACACGTACGCCACTAACGCACACAAAACAGAACCAACATATCGGGATTATATATAAGGAAAGAAAGGCCATTCACCAGGGAGGCGTTTTCGGGAAAAATTTTCAGTCTGCAGGACAGATGTATACACCATGTGTATGCGTTTTGTTCTTTAACCAGATTCGAAATTAATGAACGCACAACACGGGTGAGCTTGTGATTAATTCTTTTTTTCCGGAGGACGAAATGAAAGAGAAGAAATGTATAGATAGATACACAGGAGACGATTACAGCGAACAATACATATGGCGTACTTTTTCGTTTTGCCATAGATATCATATCTTAATGAAGTAAATTATACTTCGATATTTTCATTTGTATGTGGTCCAGTATTTTACTACTAAAGACAAAAAAATTAAAAAGTATTATCTCTAATATACAAACAAAAAAAGATATGTAAAACAATTACGTGTGTGAACTGTTACTGAAAAAAATTAAATAGGTGGAAAATGATATAAAAGTGAAAAATGATTTTGACATTACTTGCAAAACGCATACCAAAAAGCAAAATTTACTAAAACAGTATCAATAAAACAAACAACAAACTATGTTGAACGTGAGGGAATTGTTTTAGGTTAATTATTTGTTGTTTATCTGACTTTGGAAAGATAGTCTTTGCATTAATATTAACTAAACTAAATGCATGTGCATCGGAAGGAAATCTAACTTAATATAAACATTTTTAATTTACGTATGAAATTGAATAGACGGACTAATATCAGTTTCAGTTTATATAAAGTAATGTTAAAAATAAATACGATCTTCAGCAATTACAGGAGGCACAAGATAGAGGGTGTTATTTTTAAGGTGCTTTAATAATAATATGTAAAACATAATATGTAGTATATATATATATATATATACGTGCAAGTGGAAATAGTATGTTGCATAAATGAGACTCTTCTTATAATGATAATTAATTAAATTACAAAATTTAAACATTCTTTCAACAAATAGAAACTATGGCCCAGCAAAAAATGCTTAATTTTATTTATAGATATATCTGCACAAAAGGTAGTTTTTATTTTGTTGTAAATCTTCGGACTCCAGTAATTAACACTGCCTTGAGTAGCCTTAAGGTCATGGTAAGAATGGTAAGAAATCAGCTTTTCATTTATTTTTCTTGTATTATAGTGGTTCGTTAAGACTAACTGTGGGTGTTCGTATACGTGCTTTATGCTAGTTAGTATGTAAAGGCATGGCAGAGTAAGTATCCTTTCACTTACAAAAAACTGTCAACAACTTTCTCTATATTCGAGAAGACACAGTAGGTACACTTGTGCCTTCTTCTGGTGTAAGAAGATTCTTTGTGCAGATGGGGATGCTCCCTAAAGCAGAATTCCATATATGATCCTGCTGTAAAAGTTAGAAAAGTAGGCTGTTCTGTCCCCTTCATATGTAGAAATACCTTCCATTCTTCTTATAGTGTATATTGCAGATGTTAATGTTTACTCTAGGTTAGATTCATGACAGCTCCAGGTGTAAGAAGATTCTTTCTGCAAATGGCGATGCTCCCTAAAGCAGAATTCCATATATGATCCTGCTGTAAAAGTCAGAAAAGTGGGCTGTTCTGGTCCCTTCATATGTAGAAATACTTTCCATTCTTCTTATACTGTATATTGCAAATGTTAATTTTTACTCTAGGTTAGATTCATAAGAGCTCCAAGTGTAAGAAGATTTTTTCTGTAGATGACGATGCTCCCCAAAGCAGAATCGCATACATGATCCTATTGTGATATATACAAAAAGAGCAAGGGCCTTAGTATAGAACCCTATGTGACCCCCTCACCACAAATTATAGACTGAATCCGATCTTTAAGATACAAAGAAATCAGGCCATATGGTATCCCACTTATGCCATAGTAGTAAAGCTTTACCATGTCAAAGGCTATACTAAGTCGCAACATATAAATTCGGCATGTATACATACGACTCTATGACTGCCCTAATAATATCTAATATTACCGTAGTTGTCGACCTATTTTTCATATAACCATGCTGATTACTGGATATAAGTTTCCTTCTTTTAAAATATTCAATTAGTCTGTCAGCACCTATGCCCTCAAAGATTTTTGATATAACCGGGAATATGACAATAAGCCTATAATTGCTACAGTGGGTTACATTGCCTTTTTTTGTAAATCGGAAGTATCTTTGCTAATTTATGTTTTGAAGGAAACAATTCTTCTTCATTATTGTTAAGTGGGGTATCATCGCCATTATGTAATGTTATATATATATCTTTCGAGTTTCCAGTTTTTATTTTCTGCATTATGTTTCTAATTTCACTTTCCTCAATTGGCCCAAAATACATTAATTTGTTGTTATTGAAATTCATGTTATTCAAATAAGCACATGATCCTCTTTAACTGCGATGTTTTGCACTATTTTATTTGGGATATTTGAGAAAATAAACACCCATATCGATGCTTTAAATGTTGCTTCAGGTTGAATCGACTTATTGATCTTATATGTTTCTGAATTAATTACCACCCAGATGGCTTTTTGTTTGTCATTTGATACATCTATAAATGTTTGATTTGACACTTAGGTATTCGTTTTTGTAACTTCTGTACACGTTATGGTTTCCATAATTATATACAGAGCGTCTATAATATTGGAAATCCGCTCCAATTCAGGAGTATTTCATACTATGTCTCTGGTGTTGTTTTTGTTCCCATTAGTTGGGAAATCAACAATTTTTGAAGAAACCTATCTTCTTAAAATGGTTTATTAATTTAAGATCATCTAAAAGGAATATTACATATAAATAAATAAAGCAGCAATAGATTTGTGTTTTAAGAGACCTTGTTTCAATGTATTGCTATACTATTTTTTTACAGTCTTCATCTAAATATAAAATAATTTTTGAAAGTATTATTATGTTATCAAAGACGTGCTAATATTAAAATGGGAAGTTGTGATAAATTTATAATGGACACGTTTAAAAAATTTGGCCACGAAAATTAAAGAGCTTCAGAAATATGTCAATTTTAAAGACATGTTTGTGCTTTAAAAGACCTTGTTTCAATGTTTTGCTAGACTATTTTTCTTTTACAGTCTTAATCTAAATATAAATCAATTTTTGAAAGTATTATTATATTATCAAATAGATGCTAATATTAAAATGGGGAGCTGTGATAAATTTATAATGGACACGTTTAAAAAGAAAGTAGGCCACAAAAATTAAAGAGCTTCAGAAATATGTGAATTTTAAAAACATTAACATGCCATGATAAAATCAGTTTCTAATTACAGTTCTCGACAAATAAAATGAGACACATTTTTTAATTATTGTGAAAAATGTTTGACATTTATAATATATGTCATGACATAATATTAATTGTTTTAGTAAAAGACTTACATACACAAATAAAATTAAGCTAAAATCGTAATAAGACGTGTCCAATTTTATTTGTCGAGAACTGTATTTTAGATTATCTAGAAAAAAATAATTAAAATGGTCACCAAACTAATAATTAATTTTATGCACTTTTGTCTTATTTTTTATATGGACTATATTTAATACTGATAAAATTTGTATCTTTTTTCTCCTTCTTATAAATATAGTATGTTTATATTTGTTATATTATGTGATTTTTACTATACTATAATTACTTTAATCAGTTTCGGAACCCACCTGTAATACATGCGATACAACTCGTACAAAAAGAATTAAATGCTAACCTTGACAGGCAACTCGAACGAACTGAAATGAAGTATTTAGTAGATATACTTCAATAAATTATCATTACACAGTCTACCCTGTGTACCTTATATAATTTAGTATGTAAAGCACTAGCTAAGTGAAAATACGATTACTAGTAAGATAACTAGTGAACGAAAGAGCCATTTAAGAAAAATCAAAACGTATATGTAAAAATTAATGAATTTCAATTGATTGTATTACATTTCCATCAATTGTTGCAAGTATTCCAAAATTTCAAAAGGGTCATTACTACCTTTTGAAATAAATGCAGCTAGGTACTTACAATATATTATACCGATTATATTGAATTTAAGATGCATAATTTTCTTCAAAGACAATTATAAAAAAAATTATTCCCTGAAATATTATAGAGAACAAAGCAGACATAAATAACAATTACAGCATTTACAACGTAGTCGTCACATACATATATGCAACCTGTAACAGCGCAATCGATCTAACCGTCTACTCACTTGTATTTACAAAGAAAAAGCCGGCAACCTACCAGTTTATTATCGTCTAGCAATAAAGAAATAATTAAACGTTGTATTCAAAAAAATATGAACTCGTGAAACCACAGCGTAACAGTCATGGTGTAGCCTATTGGAACCAAAGAGAAATGCCTGGTAAATGGAGAAATAATTTAACCGTTTTCAGTATCTACAAAGGCACCATATGACATCTAGCGGTCACCAGTTGAACCGTGCATATCCGAAAGGAGTTGTCCTGTTTGGTTAGTTTCTTTACGGAAAAGGGTACGCAACGTTTGATTAGTGTAATTAGGAAAACGTAATGATATATTCGAAATATACTTTCTATGTTGTTTTATGTTGGGAAACAGATGACACGTATTATATTCTACATTATTAGAGCAAGCGTAAAATACACATACCTACCATACGTTCTAAAAAGATTAGTATATAAGTAACATCATGTTTTTTAATATATGATATTAGAAAAATCTGAATTAGCTTCGATTTTAATTAGAGGTATTCTTGAAGCTAACTTTCTGATAAGGAAATTTATGGAGAATATTGTATTATATATCAAGGGATGATGATTGAGAAAAAAAAACTAAAAATTGTACTAGAGAGGACACTATTTAAAAAAATCTATGTAAAGCTCGGATTATATTTATATCAAAATCAGCGAAACATGCGCATACATATTGCTATAGCTTCTTCTATTTAAAATTTGAATAACAATAATATAATATTAGAAATTTAGTATAACAGCATAACCCTAAAACTTGTGGGTTCTGCAGTGGTTTACTCCCTTTCTTACCTATCTTTCTCTTGTCTATACAACTATGAGATACGGTTTAAATTAAACACAGTATATACATTGATAATAATAATAATAACAAATGATACTTATTTTCATGTTAATATTTACAATACTTATGTTTTATTCTTATTTACTTTGAACAACAACAAAATTTTCATATTTATTTGCATTACAAAAAAATGTTTTAAAATTATTCTTGGTGAAATTAGTTCTTACACAATATTGTTTATCTTGTCTTATGACCTTCTTATAACAATTTTTCTATGTGCGTCCCCCAGATTCTATCTATTATTATATGAAAGAGAAATAATCACTATGCATCCACTAATCCATCAGAGCAAACATTCTCACGTAGTCTCAAATGGTTTAGCCCTCTGCTGTCAAGAATATTTCGAAAATTGCGTCACATAATTGTAAAGGGTAAACATTCATACGTTGTACCCCTAGCTTTCTGCTATCAAGATATTTTAAATTAGTAAAGCAAATTATCATTATGCATCCACTAATCCATCAGAGCAAACATTCTCACGTAGTACTCAGTTGGTTTAGCCTTCTGCTGTCAAGAATATTTCGAAAATTGCGTCACATAATTGTCAAGGGTAAACATTCATACGTAGTACCCCGATAGATTAGCTTTCTGCTATCAAGATATTTTAAATTAGTAAAGCAAATGATCACTATGCATCCACTAATCCATCAGAGCAAACATTCTCACGTAGTAATCAGATGGTTTAGCCTTCTGCTGTGAAAAATATTTCGAAAATGGCGTCTAATAATTGTGTAGAGTAAACATTCGCACGTAGTACCCCGATAGATTAGCTTTCTGCTATCAAGATATTTTAAATTAGTAAAGCAAATGATCACTATGCATCCACTAATCCATCAGAGCAAACATTCTCACGTAGTACTCAGATGGTTTAGCCTTCTGCTGTCAAGAATATTTCGAAAATGGTGTCACATAATTGTCTAGGGTAAACATTCGTACGTAGTACCCTGATAGATTAGCTTTCTGCTATCAAGATGTTTTAAATTACTAAAGCAAAATTATAAACCAAAGATGAACGATCATTGCAAAATCAAAAAAAGTCTATTGTTATTATTCAATCAAAACCGTGTTGTGTATCACTTACTTTTCTTGGTCATATATTTCTTCAAATTCTCTATAGTATACTCTTTCCATTTTTCTTCAATTCTTATATATTAAATCTGATTTTAATCTAATAATAATATTGATAATCTCAATTAAATTATATACTTTTTAGTATCTGTGTATAGGGTTGCATTTCTGTCCCGCTTCTTTTGAATTTCAAATCTGGGCGCGATCCTGATCTCTCTAGAGCTCTTTCGGTTTGAATTTTAAGTTTAGGCGCCTTCGGGATCTATCTTCAATTCTCTCTTCAGCGTTTGCGTCCCACCTTTTATAGGTATAAACAAATGAACGTTGTTGCTTCGGCGTCCCCTGTCTAAGTACCATAGGTTGGTCCTACCGACTTCTCTTTAGTTGAATATAATTTTAAACTATTTAAGTTTATGCATCTATTTATCCGTCTTGACGTTGATTTCAATGTTATTTTAAGGGTGCATGGAAGACACTTCTTTGTTATTTCTTTTGAAAATGTTCCTCTGTGCGGCTTCTAAACGCGTCATCTTTCTACACGTTGTGCTCGTATCTATCCTAGGTCAGTATATATTTACATTTTTTTTCTTCTTCTATTCATGTTTATTTACATGATATATTTTGCATAAATCAGTTGTCCAAAGTCAATTACATCCCGGCAACGGCTTCTTTAATGTTCACAAGTTCCTTCTGTTTAATTAGGGTAAACCAGGGTGATATGGTGAACTAAAAATTAGAGCCCTCTAGAACACAAGAAATTGTTTATTTAAATAAAAAAAAATGTCTATTCTTTTATACAATATCTAAGCAACACGTTAACAGTCTCATATTTTTTTTTAGAGTATTGCAATAATTTTTAAAAAATATAATATATTTTTAAATCAAATTCACCATTTCACCCGTGCATATGGGTGAAATGGTGAACTTATTTGTTCTGCTTTTTATCGCATATATCACACATTGACTCATACTTTGTGCAGTCTTCATGCAGCCAAAGTTGGCAGCTAATACATTTGATCCAATCCAAGTTCTTTTTAGTAAAATTGTACAGTTCACCGCACCCTACACAACAAGATTCTTCATCGTTCACGTCGTCATCATCGTCGATATCCAACGATGAGTCGGATTCGATGTCAGTGCTACACGCTCTTCGTTTCTTAGATTATTTGTTTTTGGTATTTTCTTTGGTAGTTTCTTTGGTTATGGTTTTTCCTTTGCCCTTCCTTTTACCATGTGCCTTACTCTTCACTGGCTGAATTGTTTTGTTTTGGAGTTTTCGGTGTTGTAGGTTGACAATGTTTGCTGGAGAATTCAAAACCTCAGCTAACTCTCTGGACCTCTTCCGCGTAGGTTCTACTTGATTTAGGATCGGGACTGGCGAAATTTGATCCAAGAATTTCCCAGGGGTTATTTGAGATTGTTCTGTTGCCTCCGTTGAAGACTGTTGATCTGTTGCTTCTGCTGAGGAATGCATGTTTTTCTGTGGAGTTTCCGCCCATTGCGAACAACCTGGTTGTGGTGAATCTTGTCTATGTTCAAGTCCCTGATCTTCATCTATGTCTGGTGTTTTTTCTTTCACAGGATTCATGATGTCCGGCCATCGCGAACAATCTGATTGAAATGAAGTAGGTCTATTTTCACGTCGCTCGTTGTGTTCCTGTTGCTGATCTGATGCTGATGTTAAAAAAGCATATTCGGGGATAGCATCCTGATTAAATGGGATGATTTCCGTGCTTCTTAACCTAGATATTGCGTTTTTTGTCGTAGCTGCTTTTACCCATGCCTTTGCAAGCAACCCTCCGAACACTATTCTTGAAATTTTTCTGTTTGGATACATTTTAATGTAGGAATTGCAAGCATTGTAATAATGGGACTTTAGAGCTTTAAAAAATGCTCTATCTAGGGACTGTAGGTAGATGGTCGTGTGGCGGGGTAAACAGTGCAAAATTATGTTATTTGCTTCTGCAAACTCTAATGTATCGACACTGCTGCAATGGGAACTATGTCCATCCAAAATGAGTACTACTGTTCCCTCAGGTTTCCTTGGTGCAAAATGGTTTTTTAGCCACAGAAGGAAAATATCAGTTGTTACGTACGCCGACTTTTGTGACATGAAAATTATGTAATCGGCCTTTTCATTTTTTCTCTTCAGAACACACGCAGGAGGTAAAAACATGCCCTCTTCATTACAGCAAGCGATCACAGATATTGTTTCGCCCCTTTTACCGGATGTTATTGCTGGAACGCTCTTAGATCCTTTTTTTGCGAGCACATACCCCGGTCTATTATTTAGTTGAAGTCCGGACTCATCGACGTTAAATATATTTCCCGGCTTATCAAGTAGGTTGTGCTCGATCAAGATGCTCTGGAGTAAAAAAAAGTAGTCTGAAACATTTTTCTTGTTAAAACCCTTTGATCGCGCCTGTGTATAACGAACTGCGTCGTTAACCCAAAAGAAAACGCCTTGATTAATGCTAATCCGTAACTCCCTCCGATTTGCGGACTGAGAGTTCTGTCTGGATTTCTTTTTAAGAATAAATGTAGCCAATCCAGTCCGGCAATTTCCTTTTTTCGGATAAATTTATGATGCTGGTTACAATTCTCTGCCAGTTTGTATGCCATGGTACGTACTTCTGTCCTTGTCGGTGCAAATCCGAATTTTTCTAATCTTATAATATGTTTTACCATCTTATTCTCACATTCTTGTGTTAGGACAGGCGGCCCACCCAAAGCCTTTTTGGTAAAGCACCCATTTGCAATTCTTCTTTTCAGCGTTAACCATGGAACTCCAAAAGTCTTTGAGGCTTCATTCAGGCTCATTCCATTTTGTACTGCCTTTACGGCATCTTTAAGTTGCTCCTCTGTCCAATCAGCATGGGTGGATCCTCTTTGCCTTTCATAAAATGTAGGCATCTTTGCCTGAAAGGAACAATGCTGATAAAACTTTTATTTAGGCCGGGAAATACGAGCACAGTACGAAAAGTCGTTCACCGTATCACCCATACCCCGAGTTCACCATTTCCCCCATTTGCTATGGGTGAAACGGTGAATAACGTGGCAAGCTGTTAAAATTTTTAGAGGCAACGATTTCTAGGTTATGTAGCGCATAAACAATCTAAGAAGACAGAACATATATAAAAACACCTCGTGGACTAGGGTACCTAAAGCAATAACTACAAACGCATGCACTGTATAAAAATTATTGAGCATCGGAAACAGTTTTATACAAATTACTTACGATTTTCAAAACGGGGCTGCTTTTGAACAGGTGCTGTTTGCACATATGATCGTAAATAACCAACATACAGACTTATAGCGACATCTGCATACCGGAAAAAGAAATAGAGTAATTCACCATTTCACCCGATTCACCATATCACCCTGGTTTACCCTATGACAGACGTGTCAACAGTCCACAATGTAGTAGCAGAAAAACAGGATGAGAAACAGGAGTGAACCAGGTATTGTTCCTTGAGGGACATTTTGTTCCACATGCTGCCACTTCGAAAAAATAATGCCCACTGTCATCCACAAAGACTATCATCTATTTGAGAGGCAGAATTCTAATAAATTGATTGCTCCACTTTTATGTCATAATCGAACGTTTTCGTTAGATCGATGAAAACAAAAATGGTACATGCAATTGCCTTCATTTATACTCTGCCAAATGTTCGACACAAAGTCTTGTGGTTAATCTCTTTTTGATATATCCGTTCTGTATACAGCTCAGTATATTGTTCTTTTCAACAAAATATAGACATTGGCATGCAGTTGTCGCCCTTGTGACCATTTTTTATGAATTAGTGTTCTTGTTGACTTTTTTTAGAATACTAAGGTATAACCCTCAGTAGTTCTGCTCCAAGCACAATATTTTAAGAGTTTTATAGTGTATCTTTTATTACGTTATATATTTTATTTGGCGTAGATGGCTATACAGAAATGGTTTTATTTACAAATGCCAACTTCTTAGTATGTAATTCTATATTCTTGTATACAGCTTCACATATTTTGATCATATAATTATATCTATATCATAAACATTCTTTCTTATCTTCTCCAGTGTTGTTGAGACTGTTTACCAGTCCCTTTGTAGTTTTGCCTTTATTTGATGATGTTTGAATCTATTTCGAGTTGTAATTTTCCTTCATTATTTGAATTTCTTTCATAACTTCTTTGGTATACACGTTTGATGTTCCACAGTTCAATAACATTTTTTTAGAAACTCCAAAAATGTTTGTTTCTGTATTTTTTGTATAAATTTTATCCTTATAGATGATTATTAAATTATTTCATTTTAAGAATTTTTGATCCCGAACGAGAACACATACCAGAGTTAACAAAAGATGAAAACATTAATGAGCTGATAAAGAAAATCCACAAAGTTGTGGTGTATTTCAAAAGATCACCATTGAAAAATGAAACAGTACTTCAAAAATATGCGAAGATTGAACATGAAAAAGAGCTGTCACTTCTTTTGGGCAGTGAAAGCAGGTGTAAGAGTATCCTTTTAACCATGCTGGAAAGATTTTCTCGTTTAAAAACCTGCATTCAAAAAACTCTTATAGACCCCAATCATACAATCCGTTTATTAGATGCTGATTTGGCTTGGTAAATAAAATTGTTAATGTGCTGACTCCAATTAAATTAACAGTAGAAGCAATCTGTCGGCGAGATGCTAATTTATGCACAGCTGATGCCGCTTTGAAATTTCTTATAAACCAATTGTCTAGTAAAAACTCAGCACTCGCCAATAAAATGAAAACATCTTTAATGAAACGTATAAAGCAACAACGAAGTGATGATTTACCTAGTGTGTTGAATTATTTACAAAATCCACGAAAAGATGATGAAAATCAGTTATTATCGGATTTGGAATGGCTTGACTTATTTTCATTTCTTACATAGGCTTTAGTGAGGAAGCAAATAAAAAGTATTGTTAAAAGACTAAATAGTCGAGATGACACGCAAGACGAAGCAAAGTCAGGATCACAAACAGATGATGAGCCAAGGCAATAAACCTCCCAACCCCAATTGACATTTCAGGAAAAGTTTCAGCTGGAAATTAATAAGAGCATGGAATCCCCAGATCCTGAAGTACAAAATGAATTGGGGTTGGTAAATAGTATTAGACGCGAAATGAGCCTGTTCGAAAATGGAGGAGTTCGTGGATATCACTTAGAATTAGCATATAAATATCTATTGTCTATTCCTCCAACCAGTGTAGAACCTGAGCGAGCGTTTTCAGCTGCTGCTTATGTTGGCAATAAACTACGAAGCAGTCTTGGAAGTCAAACATTGGATGCTTTGATATTTCTGCGATTGTATTTACGAAATTCTAAATAGTTTTTTGTATTGTCTTTTTTGTTTCTTATTTTAGTATATTGTGTATTGCGTAGTGCAGCAATATTATTAAATAAGTTTTAAGAAATTACTTAAGTTTTTTTTTTATTTGAGCTCAATTAGAAACCACATAGTCTAATCCCTGAATTCCGGGATAGAATGTATTCTTTAATTGACATAATATAATGTTAATTAAGAATCTATCCATCACAATATCTTTTATTTTTCTATAAGGAAATATATGCTTCAATTAAATATTTACCGCCTTCTAAAATGACAAATGTGTCCCTATAGTCGTGGCAAAATAAAAACTTAAATTTTATAGAGCATCTTTACTGATCAGGTACTACAGTTCATCTTTCATACTTATTTTTAAATACTAACTGTGTTTATTGAGCTTTCTCTCCGGCATCCTTTTTATCAATGTCACATACGTTCTGCATGATCCGTACCCGATATCTACCACAATGGTAGATAGAGCGCTAGTGCGCACAGGAAATATCCTCTGTATTGGCGGAAAATACGTGACAAACATACGTCTGTGCTGTCACAATCACCCTAGCTAACAATAGGAGCTCACCCCAATTGCTGATACAAATTATACGCTGTTGAAAATCCCTGACTCCCTGTGGAGTAGCACATTAGAGATTTAGCGGATTAGAGACTATAAAATTTTAAAGAATTAGTTCCTGGTATATTGCTTGTAGTTTTTATTGGAATAACTATTGGTAAGAATAAAGTACATATTTGTGTAAAATTTTTTAAAAATAACTAAACATGCTTCCACAATAGATACGCACAAACAAATTCATATATAGAAATCAATGTGTTATAAATAAAAGATATTTAAATGAAAATAGCACATCTAAACAGCAAGGAGATTTTTTAATCGAACGTTTTTACAATTTCGATAGATAAATTCTACAAAGGATTAACATCATTGATTGGCATCGCTACGCGTTATTCTAATTAAATACGGAACAATTTTGCTATATAAGTTATAATTGCTCATAACAATCCATTAAATCAGCAAAATTTGATATTTGATGTTTATTTTAATAAGAATTTTTTTAACTTCTAATTTGCATTATAAAAGTGCTGGTATAGCAGAATAAAAAATATATGGATCTATAATTATCTAAACCGTATTTACTACTATTCTATTATACCTTGTCTCAGAATAAGAAGGAATGATTCAAATATCGCGCCAAATGGCGTATATTTTTAAGGCATTTCATTGGTTCTTGCTTAGGCAAGTTTAACATGGGAAACTAAGTTCGACAAAACGTCATTTTATGTTTATAGCCAAGCCATAACCTAGTCTCCTACATTTTTACTATGGTTTATTATACTTTATTGTGTTATTATATAAAATCCGTACTTTTATGTACAATATGAACATGAGTGATCAGACGGCTTAAGACCTAAGGAACAAGTGATCAGGCATTTGAAACTTTGAATTTGATGAATCTGTCAAAAATACTGTATGACAGTGCGAAAATCAAACATCCAACACATATCATTGCAAAAATAACTATAGAGTCCACACCAAAAATGAACTGAACATCTCACACAGATTCTTGAATTGACTCATTAATTTCAAGTAAATGTTAATTAAACACTAATTATATGATCACATATTCATATAGAAAAAGGTGAAAATATCTGGTGGAGAATAGAAGTTTGGATTGCCGCAAGTATAATGAGTGCACGACAAGCTTTGTTGAAAACATGTAGGATTAAAAAGCCATAGTGATAAAGATAGGCAATTAAGAATACTTCATATAGGATCTGAATTGATCCATAAGGTGAAGTTTCTTCAAAAAAATTCCCTTTCAGAATATCACTTATACGAAAACTTTTGACAGAAGCAATTGCAAATGTTACAATAAGTAATTAGAAAAATTGTGTCGACCATGTACATTTTTAATCTTTTTAACATGATGTAAACACTAAATTATTATTAATTTTCAATATATAATAGAAATAAAAAATAAAAAATTGTTATACTTTATAAGAAAATGTAAATTACTCAATAAAAATGTTTCTATATATTTTCAAAATACATAAATTTTAATAGGGAATATGTAATTATCTTTGCAGGTCGTGTAAACAACTTCAGCCGATGTAAATTTTTCTCCTTATTACTGTTGTATGTGAGATTCACATTTCCAAGAGTAGTTGCTTGAATTTACCTCCTCAAGGTTTGTAGCAGTAATACGAATGATTTATCTGTATAAATTCTTTATTGATATTTAAAATAGAAACTAATAACTAAAACTTTTTCTTCAAGTTCTTAAGAACGTTTTGATAAAAGATAGAAGATTTGATGTATTCTTGCTCTCTGATACAAATATTTAATAATAAATAGACTTGATTCACAATTTTCATGTTGATATAGCACATTCACTAAAATGTGCAGTAATTATATGTTTATAAAGGCAATCCTCTGCAAAACGCTCAGAACAAAGTCTACTCGTTTCATTTGTAAATTGGTCCTATATCTTTATGCACAGATTCATCTAATGATTTTCTTGTTGAAAAACTAGAATCAACAGATTTGAATGTTTAGAGATTTTATTCATAAAATTATAGATGTATATACCTACTTGTGTTTATAACTTTACTCTCTATGTTGCTTTGATGTAAAATTACTTTTTATTAAAAGTTTTAATGGAAAAGAAAATGTATTTGGAGTTTTCTTTGACATAAAATTAAGAAAATTAGAATAAATAGATTTTAATTAAATATGTTATAGGAATATACATATATGGCAGAAAGCACCAATCAATCCACCTTCGTCATCAAAATCCATGATGTAATAGTTGTAGTACGTCAATGTTAGTATTGTGATAAACGAATAAAATTTACGATTTTTGAAGCTTACTTTAAGGTCATATTGGAATCAATATTTACCAAATTTTCTTAATGTAAATTGAGGCCTTTTTGTTAAAAATAAAGTATTCTGTGAGTATAATAAAATAAACCTACATCTTTAGTTTTCTTCATTTTGGCACTATTACAATTTGCTAATTTAGTTACTTACAGTGTTGCACGCTTTGGTGCTGCCTATACGAAATCCGTTAGGTATTTCTACGCACACATTTACTTTTACATCACATTATAATGTCACTGAAATTTATCAGAATTCATTTTTAATACATTTGTTGTATATTGGCAAAGAATTTTCATATATATACAGGGTGAGTGATCTAAGCGGCTATGGCCGATTATGCCTTTATGAGTAAAGATCTTTCGAAGCGGTTTCTTTCATGTGATAGCTGTTTATTAGGAGCACATTTTAAAAATATTTTGTATTATACAGAGTGTTCGATAACTTGGTGGCTAACCATAGTTATAGTTTTTTAAATGGAACACCCTATATATTATTGCATTTTTGAATTCCCCGTATAATTTTTAGTCAAAAAGTTATAAGATAGTATAGGCCTAAAGTGTAAAGTTTTTGACTTAATCCTATTTTTCTGAAAAATTCAATGAAATTATAATTATTTCTCGAAAACCACGTATTAGATGAACAAAATTTTTTGCAGTATTGTTTACAATAAGAGGTCCTAATAGAAGCATGTTTTATTTTTTTACAGTTACTAACTGATGTGCAAAAAATAAAATTAGATGACACGTTTTTGTATAAAAGTGAATTTTTTTAAATGGAACACCCTGTATATCAGTTCATTTTTGAATTGTTTATTAAATTTCATGTCAGAAACATGTAAGACGTTAATACTTTAAAAGTGACTATTACAAAGTTATCGTCGTTTTTTGATATGCTTTTGATAATTTTTGCAAAAAAGTCAATTTTTTCAAATGGAACACCCTGTACATTATTTCATTTTTGAATTTCTTATTAAATTTCACATCAAAAACATGTAAGACGTTAATAGTTTTAAAGGGACTATTACTGAGCTATTGTCTCTTTTTGATATAATTTTGTGAGTTTTCTGGTTTTAATTAATATAGTATTGTAACGTTTTCGGGTTCGCAATAAACAACTCGTGCCATTTATTTATTTAAAACAGTCTGTATATTCACAAACGTAAAATTAATTACAATATAAAAATATAAAACTAATGTATCACACTTAAACTACTACGATTTAAATTAACACAGGTATTTATTTCTATTACTAATATTTATGTAACACTACCGTATTTATATCACTTCTATTTATATAACACCGTACCACGCAAGGAACTATTTATTTATTTCTTATATTTATTTTTACTTTAGTCTGTTCCGCGCGACGAGTACTTAAGGCCTTTCTTATTCTGGAATTACTCATCCATCGGTTCAACTGCTTTTATATCTGTAGATAAAACTTCTGGAAAGGTGCTAGCGAAGTCTCGATACGCTCGGAGTATACTAGAAGAATCTGCAGACTTTCCGTCGCCTAGCTACGTCGTGCGGCGTGCATGATTTACGACTTTATGAGCACGTCTTTGTTGTCGCCTAGACGCCTGCGTTTTCTTTGTAATTTATTTCGTTACAGTATAGTACTGACAAAATTATATCAAAAAGAGACAATATCTCAGTAATAGTCACTTTTAAAGTATTAACGTCTTATATGTTTTTCATGTGAAATTTAATAAGAAATTCAAAAATGCAATAATATATAGGGTGTTCCATTTAAAAAACTATAACTATGGTTAGCCATCAAGTTATCGAACACTCTGTATAATACAAAATATTTTTAAAATGTGCTCCTAATGAACAGCTATCACATCAAAGAAACCGCTTCGTATTATCTTTACTCATAAAGGCATAATCGGCCTTACCCGCTTAGATGACTCACCCTGTATATTGAAATTCAACGAAACATTTTCGTTGAAATTCCTGTGATCCGTTTTACTATTAAGATTTTTTCCGCCATGCTGTATGATAAACGGTTGTCGAGCTTAAACAGACAACTGGGATACATAAAACTCACCCTCTTTTATAATAATAAATCAATTTTTTCATATATTTAAAGAAATTTAATAATTCATACTTTTTTTTGGTAAACTAATTAATGGCACAGTGAATTTAAACATTAATTATAATATCTTCATATTATAATAACATGATTCATGTTAGTTTTGGCAATCGAATATCAACTCATATATCTTAAATACACAAACTTTTACCTCTCATTTGTTTTATATTAATGGAATATTTCTTTTAACTTGTAAAAAATATAACATAATAATACATTCAACAATGACATAACACAATATCTATATGGAAATATACAAATTCAAACATAAAGTAAATAACTATTCTATTTCTAAATATCAAGTACTTGTAAGACTAAAGTACCTACCTAAGCCACAACATATTATAATTTTTAATAGCACAAAAAGCAGGAAAATTACTTAATAACGTTAACATGTTGCCAAAAATAAATTGTCGAATACGCCCAGCTGATAAATTATTTTAAAGCCAAATTGGCAAACTATAATCATTAAGTAATTGAAAGGAAATGGTCTGACATCTGCACGCTACTATCTGCTGTTATACTTTTCGCTGGCGATATAATTTCATAATGTGGTTCCTGTAATGCAAAATAAATTGAGGAATTAATCATAACAGATGTTATATTGGTATTTTAGAAATCCTTGATGAATAGCATATATAGTACAATTTTTATTGACTAGAAATAGAAATTAATGGTTGAAAAGTTGGTATTAAATAAATAAATTTTTCCACAGTAATGTCTTTATTTTCCGTCAATAGTTTTTGCATATACTCTTACTGTTAGTTAAATTTACCAAAATTCAAAGCTATTTAAATCTAAGTAACGCGCGCGTTGCAATAAAATTGTAAATAGCTATGAAAATGTTTAGATGAAAGAAAATATTTTAAATTTTTACATTCACTCTTACTTTCTTCTACCTAGTATAGGGAAGTATAGTGATGATGAAAATTTTCGACCTCGAGATTTTTGCAGATTTTAGATTTACGAATATAATCTCCCTCTTGAGATCTGATTAGATTTTCAGTAAAATTGGCAGACCGGAAGTAATAGTTTACTTCAGTAAAAAAATCGAATTTTGCCAATTATTCGTCAACTACTAAGTTTAAAACAAATTTATAAAGAGTTCATATATACTCAAAATTAAATTTGAAAAGAATTTTCTTAAAAAAGTTTTTCGAAAAGCAAGTCTTCTACTCTGATCGAAAATCAGTTTTTTGCGAATATTTCGCATGTCAGCCTTTTTAGACAGGTACGTTACGAGTATAAAAGTATTTGGAACTTAATTTTCAATACATTTTGTATAAAAAGAAATTCAAAATTTGGATCGGAAGTAACACTTTTACTCTTATCGAAAAGCATTTTTTTGCAAATATTTCGTAAATTATACATTCTATATATCATATGGTTTTTAATAACTTGCTAATATTTAAAGGGGTTATTCTTGGGTATATTTTGTGAAAAAAAACTTCTTATGAACGTGCTAAAGTTTTAAAAAAAATATTAAAGCTTTTTTATTACACTAGATATTTTTGTGAAATTTTGTACATGCCTTTTATGAATCAAGATGCATTTTCTGATGTACCATCAATTTTATAATTTTTACTTGTGGTGTCTGTACTGTTTCTTTTTATTTTTTTTTTTAAAACATATTGCCGTGGTATCTTGCATATTAATAAGATAATAGTAATAGTATTAAGACTTAATTTAAGTGTATAAAATATAAAAGAAACAACAATAATAAGTTTATTGTGTTTAAAAGAATTTTAATATGAGTATATTGGGTTGCATACACTTTTATGCAGACATAAAGATTGAATTTATATTTACAATTTAAATAAGTACTAAAATAAAAGACGAGATAGAATTTCAGATATATATATATATATATATTTCTTTTATAGAAAAGAGAAACAAGATGTATGGTTTGTGTATAAACAGAATTCGATATGCACGAGAGAAAGATAATTGAATAATTATGTAAACTTGAGAACGTGCATAAGGTAATAAAAATTTATTAAATAAATCATACAAAAAGAATAAATATTTACCTTAACTTATGACTAGATAAGTAAAAAAAAAAAAAGGATATAAATAAAAATATTCTGAGACATCAGCAGTAGTGTTTTTTTTATAAACGACAGCTGGTAATAATAGAATACATTCAGGAATTTGTATATGTAATATCATGTTTCATAAACAGTAGAGAGGTTCTTGTACGGTTTTCAATAATCTACAAAATAAAAAGAAAATATAATGTAAACTTGGTTTGTAGTTTATTACAGATAGACATATCACCGTTGGAGAAGTCTTGGATAGAAGGAGGTGACGAAGGGGCAAACCAAGTGGACCATGGTGGTGCAAGTAATCTTATTAAAGAATACCTTTTGTTTGCAATGTTTTTCCAAGATTGCAGAGAGCTGGAAAAAGAACAAAAATAAGAATTGTACTAGCCAATGGAAAGAGGAAATATGTGAAAAATAGTAAAGAAGGTAATAAATTTATAGACAAATATAAAGAAGAGTTATATTAATACAAATATACCTACGTTGGAGAAACGCTGTGCAATTTATAGGAAGTTTTTAAGTTGTGAACAGACAATTCTTGGGGTGTTGACCTTTTGCGGTGAGGAACTGTCAAAAAGACAATAAGTGCGTGTGTGTGTGTTCAAATCATTACGGCAACTTGAAAGCCAGGAGCACTGAAGATGCAGGGTGACAATTTAAATGGTAGTTTCTGAAGATGGCGTTGAAAACGGTCACGTGTCTTTCCCGGAAATATAAATTGAAGACAAGAATCGACACGATTCATTCATTGACTTTCATTCATTGACATTAATTCATAATATTAATTGATACACAGCTTAGCTGGTTATATAAATCGTAGGGTTAGATACACCCTTTTGTATTAGCGTGTTAATTTTATTTTCATTCAAATTTCACTTATTTTATTTTCTTTGTTTAATTGTTTTGTGTAATCTTGTAAAAATAATGGAGATGCAAATGACCGAATTTGAAAAGTTTTTCAATGATTCAAAGTAAGTTAGAGGCAAAGACTTATCAATGTGGCTATACGAGTATTGAAATATATCGTGCGAACGTATATTCAGTATAACGTTATTCAATAGGGATAATAAATATTTTCCTGAGATAGTAATAAGCATTCTTTAGTTTCAAGTTTTAAAGAGATAAAATAATTAATGGTGTTGAGTGTTAAGAGGATATAGCGTGCAAATGTATATTTTCTGGCACAGTATTTGGCATCATTAATAGTTACAATAAAATTTTGATTATGAATTAATGATTTAAGATTAGATTAGAAATAAGGAAAGTGTTTCTGGGTAGCGGACGCTGAAATGCTAGCTATAACGCGTACGAATGGTTATAGATAGTAATCAGATTCAAGCTTTTCTTCAAACACTGACCATAAAAATAAACAATATACAAAAGTTAATTGAATTTATTTGTTGATAAACAGGAAAATATTTTTAGAGTTCTATTTAATTAAGTATAAGAAAATATATTCGTATCATAAAGAAATGTTACAACCTAGAACAAGGTACAAACGTTTTCTTATAATTATGTTTCTTTTAAAAATAAATATAGTGAATACAGTATAGCGATGCTACATTTATTTTTATGTAATAAATATTAAATAAATTCGACAAATTATGTTTTATATAATTTCTGGTTTTCCATTTTAAATAAGCTATTACCTTATCCCTATCTTAAATAAAAACAAGAGATTAGACGAAAGGGAAGAAATTCAGATACACTGAAGAATTCACGAATACTTATAAAGTACGTGCTGTCAATATATATAAAATACACATAAGGATAATAAAAATTATCATCATCTTAATTATTTATGTTGCTGAAACAGCACACAACATAATTTATTTGGCAAGGCCTAATGCATGGCAATACTACAATTATCATATTCAAATAGTTATGTTGCCACAGCAATATGTTATACGCCTTTGCTTTTTGTTAAATTACTTTTTTTTTAAATCCCCATTCGTTTCTGAGAAAATAAAATTCATTCATGTGAACGATATTGAGGCATTCATATTAGCAGGGCATTTCCAATATCTGATTTAATTTATTCTCTCTGCGTTCAGGATAATTTGCTCTTACCATTTCAAAATGTATGTAGATTATGTTATTCTCTTAAATAAATTGTTGTTCAAAGTTACATAAATAGTTTTTTCTCATAAGTGGTCTAGCGAGATGCACATGATTGAAAGTTAAGTTTAGGACATACATTCATATGAGGTTTTTTTCATAAAATGGACCCAAAAAGAAACCCCTTAAATATTAGCATATTATTTAGAAACAGCCTGTATATTTATCAAGAGTATAAAAGTATTTAGAGGTGGATTTGGAATAATTTCGTATAATTGAAATTTCAAAATTCGGACCTGAAGTAACATATTTACTCACACGCTTATTTTTTTAAGCTTAATTTATAACAACTGCATAATTTGAAATGCACATATTGCTGTGGTATTTTCTTGTAAATAAATAAATAGATAAAATAAAGAGACCAAACAAATAAAGAATCAACAGAAATAAAATATCACTATGTTTATTTTAAATAAATATAAGCTTACATGTTAGATATAAATTATAATTTTATATTTCAATAAATAAATACAGTATAATCCACTAATCAGTACAAATATATGTAGTTAAAATTGTAAATATTTAGTATTTTAATCAAATTGATAACTAGGCAGTAGTATACACATAAATGCAATATGGGTTGCATACCCGTAAAAATAATAGCATTCACAATTAAAAATAAAAATGAAAAACATAAAACAATGTTTAAATAAATTAGAGCACAAAATTATGTTAAATATTCCATAAAACAATATTCAAATACTGACCTCCGTTTAATAAAAGGATATAATAGCCTAAAGCAGTATTACTAGCAGTTAATAGAAAAGTAGGTCAACCCGGTAATACATTCTTAGCAGCAATAATAGTTCAAAAATAGGAATTAATCACCAAGAATATCAATATTATAACCACCAACATTGTCAAGAATAAATGTTATGTATCACTATACACGTTTCACTTATATTTTCTGCATAAAATATTATTGAGTGTACGTAAAGAGGCACGATTTGTTTATTTTCTTCTCTACACGAATATATTCCGGGAAAGTCCAAGCTAAAACAAAAATACAATATTAAACAAAGGTCTATATACATAAATAAATAAATATATAGTCCATTTATTTCACAGATTAATAAAATGCTTACTAAAAATCAATTGTATTTTCGTCCGTAGGGACACCAAAACGCATACAAAGATATATGATTTACTTGTTTTCGAGATACACCAACGCACCCAGAATGTAAATATTGGGGCCTAGTTCACCATTGAAAATAAAACATTATGTTGGGTATGCAAATTCACTGATATTCACAAAATAAAAGGACATTGTTGAATGTACATCTAAATATACGATAGTACATAATTTTATCCACGTACAAATGCTTCAAGACATTTAGGCTAAAAATAAATAAATAAAGCATTAGTCAATACATAATATAAGACGATAAAAGAATACTTACCAACAAATAAAATCATTCAAAATGTTCATGGAATAAAGGTATAGAATATGTAAATAATAATAACAACAAACATGGTGGAAACAAGGTCACATGATCACGTAATTTCGATAGTTATCGAAATTAACACGGAGGGCGTAGCAGACGAAAATTCAAACTAAAGGAACGATTTAAAACAAAAATAAGTCGTTTGTCAGATGTTTATCGTTATAAAAGGCGACACACAGGCGAAAATAAGGCAGTCCATAGGAAGTCCACAAGAAGCTCTTCAAAACTTAAAAAGAAATAGTTAAACCAGTGCTCCGAAGAAATAAAGGATCTAAAGGCATAAAACGCTTTAAGATTCAAACGCCGTAGTCGTAAGAAGCGGCAACGATAACTGCGCGCCAGATATAGGTATAGAGGCGCGAAATACCGGGATTGGACCGCACAAAAGATACAACAATAAATTCAATTAAAATGGAGGGACTAGGCTACCAGGAGGAATTCGAGATGTTATATAACCAAGAAAAGTGAGTACAAGCACTATAAAAATAAACTCCATCTTGCAATACTAAAATAAATAAATGAAAGAACCTTCATGAGTGTTTCATAAACTATCGGGCAACGCAATTTAGCACATTGTTTAAATAATTTAAAATAAATTCTTCTTTGAATATGCTTTGGATTAACGTGCGAATCTTAATTCAAAGCGGTTTAACGAAGCATTAGTAAACTTTCCGGATAGCAATAAAAATTTAGAATCTTATTTAAATGATTAAAAATAAATTCTTCTTTGAATATGCTTTGGATTAACGTGCGAATCTTAATTCAAAGCGGTTTAACGAAGCATTAGTAAACTTTCCGGATAGCAATAAAATTTAGAATATTGTTTAAATAATTAAAATAAATTCTTCTTTGAATATGCTTTGGATTAACGTGCGAATCTTAATTCAAAGCGGTTTAACGAAGCATTAGTAAACTTTCCGGATAGCAATAACATTTAGAATATTGTTTAAATAATTAAAATAAATTCTTCTTTGAATATGCTTTGGATTAACGTGCGAATCTTAGTTCAAGGCGATTTAACGAAGCATTAGTAAAATTTTCGGATAGCAATAAAGTGTAGAATATTATCTAAATAATTAAAAATAAATTCTTCTTTGAGTAAGCTCTGGATTGACGTGCGAATCTTGGTTCAGGGCGACTCAACGAGGTATAACGCTTTAGTTGAATAACGGCAATTTCGTAATATGAGCATACATGAAGGATTAGAGCAGTGAATTTTATTTTTATTTATTATTAACAATTTCATAAAGAATCAAGGATTGCAAGGTGCTTGTACCGCAGATGAAAAAGGCTGGATATAATAAATGAAATGAATAATGTATTGTATTGCATAATAATGATATTTAACAATGTTTTGTAAAAATTTATATAAAATAAAATAAGTTGTGCTGACGTTCTATATCTACTTATTTATACCCATCCCAGGGAGATCTAAGGAAAGTAAACATCACAATCACAGCTAGAACTCACAATAAGTACAAGGCTGCGACACATCATCCGTTATAAAAATATAATAAATTCACACTTAGACCCTGAGATTACTAAAGTACATTAATTTATTAATTCAATTTTTGGTTATTAACCAATATAGAAGAGGTCACAGCAATATGTATAAGAAAGTCGTGTCGTGCCCATACCTCAGTTTTTTTCTTCTAGTTCCTAGTTTCTAGTTCCACTTAATCTCTATTTTAATAAATCCCGTTTTCTATTAATTTCTTTATGTTGTTTTAATTTTACATTTATTATTATTAATATAGACAAAAGAAATTACACTGCGAACAAGATCAATTTCTTAAAACAGATTAACAAAATATCTGTTCAGTAAACAAAAAAATTATTTAGAAAAAAAACCATAAAGACGTGATTAGTCAAACGTCAGCATGCTTCTAATCAGCTCTATTCAGCAGGCTCAATTTTGTCATTCAAAAATTGAATTCTACTTTAGAAGATCTTAATTAGATCTCAATTTCTTTATTTTGTTAATGCCTAAATCAGAACATGTCAAGCACTTGAAAAATAAATTGCGATCCTTGCAGTTAAGAAGCCGTATCTTCGTTTAAGAGAAATTGAGAATAATTTAGGAAATAGCGTTGATTTTGATATTTAAATCAGTTAATAATCAATAACAAAAAAATGACATTTGTAACTATTCTTAAACTATCTATCTGTATTTAATATTTTTATCTGGCTAGCCGTCTGAGAGTAAGGCGGTGAGATGCGTGGTCTGGAAGGTCTCTTTTCATTTTCCTTTATCTTGACTTACTTAAGGAATATTTTCTAGTTTTATTCCTAATTTTTTGAATTACTTCGCATACTGATACATACTCATTACGTCATACATTCCTACTTACTTTATTTTATTTTTTCATTCTTTTGATGCGTCCATATTAACTGATTTAGTTTTCTCTAGGACCGTAAGCCTTATGACAAGTCGGCAGTCTCTCTCCCTAATGGGGGACTGACAACCAATTATTTCAGTAAGGTTTCCTGTACTATGTTTATTGTTAGTTTCTTGTTTACTCGTTCTCCACATATTTCATTTCTGACTTAGTATATTCTTGCTGATGCAGATTCCTCATATCCAGCTCTCTGAGCTATCTCTAACTCATTCGGTCTCTTTTGAAATAGACAATCAAGTTCAAATACATGTGGTTTATAGGGATTTCAGCCTTTCTGCACTCGGATTTAGCTGGTCTTTGCTTAAACTTTTGCATTCCTGTTTGACAATAGATGCATGTTTTTTACAATGGCTGTCGATTTCGTGAGTTCTATCCCTCTTCCAGTGTCCCGCAAGGATCTAATCAAGGACCACTACTTTTCAATTTAATTCTAAACGATTTACTTGTTTCCTTGGCGTTTTGTGTACTTGCGTACTCCAATGACTCCAAAATCTATAAGCCTCTAAAATCTGTGGTTGAAATATAAGCAAGTAATAACAAAAAACACACTTGGTATTGTTTCACAAATAAATATAATTAAATACTCGATGTACATTTCGCCTTGCGAACGAATAATAAAACAGCGAATCCTAAACTAAACAAATCAGGAATTTACAGAATTAATTGTAGTTATTGTAGTAAATTTTATATAGGTCAAACAGGGCGAAATTTCAAATTAAGATTCTCAGAACATATGCGAGCCGTTAAATTAAATTATGAAAATTCAAGTGTAGCTAACCATGTTTTAGACACGGGACATCAATTTTCAATAGACAATTTAGAAGTACTGTATAGTTTAAATAAAAGTAAAAAAATGTTCTAGAAGGTTATTTTATAAAAGAAAGTTTACTTTTACAACCAGGCAATGTTCTTAATGAACAAACAGAACTCATAAATTCACCGCTAATAAACCCTAGCCTTGTAAAAACGGTCTTTCCAGATAAGCCATGACCTTTTCATAATTTTCTATTTTTGTACATTTTTATTTACATTTTTGTTAGAAGTAGGTAGTTATAGTATATTAAATTTTACTTTAGTTTCTCGAGAACTCCTGACGATGCCGCAAGGCGAATTGTACATCGAGTATTTAATTATATTTATTTGTGAAACAATACCAAGTGTGTTTTTTGTTATTACTTGCTTATATTTCGACATGTTTCACCAAGAGATTTCCATCACTTCATTTAATTATCTGTGGTTGATGTTTCCTGCCTTCAACAAGACTTGTATACTTTGTCAAACTGTTGTTCCAGGTACAAATTGCATTTAACTATAAGTAAATGTTGTTCCCTTACACGAAAAGTAGGCAATAATTACGTCATCGATTGTGTTTTGATGGAAAGAGTAGACACTTTCCAAAATTCTGGCGTCGTTTTTGACAGCAGATTAAGTTTTTGCAACCATATAAACCATGTTTGCGCATCGGCCTCGATGTGTGTGGGTTTCATTATGCTTTTGCATTAGTTGTGAAGATATTTTAGTTTTGTGGTCAGCAAAATGGAATAAGCTTTACAGGTTTGATCTCCGCAATATACTTACTTGCAGCTCTTCATTGAACAAATTTAGTGGCGATTTTTGACGCATCTTCCTTCAAGATTTCCGGAAAGCATCCTCTGCGAGGAGTTGACTATGAATTGTTATTGGAAACTGATGGCCTTCAGTATTTGAAATACCTACATAATATTCATGCAGCACCATTTATAAGCAAGCTGCCTAACAGATGGATAGACTGCCAAAAGCTCGTTTTCTCTCTGAACTTTCTCACTTTCAGACTATCCGATAAGTCCTCTTCTACATTCCTAATTCTCTTCTCGGGAACAAACTTACCACAGGGATTTCTGCTAGTCAGGGTATGTCGTTCTTCAAATTCCACTATGAAGATATTTTCTATACTAAGAATATATTCAATTATAAAAATCCTTCATGTCAGTTCTTACTCCATCAACCACACCTTAAATACATTTAACAATTTCTAATGAGAAGTATTTGACATCAAGAGCTATGTGATATTAAGTTTTTATACATTTATGGATCATATTCTTTCGAAATTGGCTACATTGGTTTGACGCAATGCAAGAGTTTCTTACAAGTGTGTAAAACTTGTTTCATATTTTGGAAAAAAATTGTTAATTTTTAATTTAGTTTATTTTTAATGATAACGCGCACAACATTCCATTTAAAACAACAAAGTTGAATGACATTTCCTGTGTTTTCCATTAAAGTTAAGTAAAAAATTTGGCAATAGTTACATCTAACGTTAGGTCATGCTGACATTTCCAGTGTGTATTATAAAGTATCATAACAATATCTATGTTCTCTTCGAACATGGGTATATTGACTTATACACAAATTTTAAAAGCCCATTGTGAAATCGAAAAAAATCCCTACCGAATTTTAACCGCAATTGTTGAATATGTTTACCTACTTGGACACAAAATAGCAAACAGAATAAAGAACATTATATTATTATGTATTACTGCTACAACAATTATAAACCCAATGTAATGTGTGCCTTGCTCTTTACCAGAAATGCATTGTGCATTTATTTGTGGCGGAATTCCAAAGAGAGGTATAAAAGGCAAATATTTCAAGGAACTTTCAAATAATACAAAAGCATTCTTGTACTGTACATGTAAATGTAATGATTATACTTAACTTTTCTTTGTTGTTTCTTTGCTGAAATTAAAACGAATTAATTTTATTCCACACTAGGTGAAAATTAATAATCATACATGATTATTATCTTATTCTCTTTGTCACAGACTTCGTACATTAAATGCTTGTTTATTCTTAAATTCATCTTAAAGTTTGCGCAACATACGCAATTGACAGAAATTGTATTTTATATAGTAGGTACAATGGGTGTATGATTTAAAGAACTTGAATACATATATTACTATCTAATGATACATATAATTTTCCTTAAATACATATTTTAAGTATATTGCGCCTGATTACATAAATCGCTATATACGTATTAAAAAAATAAATATTTGTGTCGTTCTGTATGGTAATTCAATTGCATTTATGTAAACGGACAATATAAAATGGTTGACACTTTATAATATATTGCCGTAGCTACAATACCAACGGCTCACGTGTTTCACAGGTTCTTGGATATTTGTCAGAATTTGATGGCTTACTAGTAATTATGATTAACTATGGGGCCATTTGTTTATGCGCAGTTACAGCATGTAACTTTCTTTATCTTCATTTGAAACTCAACTTAATAAAATAATGATCATACACAATAACTAATACCATCAAGTTTTACGTTCGGTGAAAATGATAGTGATTATCATAAACACTGTTTAATAACAAGCAATCTTTATTACAACATCCATTGTTTGCCTGTGTAGGTTTATTAACGAAACAGACAGTCACGTCACAAACAGCGTCACTGTGATGTCATAAAATTGTTGAGAAATTACATTGCTTTCAGCAAGTTGTAGTTTGAAGATAATCTGTGGTTAGGGTTAGGTTAACGTTTTAAAATATTAACAAACACCGTTAATATAGTTTTAAATTAATGGACTATATATCCAAAAAAATACAAACAAATTCTAAGTACACGTGACTATACAATAAAGTTTTGCACTCTAAATAAACGAGTAATAGTGGTGACAACATTGGAGAGAGATAGTTTATTAAATTTTTAACAAGATAAAAATATACACTGACGTTTGTCTTTAATCACGTCATTATACATTAGATTAAAAAATATCAGGAATTAGAATTATAACTAATTTATTTTTATAAAATCTTTAAAGAAAATAAGGAAATGACAGTTTATTATTGATTTAACGAAACTAACATTTCCTAAATTTAAGAAATGAACATTTAAAAGTATATATGTAAACATATAAAAAATATGATATTGTAAGAGAAATTATTGCACATATTAGCACTTTCGTTAAGCAATTGATTTTGCATCGATTGGTATGAAAATATACTGGGTGTTCCACTAGAAGAATATATGGAGAACACTTTGTTTGGATCATCTGGTATAGTTGGTGTTTTATGCCTTTACGTAAAGATATAAATAAAATTATTGAAAAAAATAATTAAACATATATAAACTAACCGCTTAACTAAATTTATAAATAAGTGTATTATTAAAACAGTTTTGCCATAATGAATGACGTTGGTGGTCCATGACTTAATTTTATTTTTAGTGGTCGGTAACTAATATACAAAACAATAACGGCGAATTCTTCTAAACTCATAAGAAGTGTATGTTCAAACCAGTATACAAAATTGTCTCTCTTTATGTCACCATGATAATTTAAATACTGATTATTTTTCTGTAGGAGACATTAATTCTGCTCCAGAAATATGAATCCATTAGTATTACTTGTATATCAGTGATGTAAAATTATCGTAATTTATATTTTTGGTAAATTACCGCGGTATATTACCGCTTTTTAAATTATCATGGTGATTTACTGCAGAAATGGTAAATTACGTAAGAATAAATCTCGGTAAAAAAGAGCGGTAATATACCGAAACATATAAATTACGGTAATTTTACATCACTGGTCCGGACGTATCAGCCCGAAAATACGACGGACAACCGAAATAGTGTATAACATCAAGATTTATTCTTGCATAATTTACCATCTCTGAGTAAATTGCCATGGTAATTTACTCAAAAAATGGTAAATTACGCAAGAATAAATCTTGGTAAAAAAGAGGAGTAATTTACCACGGTAATTTACCAAAAATATAAATTACGGTAATTTTACATCACTGCATGTTATACGTAAGAACATCTTCGAAATGTATTGTACCCACCATTAACTTTTGATGCTTTTATTGTTTTTATAGACCCGGTTTGCTAAGATTTACGAATGCTTTGATCATGAAAAACCCGGTTTCATCAAGGAAAACGAACTGCCTAACATTTTCATTTGTTATAAAAACATAGTGTTGCAAGAATGTAATGATCGAGTTTTAATACGATTTATAGTAGTCCATTAATGACCGTTTTGTATCATCCTTCATGAAATTAAACCCAAAACTATGCAATATTACTCGTAAAGCTATGTTACAATCAGAAAAAGAATACTTTTCTTTAAGGGTAATATGTTGTTCTGTAATAAATTCAAATATTCATTTTATAAATAGTAATTTTTAATTACTTTAAACTTACTGTTTTTATATGTCATTTTCTCTTTCAACCTGCTGTTTTGGTGTAGATAAAATTTTATTTACTCTTGGAATATGAGTAGCTAAAGCACTTACTACTCTCTATAATAAAAAAATATTATTGTTAAAACGTTAATGATGTAAAGTATAAATAACAGAAAATATTACTTCTAGAATTGCTGTTAACGAGAACAATTGTCCATTATTATCGCTTTCTCTTTTCAAAATACTCAATTAAAGAGGAAATAATTCCTGTCACTTGTTTAATGGTTTAAAAGTGATTTAGTTGTGAAAACAACTAATTCTTATATATGATGTCGAGATATAAAGACAGAGAAATGTAATTAATAAATATGAACAAGAGCTCGCTTGTAAACAACTAATCATATTTGACTGAATAAAATGCTTCCTACATATATGTTGCAATCACGTTGAGTTATAGTAACATAATATGTTCACTGAAGCTAGAGTATTACTAGTATTACTAGTTATTATTGTAGTTCAATGTTATTGGGCCAGAAATAAGTAACTGTTTATAACGTGACTCGTTTGTCTCATTAAAAGATTATATATAAAATATACAATGTTAGTTCGAAAAATTAATAGCTTAATTATGTACCAATTTGCCCATATTGCATATCCTTGTTTGTTAGGCATACTTTTTTGAGAATACTACTATATGAAAACCTTCTCGAAAGTAGTAAAGCTCTAAAGTATCACCATTCGTCGACATATCCCAACAAGTTTTAAAACGAACATTAAATATTCGGTGGAGGCGCCTCACCAGGCTATTCAATATAGTATGAAGTGCTTTACAGGTCTAAGATATATAATTGCGGTGGAACGAATTTGCACAGAAATCAATACTATAGACAAAGAATATCACTGGTTATGGGTTCATTAAAATTTGAATGCAATCGTATACTACACCCAACGTAAGTATAACCTTACGCTACTAATCTGGCAAGCGCAATAAAGTGGAATGGTACAGAATCTATATCTATGATCACTCAGATATGTGGGTTGAGCATAATTACTAGCAGCTGTTTGAAGGATAGGAACTAACCCAAAGTACGCATTGCGTTTGTTCAATTGTCAGTAAACACGGCACCCATGTAGCACGATCTTTTTAATATTCAATATTGACATAAGCTGCAGTATAGACGGTTGTATGAAATGCCTCTTTTCTCTGGTATTTCTCTCAACTACTTGATGATGATGATTATTCATAATTATTTCTAAAAGTTTTTCTATTTTTTCTTTTTCATTGGGTGTTTTTGGTGTGTCGGAACTTCTTATTCTACAGCGCTTCAAATGTCAACCTCAAGTTAAACTTATTTTTATATATCCAAAATGCGTCTAGCTTTTAATCCTTACCATAAAGATGGGTCAACTACATATAAAGCAATCTTCATTAGTTCAAGATGTTTACGTATATGAAAGCGCAATAGTATACCTAAAATTGAGTAGTTGAAACTGCATATATACTGTACTTTATTTAGAGCGATGAGTGTGTGAGGCAAAACCAAATTCTTTCAACGAACGACTACTCAAGTGACCTTAATAATCGGATTATTACTCTAGCAGTTATTATTCGCATCAATCGCCCGGTATAGATTGCAAAGAGTTAAGAGAATTTTCTGGCAAGCAACTTAATATGTGCTGATTTCTCACCATATATTAATTACAATTTCGAGTTCCAAGTAGTAATTCGACAACTATAACCACCCGGTCATGTCACTTACTTAATGCAAGTGTTGTGTGACGAATATGACTAATAAACTAGTCAGTTCGCAATTTGTATATATCTATTGGTTTCTTCGTCACTCGCATTCAATAACCAAATTACTCCGATTATTTGAATTAACGAATAACCGGTTATTTTTTAATCGAGTTGTTCAATCTGTTTTATTTCATCATATGCCAATGCATATTTCTTTCTATCAGACAAAGAAGATTTTATATAAACTTGAGAATTTCCACGAAAATATGTTCTTGCAAGCTTGCTGGACAAAACTACATAATACAACCAAATGTCTTAAGGTCCATGAAAAGATTGTACTGTTCAGTATTTCAATAATATCTTCTGGTAAGTATAATATGGCTCTTGACTTAGATACCATTTCGATAGTTAGTTATCGAGGTCAAACATTGTGAAAAGCCTGTTGTAGAGTGTCTAATAATAAATACAAAATTCAAAACAGCCTGTAGTCCTACAATTCTCAATGAGCTGGGCAAAACGGCGTAACTTGGTTATATTAAGGTGAATGTGATTAGATTATAAAGTTTATAAAAGAAAATCTAGCCAATTCAACATCGTTATAGTTGAATATTTTAATAAACTGCATTTTCTAGAGATTCTCCACATTAATATCATATACAAAAGAGGAAAAAGCATAAAAAGCACAAGTACTACAAATTTATAGTTTTATGATAGTTAAAATATTATTAATAAATGAATATTTACAACAAATATATTTGTTATATATCAAAAAAAGAAGTAAAATACAGATTTTAGAAATACATTGTTTACCACCTAAAACCAACAATTTGTAAATAAATAAATATATTTATATAAATAAAAATTTTAATAAAATATCAACAAATTTATCAAATTGAGCTAACGGATATAACTGCATATTATGTTGGCAGAGATTTATATACACTAATAATTTATTATATAAAAATTAATGAAAACTGTACATTAACCATTACGGGTATATTTAATACAGAATAATGGCCACATTTATAAAAAATGTATTAGCATATACAGTCCAGCAAGCATGGTTTAACGACGTCAAATAATAGACCAGGTGTTACTATAGATATCCATGATGTTTCAACAATCACGAATAAGTCGCCCATTTCTGGGTCAAACACGAAGATTAATCGAACGTCCCTCTGGTCTCTATTATGCAACCAGTGAGCACAAATCCAATTCACTCAGCTACTTGCCAGAACTTAAATCAAATCTGTAACTTTAGCGTATTTTCACGCTGAATCGCATCATCTTCAGTACACATTAGTACGTTTATTGCATGCACAGACACTTATACTATGAACCATTAATAGGTTTATTGCACAAGCGTATGCCCAAAGAAGTATTACGCACAAAATATTTATTTAAAATTGAGATCTATTATCTCCGGTATATAGAGTATAATTGACAGTATAGTGTAAATATGGTAGCAATATACAAATAACCATAATTAAAATAAAACTTGATTTATTAAATAAAAACAAATCCTCAGTTATACGATTGCCATATACTTACAATGGTTTATGTGCATAAGCATTTCTAATAGCGTACATGACAAGAAAAATAAAATTTAAATTCTCTAAAGATAATAGAAAATTTTCATTATACAATCCCAATATATTTTTAATATGAGGACCGCAGCAACATGTCACCCAAATACATTCTATTTTACAATTGTAGTGTTAAATTTACAGCATAACACAAATATTATTCCAAATCACATTTAAATCTAAAAAAAAAGTGTATATTAAAACGAATTGACAGAACACTCTTTTTTTACAAAAATACGTAATCCGACACTTCATTATCGTGTTCAATCGCAGAATTGCAAAATTGCGAACGCTCTGACCTACATTTTTATTAGCTTGGATGGTTTTCAATTCAGCAAAAGTATTTCGTTACGTGCTTCACTGGATAATAACAGTATGAAAGAACAGAACACGAAGAAAGAAGAAAAGAAAGACGAAAGATCTGACGATGATGAGAAAAGTTTAATTGTCTGTAAAACGATTGATCCCTAGAATGAGATTTTAGCGTATTTTCCATCTATTTGCCGAGCAGAATCTAATATAAAATGATATGTATACCCAGGCTTTACGAGGTAATAAATTTCACATCAAGTTGATTTCGAAGAAACGGCTTTTTTAAGTCAGTAACCATATTTGAATTTACTATCCGGCTTACATAAAAAATATATGCGATTGAGATATCCAACATTACTTTTAATAAATTATATACGGGTTGGGAAAAATATATGGATGCAGCTAAATATTTTCAAAACGGTCCATTGGAAATCGCTGAAACCTGTCACTCTGTTAGAAGGATCATTTAAGGTTTTCTTTAGTTTTATACCGTAATTTGTTTTCGAGATACAAGGATAATTTGATGTTTTTTAAATAAGCAAGGCCTGTCAAACGTAACATTTTTTAAGACCGTATTCTTTCTCTATTCAGTGATTTAAGACATGCCTGCCTTAATTCGCACAAAAATAAAAATAATTGTTTTTTATGAATTCAATTTTGAAGAAAAGTAAAATTAGGCTAGCTTTTGAAATGATGTCTTTAACTCATCGTCAACTTTTTGACAACCTCACTTCGACCAAAAACAACAAGAATAATGTATTTTATTAAAACTAAACTCTTATTAATTTTAAAATGTACAAATATTTTATATCACAAAATATGCTGAAAATTCTGCAAGGAGTCAAACCAAGTAATACAAATCAATTTTAATTGCAAAGAAACGAATGAAACCTAGGGCTATGAAGGATTGGCTGGATTGGCTTAGAAAGATAACAAAAGATGAAAATATACAAACATTATATAAACAACCAAAAAAAGACTACATATCTAAAATTGAAATATATATATATATATATAAATTGAATATGAAAAAGAAAGTGTATTATGAAGAACAAATTAGTAACTCATCCTGCAGAACAAAGGCTTTATGGAATATTAGGCGCTTACCTTTTCTAGAGATCTGAGCTGAGCTAAAGTGATGTGAGTGTCTCTGCTCACTTGAAGTGAGGAAGGTTCTGATCAACCTCACTTCGTCTCAGTCAGATGATTGCAAAAGGAACGCGTCAAAATATAATCTCAGCTAAACTGAGGTGATATTATCTGAGATTTATGTCAAAAGGAAAGCGCCTACTGTAAGCTGTCAATCCATTAATAGAAAAGAAACATAACCTATCACTCTAAAGGATAACGATATACGAGGTAGGCGCCATAAATTCTCGACCTGATATACAAAAAAGAAACTTGGAACATTATAAGAATTTTTATTTTTAATGTAATCTCCCCTAATTTCTATACATTTATTACAACGATTAGTTAATAATTCGATACCCTTGTAAAAATAATCTGAAGTGTTTCCGTCAAAATGTCCTATAACAGCTGCTTGCAACTCACTGTCGTCCTTAAAACTACGTCCCCTAAGGTCCATTTTTAAATTAGAAAAAAAAATCACAAGGAGCCATATCCGGACTATACGGTGGATGTTCCAATTCTTGAAAGCCGCATTCGCGGATGGCAGCTTGTGAAGTGGCAGCAGTATGGACGGGAGCATTGTCAAATTGAATTTTAAAAAAAAATCTTTTTTATGTAAATTAAGACATGCATTTTTAGGTCACCGAATAGAGAAAAGGCAACTCGTTTTAAAAATGTTAATTTGACCCCCGTGCTATTTAAAAAACGTGAAGTTAGCCTTGTATCTCGAAAACAAATGACTGTGTAAAACTGAGGAATAATTCCAAACGATGGAATCTAAGTTCTTCCGACAATGTGCCAAATTTCAAGGAGCTGCTTAAACTGTTTTCAAAATATTTAGTTGCATTCATACTTTTTCCCCAGCCTGTATAGATATAATATATATTTAAATTGATCCAAGGACCCTGGACCAACACAAGGAAAATCCTTGTTATCTTTTCTTGGCCGTGTGATTTATATATGAATTCAAAAATTTTAAATTTTTTCCTGGGTCGGCCAGCAATTTATATTTAGTTAAAATAAAAACTACATTTGACGTTTCGACCCTTTTACTAAAAGTCTTTTTCTAAAATACATTTATCACTTACATTTTCGTCACTTTAAAAAGTTTTTTTACATATATCAACAAAAAACCATTACAATTAGACATGCTATAAAACAACTCCATTAATAGGATGTATCAACATATTTCTTATGTTTAGAAACCTCGTTCTTCCTTGGTTTTCGCTACTTTATTTTCTAATATACATATAATTGTTGCGTATACATACAATGACCTTTTACTCTCATTTTAATGAAGAAATATATTAATTTATTAATATTCATAAACACAAGCTTCCCTTTTTGCTTTTGGTCAGCATCGTCTGCCTTCCATTGTTTCTCATCGCAATACCGATGACATACTAAATATACTTCTTTGGATTGTATTTATACATGACAAACAATACTAATTATAATTTTGAATACTCAATTCTTTCACACTTACATGCACATTAAATAAACTTGATTTTCATGGATGTTCCATGTCCTAAGGTTTATCATTCTTATATTTTCATATTCATTTAAATAACTGTATGCAACTAATATAAAATTCCTTAAACACAACGATTTTAATAACATTTTTAACTGTAATAATTGGTTTAAGACCCAACAAAATTATTTTATTTATTATAAAATTTTGATTAAATGATATATGGTTACTTTATTTTCCGAACTATACAATTTTTATATCTTTAATCAATATATAGCTACAATGAAATTATTCAAATAGCAGATTGTTTTCCTAATTGTCCTTTTTGTTATTAATTTTACTATTCCTAATCAATATAGCCCCTACGTCATGACGACAGATTAGTTTAATTACATTTTATATAATATTCTTTTTGCAAATCAGTTTTCTTATAGCAACGATTTATAATAACACAAATACCACAAAGAATATTAAATTACGTCAATAAGTATGGAATAATTTCTCTCACATATAACTCATTCCATTGATTTAATTAAAATAAACATATAATCATATAATTATTACACGACAACGAGAAGAGAAACACAGAGTTTTTATATTTAAGCACAGGTATAATACACACACATGCACACAGGCGCGCGTACATTGTAAATTAAAATGATAAAGCAAAATGGTCTAATAACACAGTCTATAAGCTGAAGTCTGTCATTATCCGATGAGTATGACATAATTGTAATTGAAACCTGTAATTATGACTCGACAAAAATTCTGACAAAAATACTTCGTTGGAATGTAGATCTAATTTAAAGTTTCTCTGCCAGTAACTTACAATTATTATAATGTTTAGTGGTAAACGAAATAATATTTATTTGCTATTTTATTTCCGATTACACATTAGGGAAAATGGATAAATTCGAAATTGTTTATCTTTATTAATGTGGAAAATCCTAAACGTGTTATATGGTTGCACAAATTATTTCAACTTTTATTAAATTTCCTTACTATTTTTGAGCAAACATTATAACCAATACAATATTAATCCTTTTACATTTTAGGTATACCATTATTTTTAGGCGTTCACTCTGTTTTTCACTGCACACCTGCAATTCTTGCAAATCAATATAGCAAATTTGACAGATCCCGAAAATAAACACGTATGAAATCCACGAGATACTGTAATCAGGTTATTCAATAAAATACATTTAGAATAAAGTTGTAATGAAAAGCTGCACTTTGTGACTTCTTTTTGCCAGTTTTAGTAGTTTCTAGAATTACATATTTCTGCCCAATTGGCAATATTGTGCAAAACACTAATAAGTAACACAACATTAATACTTTAGTACACATTTAAAACAATGATTGCGTTCTGCGATTCTGAACGCAAGTAACCATATCTTCTAGTTTCATATGATAATACATTTTTTTAAATTATATGTGTTTTTAAGGTAGATGCTGGAGAAAATAAAGAAATATTTTTCGTATATATTTAATGATAATTATATTCCTTTTCAATTATTCACTTATGAATGAAAAGTATATTGTTGATTAATGGTGAAATGTTTAGTTCAGTACTTCTTTCATAAATATTCGATGCTATTGTTTATTATTAATTTAATGTTATTTTGCTAGATATAAAGCTTTCAAAGACGACTATACAAGGTGTGTATAAATTGGCGGGCCCACTACACGCGGCGATGTTTTTCGTTAAATTCGGAGTCCAAAATCCTAATACGAAAATGTTGTACCATGCTCCATATCTTTGCACGAGGTTCCTAATGTTCGGACTTTCAGTCTTGAAATAAGCATTATTACTTGATATTTGTTGACAGAAAGAGCTACAATTTAGAAGAAAGAAGAATTGTTGTTATTATCCTTTCGTTAAAGTTTTATTTTTGATTTTAAAGTTTGTTTTTAATATTTGTTTATTAACTTATTTTGACGAAAAACACATCTGACAACGTTGTAAAACAATAAGTAGGCTGCCTAATGTTGTTCTAGTCAAATACATTACTACTGTCAAATTTTGACACTTTGTAATCTACCTATTTCATTCGACTTGCTTATTTTTCGTGTTTATTTGTATAGTTTTAATCAGTTTTCGGGTTTTCGTGTTTACTAGATGTTCTGTTTGTTTATTATGAATTTTACGTTCAACGAATATGCCGATATGTACATGATATACGGTTTCTGTCTTGGAAATGCTAGCATGGCAGGGCAGGAATATCGAGTGCGTTTTCCAAATCGGAGGCATCCAAGTAAAAATGTATTTCGAAGGCTGGACCAACGACTTCGTGAAACAGGTTCGTTTATTCCAAGAAATGCGAACGCAGGTCGACCAAGGCAACGGCGTACCGTGCAACTAGAAGAGCAATTTCTAGTCACAATTCAGGAAGATCCCTCTGCGAGTACCCGTCAATTAGCTTCTACACTAAATATTCCCAGTAATAAGACTGTTCATTTGGTTCTACGAGAAAACTTGCTTCATCCATACCATGTTTTTAAAGTTCAGCCTCTTTACGGAAATGATAACTTATTTCGAATCAATTATTGCAATACAATCTTAAATAGAATTCAGGAAGAAGGTGACTTTTTAAGACGTATTCTTTGGAGTGATGAGTGCATGTTTACCAGAGATGGTGTGTTTAATACTCATAATTTTGATCATTGGGCAGATGAAAATCCACATGAATTTCGCGAATACGGTCACCAAAGAAGGTTTTCTGTTAACGTTTGGCTGGGTATAATAAACCACAGGGTAGTTGGACCAATTTACTTACCAAATCGCCTAGATGCCGGTGAATATTTAAATGTTTTAGAACAAGTTATTGATGAGATACCGCTGAACGTACGCCGTAATATGATTTACATGCATGATGGAGCTCCTGCGCACTTTGCTCGTAATATAAGAGACTGGTTGAATGAACACTTTCCAGACAGATGGATTGGTCGTGGCGGTCCCCTTTTGTGGCCTGCGAGATCCCCCGATCTCAATCCATTAGATTTTTTTGTTTGGGGTTTCATTAAAAGGTAAAGTTTACGCTACACCTCCACAGGATGCTGACGAAGTTAGAGCCCGAATTGAAGCCGCAGTATTAGAAATCACACCAGAAAACTTGAGCGAATAGTACAAACGATACTACAAAGATTGCAGCTATGTCTACAAACTGATGGATTTCAATTCGAACAATTATGTAGGTAATAATTACATTGATTTCTATCAAGAAGATCTACAAAAATTAGTCAATATTATCAAAAAAATGTTAAACTTTGTAATATTTTCGTAATAAATATGTAATCTAAGAAACAAATTTTATTTCGTTTGTTTCTTTTTTAAATTTAAAATGTAAGGTTCACATGACGACGTGTAAAAATGTTCCGTAGATTATAACTAGCACATGCGTGTTCAATGTTGCCAAATGTATGTTTCTTTCAAATTCATTCTGAAGACAAAGAAAGCCTGATACATCGTTTTAGGATTAGGACTTTTAACTCAAAATTTGACCAAGAATGTCGCCACGTGTAGTGGGTCCGCCAATTTATACACACCTTGTATATTATATGGATTACAAAGCCAGTACTACCATCTATAAAAATAAATTAACAAGTATTCCTACTTGTTAATTTATACTAGTTTTTACAGATGTTTGATTCGAGTAATGACAAAGTTTTAATAAAATGTTAAATTCCCCAAAGCTTATTATAATTATTCTATATGAAATATTATACTTTTATAAAACTTGATTAATTAAATAATTAATAATTGTGATTTCATATTCTGCTTATATGATTCCTTTAACCTCCTTTATTAACACCAAACATTTTAGCTACTACTTCTTTGAAGTTGTTAATCACGGCCATCTGTATAATGTCCCTTCAATCAGTGTTACCTGATGTGTTAAAAATTCTTGCCACATTATGTGCCATCCAATTTGTGATAAAATATAAATCGTTGTTTTTAAAGGGCCAATATGACAGTGGGTAGGCCTAGTCTTAAAAATCTTCTTGTTCTTTTAGTTTTTAGTTTAGTTTATATATTTAAATCATTAAATTAATTTATTAATTTTGCTTTATTTACATTTAAAATTATTTTTTAACCTGAATTTTTGTTTCACATTTTGGTATACTTTTTGATCATATATTTGATATAAATATTTCTATTATGCTTTTAATGCATATTAATTATTAAAAAGCCAGAAATACTTTCTAATTCTATAATTTTACACAACTTTAAATCAATATCTGAATACATGATAATTTATTTGTAATTAATTGTCAATAATAAAATTTGATCAATAAATCAAACATCAATATTCTTACCCCAATATATGTTGATGACAGATATAATTGATATATTTAAGAATAAATCGCTGTATGAGTCTCTATAGGAAATGATGGTGCACCATCACATTATATGCTGCTGTAAGAGCACATTTGGATAGGGTTTTTACCAATAGGTTTATTATGAGAGGAAGCTTGATAAGCTGGCCACCGCAATCAGCAGACCTCACACCTTGTGAATTTCTTTCGGTTGCCATCTGTAAAAAAACATTGTTTACGTAACATCTCCAACATTCGCAGAGAACGTGCAGCAACGATTAAGACACGCTTTTCTTCAATTATGAGAACAATATGGCTCAGAATATAAGTCTGTCTACACAGAGGCGGTAGAGAGCATGTGTAGAGTAGAACTGAGATATATTTGAACACATTTTAAATTATGATTGTTTTATTATGAAAAATTTTCAAAATGTAATTCTAAAACAAATAATAGAAAATCAAAAAGCAGATGATTCTAAAACTTACTTTGTTTTATATCATTTCATGGCCAACCAACTATTAAACGTCGAGCATATTTCATATTGTAAACATAGGTATATCCCACTAAAGGGTTATAACTTTGAAAGTACTAGAAATAAGTACCATGTTATTGGTAACATTTTAACGGCAATTTTACAAGGAATTTACTAACCAACAAAAGAAATTATAGGTTTGATTTTCAAAAAAAAAAAACGAGAAAATAGCCAATAAAGATCGGTAAGTTAGGCACGACATATTTAACATCCTGTACATGTATTCACGTTGTTCAACCTCAAAACGAATAACGTGTTAGTCCGTAAATTAGTAACACAAGAGTTACGTGAGGCAATGTACCCATTTTCAAACTAAGGCCTAAAATGTTATATGCTGCAACTATCAAGATTTTAACAAAATTATCAATTAAACCAAAACTAACAATCGTAGGTGCACATATCCATATATCATTGCAAAGATAATTTCAGTGGCTATCATAATTATGCTAAGCTCCGTCGACACTATCGTCGCAGCCGGTATATTTCCAACTGTGCATTTATAATTGATTGAATTTTCTGTAGTTTTAATTACAACGAACAAATTATTATTATTGTAACATGCCCCTAAAAAACAAGTCCTATGTAAAATTTTTAATTTTTTCAGACTATACAGTCATTTTCTTTTGCTTTTCCCTCTTGTCAATTGCGTTTCACTATTTGTCAAATGACTTTCCATGATTTCAAACGTCAGCTGAATTTATCAAATGGAATTCCCTTTTTGTCAAATTACTTTCCCTTTATATCAATTGCTGTTCTTGTTTATATGTAGATATGTATAATTCTACCATTTTATAAAAAGAAACTATAGCAATTTATTCATTATAGAGAGAATTTCTTTTATTTAGATACAAACACAGTGTAACATCTAACTACACATAACTCAATTTGAAGTTTCATTTCTTTGTAAACAGTTGTGTAAATATGTCTCCATGTGAACATAATTCAAACAATTTTGTGGATGTATACGCTCAGATGCATTGCGTGCCTCTGCTTCCACTAGCTGAATAACTCTTTTAGTGGATTTCGAAAAGGGCTATAAGCAGGAGTAAACACTGGAAAATGACTATGACCTCTAATGAGCTCCAAAACTTCCTCACTTCTATGGAATCTTACATTTTACACAACAATATGAGCCCCTTCTACACCATCATTATGTAAATGTTGAATAACGTTGTGAGAAATTCAGAAAAGTGCAGTACATTAAACGGCACATCTTGAATTTGAAACAAACACAATGAATTTACGTTTATTACAGCGGCAACAGAATAATGGGAAAGTAGGAAACCCAAAAATATATTTGTAGAGGAAGTGCAGGCCATTGGTTTAAGCACTTTTTTTTTTGCAACTGACGGAGGGTTAAAGAACAACCTAGCTCAATCCAGTTACAAATCTGTTCTTTGTCAGCATTTAATAATTTTCGTTGCCGATGTCCTGCACTTAATTTTGCAGTATTATTAGTTTTCCTATATGTTGCATAAATTTTTCTAACCGTATCCGACAAAACGAAGAGAAATTTTGAATTAAGTTATGTTTATATTACATAGATGTTATACTGTATTTGTATCTAAATACAAAATAAATTTCTCACTTTAATGTGTAAATTGCTATATTTTTTTATAAATTGTAAAAGGTATACACACCTACATATAAGCAAGAAAAGCAATTGATATAAAGGGAAAGTAATTTGACAAAAATTGAATTCCATTTGACAAATTCAGCCGACGTTTAAAAACATGGAAAGTCATTTAATAAAGAGTGAAACACAATTGACAAAAGCGGAAAAGCAAAAGAAAATGACTGTATTGTCGTTTGCGAGCAAGTACATAAAATATTAAAGCTAATTATTTATTGATATAATAATTTATACTAGTGGTCGCCTAGTGGTCGAAAATCGACCTTTTTATTTTATTAATTTAATGTATTTGTAACACTTATACCGCGAGATCAAAAATTATATTAATAAAGGTTTGCCATGGAATGTAAAGCGTTTGTATGTTATATCATTAGGTATCATTCTGCCATCTGTGCTGCCATTAATATTTGTCATTATATTTTCTCTCTGACAACTTGTACTTTTTCAATTATGGTTTACACCACAGCACACAAAACTTACATGATTGAAGCGTATTTTAGAATAGGTGTCCTAGTTAATGGTATTTGGGAATGCAACAAGCGTGTGTGTTTGGATAATTTTCGTGAACACTTCCCAAATAACGCAATAATAGAGCAAGATTTTTATATGTGCCTCGCACATAGTGTTGGTGTATTTCGCAAAACTGGGTCTGTTACTCATAAAAAAAGGTGCTGGCAGGAAAACTATTCTTACAGAAGAAGTTTCTATTGACATCCGTAATCGTATGGAACAGGATGCCACAAAATCCTTGATACGCCTGTCTCAAGAAATTGGAGTTTTTTATGACACATGCCGAACCATTGAAAAGGAGAACTTGTATTCAAATAAGATGCAATCATATCAAGCTCTTTTGCCAACCACCAGCTGTTAAACTTAACATTTTTTTCCGATGAGGCATTGTTTCATCTTTCGGAGTACATAAATTCTCAAAATATGCGAGCACTAACAAACCGCACTTTTTTTTGTTGAATCTCCACCAGGGATGGGCATCGACGCGTCGACAATAATTGTCTACATCGACACGTCGACATTGTGTAGAAAATGTCGACAAACGTCGACAAATGTAGACGATGTCGACAATGTAGACAATGTAGAAAAATGTGTCAAAATTATAGGTTATGTCACATAACATAACCTACACGCCTGTTAGTTTGTTAGTTGTCACGCCTCAGGTCCCCGCTAGATTTGTTGTTTACCGATTTGTGTTGAACTGTTAACTGTGTCCATTGTTTTAGTACTATAGTTTTGAAAATTATGATGAGTGGACGTGGCAGAAAATTAAATGACAACAATTTAAACCTAAATTTTGAATCTGTGCATATTAACAAAAAGCCTGCCGCAAAATGTATGGTTTGCGACAGTATATTGAAAAATACTGCTGCGGCTAAACAGCAGTGCTACATTTAAAAAAATAATTATCTATTTAACCAATAGAAACATTTTGCGGTTTTGTAGAAATGTATGTAAATTAAAAACTACGTCAACCTCAAGATCAAGAAGTCCCCACCGTCACCACTATCAGCAGGATATATCTCCTACACAAACTGTAGAGGTAATTAATTACTAATTCAGTGGCCCCAATCAATTTGTTAATAGTTACATTTTTCTTGCTTTAGGCTAAAAGTACAGAAATAGTTAATAAAATTAATAGAATCTACGGTTGGTTCTTGGTGAAACATTATGAATATTGAACGAAATAAAATATATAATATGGATATATAATAAAAATACAGGCTTTGCTGAACATTGCATAGACCTTGTACATGTATTTGATACCAATAATTATACATTATTACATAATAGTTATAAAGGAAGGAAATTAGATTTATTAGAAATTCTAGAAATTAAAAAAGCTACAACAGCAAATAAACATGTCACAAACACACAACTGGATTTCATAAACACCCCCATTATTGACACTGTTCTTAAGACACTAGCCCATACATATAAATAGGTATTGGTAACTTTCTTAGTTTAGTTTAAGTCTGTAAACTCTTCGTTAATGACCGAGAGGTCGAAACACGTGTCAGAGAACAATAAATCTGTCCTTAAGTGAAACAATATAACCAAGTGTTTTATTCGTTTAATACAGAAATAGTTATTGATAAAAATGATAACATTGATAACTTGCCTCAATCAACAAGCACCGTAACTCTTCCTCTTGGTACTTATGAATTGGACGATAATGGAGCTTTAAAAAAATGGAATGTGATGATGCTATTGATATCGAGAAGGTCGAGATGAAAACTGTTACTTCAGGAAATCTGACTGAAACTGGAACGTCATATATAAAATGCAATGAGACTAAGAAAACAAAAAGCAGAAAGAATATTACTTCCTATGTTGATACTTTAACAGTTGAAGAAGAAAACAAGATTAATGACGCCTTAAGTAAATTTATATTTGGTTATGGACTACCATTTAGTGTCGTTGAGTCACCGCTTTTCAAGATTTTATAAAGGTACTGCGTCCAGCATATGCCGATAAAATTCCTGGACGCAAAAAATTAAGTGGCAGTCTTTTGGAAACTTGCTATAATGAATGTATAGAAAAAGCAAAACAGAATCTTTCTGAAGGAGCGAGTATTGTCTGTGATGGTTGGAAAAATAGCGCAAATAATTGCAAAACTGTGGCAACAATGCTGCAGAGTGCTGAAGGTGGAAGTGCTTTTTTAGAAGCTTGGGACTTGAGCACAGAATCTGAAACGGCAGATAAGCTAGCGGAAATTCTCGTTGAATCTAAAAACATAAATTTAATATCGACTGCTCCAGTGTTGTTTCGGATAACGCAAGTGCCATGTTGAAAATGGGAAAACTGCTAGCACATACCATATGGCATAGTACTTGCAGCAGTCACACTGGAAATCTTTTAGCTAAAGATGTACTAGATAAAGCACTGGTAGACAATGTTGTCACAATACTAAAGGAGTTTAAATCGCCTGATTTAGAAAAACTGATCGTACTGAGTGGAGGTCACGGGATCAAATTACCAGGAGAAACAAGATGGTGTTCCTACCGGGATTCTTTTGCCAGCCTATTGGACAATTTATGTCACATGAAGCATATTTTAGCTAGTACAAAGGAAAAAATCAAACCAAAAGTTACTGAACTGGTTTTTAACGATAATTTTATATCCGAGGTAAAAGAAAATCTTGAAATTCATACACCAATTTGCACTCTAATCAACACCTGCCAAAAAGACGACACCTCTGTAGCTGACGCAGTTAAGTTATGGTTAAATTTAAAACTTCCCATAAAATTCTGAGATAGCCTAAAATCTAGATAGGAAATGGCTCTTAATATTTACGCCTTATCTGCCTTCTATTTGCACCCCAAATATGATAACTCAGAGCTAACGGCTACACACAAAAGCAAAGTATACTCTTTTATGCTCAACCACCTTAGCCATGAAGGTATAGAAGAATTTGATAAATTTAATATGAAGACTGGAATATTTCAACTACTAAATGAAAAAAATTTAGTAAAACCGTTTGTGTTTTGGCGAATGGCACAAAATGAATGTCCAGAATTAAGTAAGTTAGCTTTTAAATTATTGCGGATCCCAGCTTCTTCGGCTCAACTAGAGCGTATATTTTCTAATTGAGGACATGTTCATACCCTTTTGCGAAACAGACTTACTTTCGAAAAGTCAAAAAAAATTAATTCACATTTACTACACTCTTCAATACAACAACCCTGTCGAAGAAGACGTTGATTCTGATCTGGAATTTTTTTAGTCTATCAATCAAAGATACACAGAATATACGTACATTTTATTTTTATTCTAATAATTTTGTTAAAATAACGAATATTGGTATATTTTTACTATTATTGAATATTAAATTGTGTTTTTTTAATCCTGGTACTTAATGCATTTGGTTTTTGTTTGTTTTCTGGGAATAAAATATTTATGCACAAAAATTTTGGCCTGCATTTGATTTACTCTACAGTACTACAGTCTTAATTTTGGAGCCTCCAATAATTGTCGACATAGCAAATTAAATTGTCGACATTACATTGTCTACGCGTCATCAATTACTTTGTCGACGTTACATTGTCGACACGCCCATCCCTGATCTCCACTACATTCTCAAGAAATTGGGGTTTGGATGGTCTCTCGTAAAAGGATTATTGGGCCGTCTTTTTTTTCAATTTCACCATCAATGCGAAGAGGTACAGAAATAACATTTTGAATGACTTTGCTCAACAACTACACGACGATGAACTTCATAATGGTTATTTCCAACATGACGGTGCAACAGCACATACAACACGAGAGAAACTATAGCTTTTCGCCGTGAGTTTTTTGATGATCGACTTATAGGTTTGCATACGCAAGTTGAGTTTTCTTCGAGGTCACCTGGTTTGACTATTATGAACTATTTTGTATTCTCTTACTGCAAAAATAGAATTTTCAGAACTCCTGTACATAATTTGCAAGAACTGCAACAAAAATTATTGAAGTATGTGCAACCATAACGCCACAAATGTTGCAAAATGCTTTTGATAGCATGAAAAGGCGCGTAAACGTGTGCATCGAACAAGGCGGGGGTCATTTTGAACATTTATTGTAATTTGTTTATTAATATTTAATAAAATGTTATTCAAACATGTAAATCATTTTAAATAAACATATATTTACAAATTTTATGTCAGTCAAATTTCAGTGTGATACCTAAGAAGGACGTTTTACATTCCATGGTAAACCTCAATATAGTTATTGATCTTGGGGTAGGTACCGACAATAATCCTCTTAATTCATATCATACGTAAAGAATCTGTAATTAAAATTTCCCTTTTTGCTTTAAATGAATCTTCGGAGACTCTCGCTACATTGGTATATTATTTCGCATATCAATGGTGTTATTGTCGAATTCACGATATTTATGAAGTCTAGACAACCCCATCAGCTCGTCTCTCTTTAAATTTCATCATCGAATCAGGTCGTCCGTGAAATTTAAGAAACAAGCATCACAGTAACTAATGAAAAAGATCGGTTTACACGAGTGCGCATAATTGGCCTCTAATATGACGGCGGTAGTTACACATCATAGGCAGGGGTGAATCGTTATAATGTTAATTTTAAAATTCAGGTTTTTGTCGTCATCGTCACTGTCGTCGTATTTTCTATCTCCTACAATGACAGTTAATTTGGAATCCGGGAATCGAGAATGTGAATGACTCCATTGATGTTTTGATGAGAGAGCGACACGCAGACACACACACAAAGGTCACAAAGCTTCAATCACATTGTAAATTCCGCCCTGATCCGTTCCTGTCGCATACACATACATACACATGGGTATTATTTTGAGGTGAGGGCGCTCCAGTCGCGTGCTGCAGTATTAACAACATCGACGTTTGTCATTTAAATCCAGTTAAGTTGCTATTGTATGTAACAATATGTATATATATTTTAAATCAGTAATGAGTGAATACATGGAAGATTATATCTCAACACGTCTGGTCCATGTAGCATATTTACAAGTCGGAGCTTCATTCCAAGAAAAAAGATCGAATGTCGATAATCTGAAAAAATACATTAATCTTACTGAACGATTTGTCATTTACATTTAACGCCTGATCATAACAAGATTTTCTAAGAATTTTTCAAGGTACGAGGTACTAATTCAGTATACTAACTAAGTGTATATCAGCAAATCTAATAGAAAGTTTTATTAACACTGCATAGGTATGGTTGTATGACAAAAAATTATAATTATTATTAAATGGTAAAGAGTTTTAAACAAACAACTTATTTTCATGCTACAAATACAAAGTCATAGTATAGACCGGACATACGGGGCCGAAATTACGACGGACAAAAGAAATAATGTCTAACATCGCGCAGTTACTGAATAGCACTATTTATATGGTGAACTGCAACATCTGTTTACGTCGCGAAAACGACAACAAAAAAAGTCGATTCTACTCTTAATTTCCTTTCTTCATCGGCGTGGGTAGAAGCGTGAGGAGTTTTTAAAATTTATAGTATTTACCTTATATTTCGTAAGATAAATAAACTACGGGGAGTTAGTTTCGTTTCTTCATTGTTTTGAATGTTAAGTACATACTTCGTAATGTTTGTAATAGTTCCTGTTTAATACAGTTTCATTGAATCTACTTCTCCTATTTATCTTGATGTAAGTATGTACTTTCTAGCTATCATTTATTAAGATCTAGAGCATTGTTTATGTTACTTTTTCAGATTTGATATGGAATAATGTCAAGAATGGCATCGTGAAATAATGGCGAATTGGATTAAGGGTCATACTGATTGTATGTCCTGCATTGTCAGTGATTTCGAAATTTATTGCAAAGTCTGTAATATCGTTACAGAATGCCCAAAAATCGCACGTACCACGTCACTTAGCATCGCTAAAACGTATTACAGAAATTGGACCCGTTGGAAGCTGACAATTTTAACGAAGAATTCTGTAAATTTAATGGCGGCTAATATCCCATTAAATAAACTTAACAGTCACGGTTTGAAACATTTCTCCAAAAATATACTGGTCGAAATGTTCCTCATGAATCCACATTACGCAAATACCATGCTTCTAAGTGCTTCATGACAGCAGTAAAATGCATTAGGTAGAAGTAGAGGTGGGTAGTTCGGGTCCAAACCGGTTCAGTGAACCGAATCCCAGCAGGGAACCGAGGGAGCCGGTTCACTAAATTTCAATGAACCGGATCTCGGCTCACTTGGGTCGACTGAATAATTTGGAAATTATACTTGGAATACGGTCGCAGGTTGGATTGAAAAATAAAAATTGATATTATATAACAGGTAGGGTACGCACTAAAATATTTATTTTTGTACAACATAACAGCATATTGTATAAATATATAAAATGTAATTTACTGAACTGAATATCAAAATGTAAAAATAACTAAACAGCTTACGTATAAATCTAAATTCTACATTGATAATTTACAAATTATAATTTAAAAAAATGGTTTGTGAAGTATTCGCGGTTGTTAATCGACTTCTCCTGTCAGTAATAATGTTCCCAGATTTACTAAAAATGCGCTCGCAAGGAACAGATGTAGCCAAGACACATAAACATTTTTTTTACTATTTCGTAAATTCTGGAATAGACATCTTTTCTTTGATGCCACCATGTTAGTGGATGTTGATGTCTATTGATTATCGGTTCATTTAGGTATTTATCAAATTCAATTATTCCAGCCGCTATCGATGTCGAATTTGAAATTGCCAGTTGTTTTTCAACTTGCTTATCAAATTCCTTCCACAACAGAGAAGTGGTAAATGATAATGAAGATGAAGGAACATTTGTGAAATTTTCATCAGTTTCACTTCTTATATTAGAAATATTTGTAGAACAAACTTTATTTTTTAATATTGCACATGCCGCTTCATATTTTGAATTATTTGAAAAACCAAATTTTTTAAATCGGGGGTCCAAAATTGCAGCCTCCGCGATTAATTCATTATGTTCAATATTTCTAAATCTCTCTGTAATTTCTCGATGAAGAGTGTGGGCCATATTCCGAATTTCTGCAGGTAATGTCTCATTATTCCAAAATGTTAAAACATGACGTTTCATTGATTGCACAAACAAAATTTCTTTTGATAATGTTACATTTTTTTCAGCGCTTATTTCCATTGTTAGGTCATTGAAAAGACTTAAAATTTCGGATGCCACAGTTGCAATATTCCAATCATTTGGAGTCTGTGTATTTATTTCTTCATTAGAAATAATAGCCAATGTAGATACCACGACGTCTTTAATTATTAGAATTCGCGACAACATTATATAATTGAATTCCATCTTGTACAAACGTCTTGCTTTACCTTTAGGATGGGTATATCCATTTGTTCCTGGAGTTGCTTCAATTTAGCCGCAGACTGAGCACTTCGCTTAAAAAATGCGTCAATTTTTCTGATTTTTGAAATGGTGTTTTCAATTTCCATTACCCCCTTTTGTAATGCCGCCAACCACCCGCCCGAACTGCAGCCACAATATTATCTGCATTATCGGACACAATGACTGTAATTTTATTCTCGATATGCCATTCTTTGAATGTTTTTTGAAACATTTTAGCCATATTTTCAGCAGTATGTCGTTCAGTGAACTGAACACAGCATAACAATTTTGAACTAATTTCCGTGTTCTTACCCAGCCAATGAGCTATCAAAGCTACAAAGCTGTCATTGTTAATTGACGTCCACGCATCAGTAGATATACATACGGCAAACGCTTCTTTAAGTTTTTCCTCTACTGTTTTTTTAGTCCTATTGTAATATTGCGGTATTAAACTAGAAAAAATAGTTTTCCTGCTGAGAAGCTTATATCCAGGGTACAAGAAATTGACAAACTTTTTAAATTCTACATCCTCAACAATTGTAAATGGCTGGTATTCTTTAACTATATCATCCTTACCAATTGTTCATCACACTGTTTTGATCTATTTAAAGACACTGGTTTCATATTTAAAAAGAAATCGGTGATGTCTTCTTTCCTTTTTACTGCAGGTACCCTGCTAGATGAGCTCTCTCTCTCAGGACCCAGGACACACTCCAAGGGAGCACTTAGTGAATTATAAAGAATAGGTGGTACTGATGAAGTAGAAGGAAGAGACTCCTCAGGTTCATCTATAGTTTCAGATGATGCTGCAGTACTTTCCCTGTTTATAGAAATTCCCACATGTTTTTTCTTAATATGCCTTGTTAAATTTCCTGTTGAACCGCCTTTAGCAGTTATTAACTGTGAACAGTAACAACATTTTGCCTTATCTTTATTAGCCAACTCAGTAAAACGATGCCAAATTTCACTTTTCTTGCGTGAATACGATGACATGTTACCTGGTAAAATTAAAATAGGCATTCAATGTTTTAACATATTTCAAACACATTTATTTTGATTACCTCGTAAACAGCAATACTCAGTATTTCCAATACTATAATAATTGTGTGGTACGTTGAGGAAAATTAATAAATTGTAGGTAAAATGCGGTGCACTGTATCCGATTAAGCGAATTTTAAGAATATACGGCAGAGACGTGAATCTCTTAAAGGGTAAGAGGAAACTGAATATAATTTATAATATTTGTATTTTCAATTCTCCCAAAAATTATAAATTTCTCCCTTTTCATATCAAACACAGACTTTTTTAAGTATATGTGAACACTTGAAGTACCTATATTAGTAGTTTAACAATGGCCTGTTCTGTATCGGTCAAAGACGCATAACAGTACTTATTTGTTATTTATATAGTTCTCAAAAATACTCCTTTGGATAATAAAATAAACTATTTAATTTATTAGTTGTCTGTGAGTTACAAAATTCTTACAAATATTTTTATTACACCTGCATCATAATCATAATTGCCATTTAATAATGCTATGAAAATTATGAAATGCTCTAGTTGTTTGTCAAACATTTTGTATAATTGGTGTGCGCGCAGCCTAAATTATCATCCCGGTTCGTTTGCGCCGACGACGGCGCCGAGTATTACATACGGTATGCTATTACGGATCCACACGGTTCAAATGAGCCGGTTCCGGGACCCGGCTCACTATGAGGAGCTGAACCGAGTGAGCCGGGTCAATGAAAAGAACCGTTTTGCCCACCTCTAGGTAGAAGACATCTTTCAAATTAATACCTATGGATAGGAACAGACGAAACTGTCGATATATTAGGACGCTGTGTGGTTAATGTTGTAGCTGGTATACTACATTTAACTATTTCATATAACATTTGATGCAAAAACAGTTGCTAAAACCATTGACGAGAACTTGCACAAAAAGCTTCATTCGGACGACAGGTACAAGGAGAAAATACTTTTATTTGTTAGTGACAGTGCCGAATTTATGTTAAAAACAGGCAAGACTATTAAAGAAAACATATCTTTCTATGCTGCATATTACTTGTGTAGCACATACTCTTCACAGAATCTGTAAATATGTCAGCGACACCTATCCGGAAGTTGATAGACTTGTATCCGTTTTAAAAAAAAGTTTTCAGAAAAGCACCATTGATAGCAGCTCCTTACAGTGAAAAACTTTCATCTACTCCCTCGCCGGTAATAACTAGATGGGGAACATGTCTGGAAGCTACTAGTTCTTATGCGGAGAATTTCGATAGTTCACAAAATTTCGTTACATGTTTAAATGACAATACTCAACGTATTTCTGAGTGCAAGGAACTAACACAAATCCCAAATTTAAAAAATCCAGTTGTTATTCCTTCAGCAACACTTTGCAAATTTGCGTAAACCAATCACATATTTTGATAATCGAAATCTCAAATTAAAAGATGGATTAACCACATTAGATGTGGCTATTAATAATTTAAAAAGTATTGCAAGTGACTTCGGATGTGGACTTCGGCAAAAGTTAGAAGGAGTTTTTAATAGAAATCCAGGTTTAATAACATTGCGACAATTGTGTATGGGGACAATGACACAAAATCTAACTGCTAAGTAGGCTGAAATAAAAGAATATTTCCAGTATGCTCCTATAACCAGTTGCGATATAGAAAGGCCGTTTTCTGTCAAAGAGAACAAATCTTACAGAAGAGAACCTTGAGAAGTATTGCTAGTAAATATAAATACACCTTTACTCGACTTGAACTATAAAATGAACAAATAATAACGTATTTTGTATTTTATAGATCACCACCCACTTGTTATTCAATTATATAAATAAAATTAAAACCTCTTTAAAAATACAACATTTCAATAGTGCGCCCATGGGCGATGAGTCATCGGCCTCTCGTTTCCGGTCTATAGTCATAAGTAAAGATCGAATAAATGATACCGAGGAATTTTTCTTTATATACACTGCTCAACAATTGAAGTGGATATTGTAATAATCTCTAAAATTTTAATATTTAAATAATGCTACAATTGTACAGTTTGCATAGTTTGTTTATTATGACACAATGATATTAAGTTTACAACCACAACATTGATAAAAGTAATTAAAAAACATTAAAATTTCTTAAATTTACCAAAGAAGAGTTAAAGTAATAAAGTAGCAATAGTAAAATAACAGTTCTGCGACTGTTGAAAACTAATTTTGGTACCTTTGGTATTGGTTAGTGCCCCTAATCTAGTAGGCACAATTCTTATTAGATTATCGATGAAGGGCCGAGGTATGTTACGTCAAATACGACGCAGAGCAGTGGCTAGTTGTTATAATATCTGGGGCGCCTGTGCGAGTAGTTTAACTGTTTATGTAATATTGAAATATTTTGGAAATCAATGTTATGTCCAGTTTCAAGTCTATGCTTGTAAGTATTTGAAGATAATTGATTTTTGTGTTCATACACTCTGTTACTTAACTGTCGTCCAGTTTGACCTATATAAATAGAGTTACATTGAGAGAATAAACTCCACTTTCTTCTAGGATGTTTTGTTTGGGTTTGATATTGTTTAAAATGATATAATGTTAATATTTGTTTTGAATGAAAGTAGAATATCAAATTTATCAAATATTGATTTTATTCTAGTGGTAATAATATTTTATGTGAATTAGTCTTATTTTTACTGTAAAGAGGATCTTGTTTAAGAATAATATGTTTAAGAAGTTTATTGATTGTATGAATTGGGAATTGAAATTTTTTAACTAAGTCATAAACGTAATTAATTTCATTAATTTTTGAAATTTGGTCTAGTGGATATGTGATCGCTCTATGTATGTAATATTGAAAAGCAAATAGTTTTTGTGATACACGGTAGAAGGAGTTATTTGGAATTACAGTGGTTATGGAAGACGGTTTTCTATAAATTTCTATGGAAATGTTATTTTTGCACCTCGTTGGGGTGTTCTCAAGAAATTTTATTTTTCAACTTTCTCTATTTCTAGGGTAAATTTTAAGTTTTTAGGTAAATTATTTATGTAGTTATGAAACTTGTGTAGTTCATCTATTGTATCTGACCACTTACAAAAAACATCGTCCACATATCTTATCCATTTTATTATTGTATTATGAAAAGGGTTATCAGAGCTATTTATCCTAGAAATCTCTACATGGTTCAAGTATATATCTACAAGTAGTCCAGAAAGTGTTACGCCGATAGGCAATCAATCATTGACTTTATTGAATTGATCATTGAATTTGCAGTAGTTTTGATTGACTATAAGTTCTAAGATTGCAGTTAAATTATTTATTTTAGTTATATCTGTGTAGTTCTGGGTATAAATGTTATTGACTATTTTTAATGTATGATTTATAGGGATATTGGTATATAAATTTGTAATATCAAAAGAAACCATTATAAAATGTGTATCCTGGGGTCTATTTGTAATGTTAAACAATATCAAACCCAAACAAAACATCCTAGAACAAAGTGGTGTTTATTCTTTGAGATGCTCTCAATGTAACTCTATTTATATAGGTCAAACTGGACGACAATTAAGTAACAGAGTGTATGAACACAAAAATCAATTATCTTCAAATATTTACAAGCACAGACTTGAAACTGGACATAACATTGATTTCTAAAATATTTCAATATTACATAAACAGTCAAAGAACTTAAAACTTAATTTACTTGAAACTTTGGAAATTGAAAAACACAAACAACATTTTAATTTATTGAAAGATCAAATATATACACATAACAAACCCCTTTTTTCATTTTTAGAAGCTCTTTAAATATAACAATATCCTGCCTTTTTGGTTGCCTAACTGCCATATATTTACACTGACTTATACAATTTATGTATCTCGTAGTAACTTTACTGTTGTTAAGTTTTATTAATGTTTTCATGATTTGCATTTCAGATACTTCTTGTTACGTTGTTCACTGTGTTTACCTCCATTTTACATTGCATGTAATACTGATTTTAGCGTCTGACTTTTTGTTTTTGATTTTGCTTATATTCATTGTATATGTTAACATGATAAGTTTCTATCAAATGGTTTTGAATAATTCAGTACCAATTCTATATGTAATCGCATACAACCTTTCTTGACAAGAGATATTAATGAATGTGAGTATTCTATATGCATATGTTACTATTGGCGATAGATTTAATTTTAATTATTATTAATAAGAACATTTTATAGTGATATCTTGCATTTGCTCAGATTCTAGGCTGAAGATGACATACAAATGTCGAAGCTAGTTCTTAGAGTACATTATAAATTAATATTGTAAAGATTAAAAGACGAACCTTTATCGTTTATGTTTTTTCATTCAAAAATTAATAAATAAATTACAATAAATGTTCAAAATGATCCCCGCCTTGTTCGATGCACACGCTTGCGCGGCCTTTCATGCTATCAAAAGCATTTTGCAACATTTGTGGCGTTATGGTTGCTCACACTTTTTAATCATTTGTGCAGTTCTTGCAAATTATATACAGGAGTTCTGAAAATTTTATTTTTGCAGTAAGGGAACACAAAATAGTCCATAATAGTCAAACCAGGTGACCTAGGAGGAAACTCAGCTTGCGTATACAAACTTATAAGTCGATCATAAAAAAACTCACGGAGAAAGGCTATAGTTACTTAGCTATAGCATGTTGGAAATAACCATTATGAAGTTCATCGTCGTGTAGTTGTTAAACAAATTCATTCAAAATGTTATTTCTGTACCTCTCTGCATTTATGGTGAAATTGAAAAAAACGGCCCAATTATCCTTCTACAGGAGACTGCCATCCAAACCCCAATCTTTGCGAGGCACATTTAAAAATCTTGCTCTACTACTGCGAAATTTGGAAAATATTCACGAAATTATCCAAACATAAACGCATACTGTCTTCCCAAATACCATTAACTAGCACACTTGTTTTAAAATACGCTTCAATCATGTAATTTTGTGTGCTGTGGTGTAAACCATAATTGAAAAACTACAGAAACTAGATATCAGAGAGAAAATATAATAACAAATATTAATGACAGTATGAAATTTAATCACTGATATAATTTAAGACAGACTTTTACATTGAGTATTGAGACCACAGTATAATTTACACACATAGTAGATGAATTTATCAGCGTGTATATAAGCGAGTTGTCTATTTTGCAAAGTTACTAAAATAAAGTATTGAGAGCCGTATTTTTAGCTTGCCTAAATACAAGTGCATGAAGTAACGCAATATGTAAGAATAAATAAAGAGAAAGGGATTTATTAGAATCCCTCCAATCCATTATAAAATGAATTTGAATTTACGCATTTACTACATGCAATGGCCAAGTTAGGTCTAACCAAAATAATAGCGCCCGCTTCGGTTTTTCTCATAATAAATAGACAATTTATAACTCCTGTCTGGACACGGGATTCATCCAAGCCCATTACCAGAGCACAAATATCTTAGCCGATTTCAATAGTATTACATCAAAAGATTTCGCCTCCATTGTTGGTTACAATCGCGCCCGAAAGAGGGCGGTCACGCAACATGTGATAAATAACATTTTCATTCTTTTGCGAGGATTACACGATAGCAATGGCAATGCGACCGTTTTAATATGTATTCTTTTATTATATAATATACATTCAGTTCTTTATTTTATTCTTTTTTATTCTAGGGACTGTACACGACCAGGTGTTTAGAGTGTTACACCCATCTACCATTATAACATGCGGAAAAGGGGGTAGGTACGTGCACAATGCATTTATCTACATGTTGGCGAGTGAGTAAACCCTCGCGACAAGGGAGGTAACTAACCAAGCCTCTGGAATTACACGATTTGATACATACACAATATATTACGTGTTAGAAGAAGAATATTTCTTATAGAAAGATCAGTTTGTGTGTGAAAGAAAAGAAGAGAAGTAGTTATGAGGAATTTTAATGACAATGGGATTTACAATTTGTTAAAAGGTGGTTACGAGGGAACACCGTAATGGTGTTTCTATCTATGTAACATAATAGTGAGGAGTAATCTTGACAAATTTCTGTGTTATATATATAATTTTTCAATGGAGCACATAAATGTCACGAGAATTGTGGATCGTTCCTATTAAGGTAAAAGTACCCTCCGCCGACCACTAAGGTATTACTGACCGACTATGAATTGTCCAGTATAAATCACCACAACTAAATAATTTAATACTTTATACATATAATAAAAAAAACACGTATAAACTACCTCAGTTCTTCATAAAGTTTACTAAACTTTTCCATATCACCAACGAATATGATTATTTTTACTGTGTTTATTCTACAAAGAACATACGCATAAATAAAAATGTAATTCTGACTATTCTACATAAAACCAAACATCGCGTGTCTGTATTTTATATACAAAAATAAAATAAGTCCTTTATCCTATCTAAAAGAAAACTACTACAAATTACAAAATGTTTTACCATAACACTTAGTGTATGACCATCGACTTTTAAAATAAAAACTTTCTGGTTCCTCAGTATTATTTGCCTTACCACTAATTGCATGTGAAATACATTTATTTTAATTTGAGAATTTATTAGGTTAAATTCAAATAAATGTATGGAGACATTTACATTCTTATAAATTTAATATTGTTAAAATTTTCAGTTCCCTTTTAATATTTCTTTAAAGTTTTACAAGTTCAAATTTATTTTATTAATACAGACGCCTAATGTTTATTAAGTATTTAAAGCGGTTTTCACCTGCGTCAAGTTTCTTTAAAATTGTTTTCTCCTTCATTTTATAACAATTATTTTCTACAAAAAACTCGATCATGCTCTGAACTGACTTTTATTCCCACTCTTAAAGATGCTTGTCAACATTACTTCTTACGTATATGAAATGCTTAAATTAATTAGGTAATCTATCTTAGGTTAGGTATGATATCAATGACATTAATCAGTAATATATTTTTAATTTAATGTTCGTTGAAAAAATATTGTACAAACCACTTGCGTGAAGACATCTTCCACGCATTCGCGCAATTAAAAGTACTCGTTTCCTGCGGTCGCTCGTGCTTACAATGTGCGCTCATGCGGGAAAATAGTCTTCCCGCACTTGGTTCGTAAATAACTATTTTATATTTGTCTACGTACATTATTCAATATAATATTGTATAAGCAACAATGTAAAAGCTGATTAAATTCCTGTTGTGTTCTTGTATTTAATTCTGTGTCGATATATACACCGAAACATGAATGTTTTAATAAAATGATTAAATTAATCAGCATTACAATTTTGTGATTGAATAATAGTCTCATTTTTTTTTATTGTTACCTTATTTACTTAGAATGGTTAACCCATTTATGAAAATAAATAATGAGTTCATCTTTCCAAGTTATTTTCACAATCATTGATGCATCATGGCATAAATTCCAATACCAGTCAATCTGTTCTTCATACATAGTAATACAATAACCTAATCCATGTAAACTTACTGTGTTGTTTCTGTACATTGCTCCGATGTAGATGAGGGTAATTCTAGAATACAAGAATACCACATTATCTAATTCATCATTATTCTTGCTTGTTGAATTGAATAATTTTGGTGTTGGCATAAAATGGCATAAAATCCAATACCGGTCAATCTCTTCTTAAAATACCCAATCTCGGCATATTATTATTTCATATCATATGGAATCTGTGGTGGACATGTCAAAATTCCTCGACTTTCTATGAACAATATGTAGGGGAGAATGTTCTACAGTGAAACGTGTTCCTCACTGAAACAAACTTATTTTTGAATTTAAATATCGCGCCAATTCAACGGAAAATTCGCGCCAGAGAAGCTGTTGCCTCCCTCTACTTGTCGCCATTTGCTCAGTGCGTTTGCAACCGCTGTTTTGTCGAGCCGTCAAAAACGTTCTTTTTTGTGGTCTCGGGTAAATATTAGGAGTGATATTCTAAACTAGGTAAGTTCCCAAATTATTTTATTTGATGTTTGCTAAAAATGTTGTCGGGTAAAGCACATATTTGCTTGTTATTTACGACATGTGCAGCTTTTTAAACTATATTAGGTTAGGTAATTTAGTTTATTGTTTATGCTGGTGACCAGTGGTCCACATTGAAACAAGCGATGGTGGGGTACACTGAATCATGTTTCACTGTACCCCATATGAAAAATATTGTTATAACTGTCTAAATATGTATTACAAGTGACACTTTTTATTTTAGTTGTCTTATTAAGTTTTTAAATGGCCCGCAACCGTAAGCGAAAGACAAATATTGGCACTTTCAGTGCAGAGCATATGAAAGCGGCTGTTCGTCTCGTTGTTGAGGAAAATATGCCTATAAGACGAGCAGCAGAGTTACAAGGCATTGCTTACGTTACTTTATTTAGGTAAGAAATAATACGAATTTATGTCTTCTACTATTCTTACCTATTGGGACTTAAATTTTAGGTATGTGCGTAAATTTAAAGCAAACCCCGACTCAACTATTGTTTTTCGCCCTAAATATGATGTGAGGTTAATTTTTACCCACGACGAAGAAAAAACCTTGGTTGACTATCTTTTGACATCTGCACAAATGTGTTATGGGCTTACTCCACTGGAATGTCGCAAATTAGCGTATGAGTCAGCAATAAAAAATAATAAGAGCATTCCTAACAAATGGAGAGAACAAAAAATGGCAGGCAAAGAGTGGTATTTCGGCTTTTGGAAGAGGCATCCTGAATTAAGTTGTCGAAAACCAGAGTCTTGCACTTTATCCCCTGCTACTTCATTTAACCGACATAATGTTTCAAGTTTCTTCAAGAATCTTGAAACAATGCTTAAGCGTGAACCGCGGTTTAGCGATGGGAGTAGAGTCTTTAACTTAGACGAAACCGAGACCACCACAGTACAAGTTCCTCCCAAAATTCTTGCAAAAAAGGGCATGAAACAGGTGTCTTAGTGTACTAGGGGCGAAAGAGGAATTCTTGTAACAACCTGCAGTATAATTTGTGCTACCAGTTATGCTTTGCCTCCGGCGATGATATTTCCACGAGTGCATTTTAAGGAAATTATGATAAAAGATGCTCCATCTGGTACATTGGGTTTAGCTACGCCTACGGGATGGATGAACAGGGAATTATTTCCGCGAGTAATGAATCATTTTATAAAACATTCCTCTAGCTCTTACGATAACCCTAGACTTCTCATCATGGATAATCACGAGAGCCATTTATCTATGGAAACATTGGACCTTGCGAAATCTAATGGGATCACAATATTAACGCTACCTCCGCATTGCTCTAATAAACTCCAGCCCTTAGATGTAGGGGTATTTTCATCTTTTAAAGCCCATTACAATAGGGCCATACAAAGCTGGCTTCTTAATCATCCCGGTATTCCGGTTAATATTTTTAATATTGGAAGTTTCGTTAAAGTTGCGCACGAAAGATCGATGATACCTACAAACATCAGTTCAGGATTTCAACAAACGGGCATATTTCCTTTTGACCCGGATATATTTACGGATGACGATTTTCTGATGTCGGCTGTCACAGACAGATCAACAGTTGTTACTGAAGAAGCTGGGCAAAATATATTAGAACAGCGAGATCACGAAGGCACTAATGAAACACTTGCACGCGATGAAACTGCACGATCATCTTCGTTTGTTTCTCCACAAATGTTTCGCGGGTTTCCAAAGGCACAAAAGAGGAAGATTCAAAAATCAAGAAGGCAAGGAAAAACGATTATTGCAACAGACACGCCTGAAAAAGACGAATTAGCACAAAGAGAATTGTCTAGAAAAAAAGGAACCAAGCAGCAGTTAATAAGGTGAAAAGAACAATCACAGATTACAGCGATGAGGAAGAACACGAAGAAGAAGAATGGCAAGGGTCGTCAAGTGATAGTGAATGGTCACGTGAAGACCCAGTCCCAGACCTTACCGAGGAATTAACCAGGCAACCAACTAAAGATGATTTCGTTTTAGTTCAATTTAAAACTAATAAATTAGTTTACTTTGTTGGGAAAATATTGAACTTTTTAGAAAAAGATGAATTCCAAATTTCGTTTAAGGAAAAGCTCAAAAATATCTGGAAAATTCTGTTTTCCTACAATTTCAGATATTTCAGTTGTGAAACTAGAAGATATTAAAATGATTCTACCTCAACCCATTTCATCAGGTTCGACTTCAAGACAGCGATCCAACATCAGTTTTGAGATATACTTGGACAGTTTTGATGTTCGTTAAAATATTTTAAGTGCATTAATTTAGGTCTGAGTGACTGAAACTTCTGCAATGCTTTACTTTTTTCAAAATTTAAAATATATTTGCATAAAAAATGTGTTTTATTGTACCCCACCGATTGTTTCACTTTGCCCCATGCACGAGGCACAGTGAAACAAATGGAATGATAATGAAATATAATTAATAACTTACATTAGTTTTAAATAATTCTTATCAAAGCCCTGTCATTGAAGGAGACAATAGATATCCTTTATCGTGGTAAATAATTTTTTTCGATAAATCGTATTTAAAAGAAAAGAGTTGAATTTGATTAAAAAATGATCCACTGTGGAACACTCTCCCCTATGTTCCATTAGAAATATATCAAAAGTATTAGGAGGTCAAGGCAAAAAGACTGGTGTGCGTCTCTTCTAAGAGGTTTAATAGATGCCCCTTTATTATGAGCAATTCAAATATTTTAATATCTAACATAGTAATACAATTACCTAATTCATGTTAAAGTTAGTGTATTGTTTCTGTACATTACTCCGGTGTAGATGACAGCAATTCTAGAATACAAGAATAGCAAATTATCTAATTCATTATTATTCTTGTATGTTGAGTTGAATAATTTTGGTATTGTTATTATATCACAAATTATTGTACATGATCTACATAGGTGTTTTTTTATCTTTCTATTCACGAGATCCTACCATAATATCTTCAAAGAAACACAGTTGCAATGCAATTAAACTGACTGCGGGTTTTACTTAATTAATTTACAATACTTACTAAGTATAACATAACCACAATTCGTACAACTTTTGACAAATATATTTCATCAGTATGATTGTTCGTTTGTGTACAATTTTGTAATACAACAATAATATTTCTTCATTCGTTAAAGGAAATTAAATTAAACGAATAAAACACTTGGTTATATTGTTTCACTTAAGGACAGATTTATTGTTCTCTGACACGTGTTTCGACCTCTCGGTCATTAACGAAGAGTTTACAGACTTGACTTAAACTAAACTAAGAAAGTTACCAATACCTATTTATATGTATGGGCTAGTGTCTTAAGTACAGTGTTAATAATGGGGGTGTTTATGAAGTCCAGTTGTGTGTTTGTGACATGTTTATTTGCTGTTGTAGCTTTTTTAATTTCTAGAATTTCTAATAAATCTAATTTCCTTCCTTTATAACTATTATGTAATAATTTTTAAATTATTTTTGTACATTTAGCAAGGTAAAATTATTAATTATAAAGACGCTTATCGATTTTAAAACTATTTATACTTGTTTGACGATTTCCAAACTATAATTAAATATTTATAGTAATAAATCTATGTAATAAACAAACAGACCTAAAATTGAAAAATTATTTGTAACGCATGTGCAGTTTTGACAACGTGCCTCTAAAACGGTATAGCACTATGTTCTCTATATCACACACGATGTAGTAGTAATATATACTACGTGATCATTTTAAACTGTACTTAGTGGCCTTACTGATTTTAATATGGAAACACAGTGTAATTGGCAAGGCCTTTTTTATTAATTTTTGTGCTTAGGTTTACTATTTAAAATTTTCCTGTGATCAATGTCAATTAAATAGGGTTAGTTTTACGTTGAATTAACTGAAAGAATATTTGTAGAAATATAGTAATTGCACTTTATTTTTTATCATAAACAATAATAAATACGTTACAATTTTCTTATTGTAAAACATAATCCCATAATTATTTCACAAAATGAATACATTTTAGAAAAGTTGTTCGAAATGTCCACCGTTATTGTCAATGCATAGATTGACACGTCTTCTCATATTATTGAACACATTCTGGAGCGTTTCTGGTGTGATATTTTACAATTCTGTTCTAATTGCCTCTTCAAGTTCATCGACATTATGCAATCTGTTCTGAAACACTTTATTTTTTAGATGACCAAAGAGAAAAAGTCCAGTGGGGTTAAATCAGGAGAATTGGCGGGCCATCGATTTCGACTAATCAAACGGTCACAATAGTATCCTTACAAATAATTAATAGTTTGTTGTGCAGTATGTGCAGTTGCCCCGTCTTGTTGGAAGTACCTCAGGGTCAATTCATCTTCGTGAAGACTGTTGATGAAAGGTTGCAATATTTGTTCTCGGTGTCGTACTGCGTTAATTGTATCATGGAAAAAAATGGTCCAATAATCCGTCACTTCGACATTGCAACCCAAATACCGGCTTTGATAGGATGGAGACTATTTTTAACAAAAACATGTGTATTCTCTGTTGACCAGGTACGGTAATTTTGAGACTTGGTATACCCCGACAAATGGATCCAAGCTTCATTCGAAAAGGAAGTGAGATTCAAGTCTTCTTCATGTAATAAGTATTTCATTAAACCCGTTGCAATAATTAAATCTTTGCTCAAAGCGATTCGGCCCTAAATGTTGTAATACAGAAACTTTATATGGGTACATACTGTCCATCCATCGGATCTTTTGAGTCACGTGATTAATTGCGTGCGTTATCAACGACATCCGCACCTAGAATGTATATATTCTCATTTCTTTCTAATCTCAATGACTAAATAAGGATAGAAATTTTAAATTTTAACGTAGGATTGTCTTCCCCGTAAGAGTAATAAGACAGACAGAGAAGATATACTTCTATAACACTCTATACTACCTTAGTCAATTTTTTAAATTTTGACATTAACTTTATTGTCTGCGTTTTGGTTAATTTTCGTTCTGTGTTTTCGTTATATTGCTGCTCTAATTCGTTTTTGTTCTATCTTGCAAATAATTGTTCGTTTCAGAACAAAAAAAAAAACTGTATTTCATACATTTTCTGTAAGTATTCTAATCACTAAATTTATTGGTTATGGGTTAAGAATTTACATTTATTACAGAGATATGCCTGGGAAACGTCTGAATTCACAATCTCAACAACTTATTTTAAATGTCCTGGACTTTTTTGAAAGAGAAAAGCAAAGTCGTGCACCTCTCATAAATATAAATGCATCTATTGAAGTAAGAATTATATACATATATTTTTTGAAATCATAATAAAGGTTTGAATATTGCAGAGAGCAGCCGCTGCCCTTAAAGTCTCCACACAGACTATTAGAAATATGAAACAACGTAAAGGACAAAAACAAGTACTTTCTTCACCCGCACAGTGTGTCGTCTAATAGAAGCTAGCTGGACAAAATTATTTTATTAGCTTTTTGGATATATAAGGTCGAAACTTAAAAAAAATTCTTCGGGGGTCAGAGTCGGAAAACCCCCGTTAAGCCGATAAGGGTTAATTTATGTTGAAAAGAAAGTCTGTATATGATTTATGGTATTAGTTTTAAAGTGCTAGAGCTACAATATCAAATGAATATTTTTTAGAAAGGGAATTTAATATAAAATAAGAAATTCTAATATATCTTATTGCTTTGGGAAAAGAATAAAAGGTTTCTGGTTCTTAAATTTGAAAAAGAGTAAAACTTTTTATCACTTTTTGTACAATGAACACTTTCTCTAAAAAAGTAAAACAAAACTTAAATTTGATTGTTCTTGTGGTGAAGTATAATATTTTTCTGTTTTACTGAATAATTACGCATTTTTTAAATATTTAACTAATAATTGTCATCACATGACTCATCATCAATATCATACGAATCAGATGGTGAGTAATCTTCATCGTCAGATGAATGAACATCACTTGCTACCTGATGTGGTAGTATTGAAGGCGGGACAATTAAACTCAGAACTTCCACCGGTAATTTCTCGGTTCTCTTTCTAGGCACTTCTCTAAGTGAATTTATTAGAGGATCTGACGTTATTAAAAGCATATTCAGCAAATCTATATTCGTGGATATACGTGACTGTTTCCTTGTATGGTGCTCGCGGAATCTACGGCAGTCTTTATTTCGGGCCTCTTGAGATTCTTCCGAGAGCTGCCCAATTGGAAGAATGCATGTTTTAATAACTTCCGTACTATGTAACAGGATTTTGTGCACAGTAACAGGCATATAGTACCACGAATACAGATTGAGGTAAAGGGTTCTGGTTTCTAAACAATGTTTTTCAAACTTGATAAGATTAATATCATAGCCGGATGATAGTGTTCTTAATAAGATACTAAACTGTTTAATTAAATTAACATCCAATCCTGTAATCTCTCCACTCAATTCCGGATTCATAAAGAACCTGCGTGCTGTGTTTCCATCATTTGAGTTCCCATAACCTGGTTTTGGTTTGTCTACAATTAACCCCATCTGCTTTTTAAACTTTTGTTTTATTTCTTCTGAACGCTTCTTCACACTTGATTTCTCATCATCACCTCTAGCTTGCCACTTTTTAATATCCAAACGATAGCTAATGTGTAACAAGCATTCAAATGAACGAATCCACGCATGCAAAGTAGACAAGCCGAAACCATAATGTTCTTTTTGAACAACTACGTCTTTTAATTGGCAATTCATCATTCTGGGAGTAGCGCCACAGATGTAACATTTTTGTGGAGAACGCGTGTCGGTCAAAGCATTGCATACTTTTCCGTCTGTCATTGTGAGTAAAAGGTGGTGTTTCACAGTAATTAAGGATTCGCCAACACTACAGAGGGTTGGCAGCAGTTGAGATACTTCTTCCAAAACTTTGTTAGTTTCTGATGTTGTTAATTCATTTGTTTCCTTTGCAAAAATGAACTTAATTGGTCGGCAATAGAGTGTGGATGATGGCCGCGGATTTATCCAAATAATATTTTGGCCGTCACTCAACCTCAATGGAACAAATGCGAATACAAACAGAAACTCATCAGTAGCATCGGAGTACTCAAACCTCTGTTTATAAGTGCTATGGCCAGAACTCCCGTCACATCCCCATTTGCAAATTAATGTGAATGAGGAATTAGCAGGTAAATTTTTTAGAACGTCACGTTGCGCTTCAATTAAACGATGAGTAGTTTTATCCAATATGGCTTGTAGTTTAATTTCGGCGCGCGTTTCTGTAACCGAAATATGTTCATCTGAAGGGTAACACAACTTTTTGGACTTACACAAACTATGATAAGATGGAAACACTTCATGTCCCGCCTTCAATGACCACGTTCGCGTCTTTTTATAAGAGTGACTGGTGCACTTACTGTCTACGTAATAAGCTAATGCCTCGTCACTATTCAATTTCCTGCCACCACAAATAACATCAGATTTCCTTTTCACCGAAGATCGTAAACCATTTCTAATAAGAGCAGCCACGTTTCTGTGACCCGACAAACGATTTGCTACTTCAGCCGCTGTTGTTAACTCACTGGCACTTCGCGATAGCACTAAGTCTTCAACCCTACGTTTTTTTGTTTTGAAAGACGAGCCTTCAAAGTTCTTTTTGGGCCGACCTCGACGGTAACTTCCTCCAGATGATGATGAAGCACATGCCTGATGCATACTAATGCTAAATTCTACATCTGCGCCCTCTAGCCAACTTTTATTTTTATTTAAAAAACGGTCCATCATCATATTGGCTGCAGTCCACTTTTCAGCAAATTTAGAAGAAACACTTGAAATTTTGGATTTTAAATTCCTCTGTGAATCAGGAGTCATATCCATAACACTAAATTTTTTAGTAATAAAATCCATTAGACGAGAATTCCGTTCTACTTTGTTATGTTTCCGCCATTCTTCAAATAACTCCATTTTTGAAATGGAGTACACACGATCTGAATAAAATAAAATAAAAATTTAGGGGATCGATGTGGTGCTCAATTTTATATTATTCTACAGCTTAGGCTTGTCGCTATATAATATCAAAAAATTAGCATGGATACATGCGGATACAAAAAGTTGCATACTTTGAAAATTTAGAATCGAAAAAAATATTACAATTTTTACATAGTTTTTTCAAAATCAACTATAACACACATTGTCTATTATTTCAATCAACTTTTAATTTAAATAACAAAATTCATACCTATTAAAGTAAAATCCATCACAGCAACACTAATATTGTTCACAAAGAAACTTGTTAGATGCTATCGAAACCACTGCAAGATAGCAACTAACTTGTTTACATAAATTAGAATACCTGAACGCTCCACTTGAACCCCTTATGATTCATCGCTCTTGAATGTTTGCCAATATTATTACCAAGAATAGTTGCTTGTGGGGTGTTGTTATTGTCATAGGATTATCAATTTATCCATTCTTAGAAATGATTTTTGTCCACCTAGCTTGTATTAGCCGATTCACTGTGACCCGGTAAGAAAAGACCTCGTGTTAAAGCCAAAACAGAAGATTTACGAGAATCTTCAAAGATGGAAATACGAAACACTATTTATAACATGTATAAAGAGAGTATGTTATTATTTCATTTATGTTTCACAATTTTAATATATTTGAAATTATTTCAGAGAAACATGTTACTCTGCTTACATTGAAAAACGAATTACACAACAAAGCAGTAATCGATATTGGAAAATCTTCGTTGTCCCATTTATTAAAAGATATTGGTTTTAAATTCAAAAAGGAAGACAACAGACGAGCATTGGTGGAAAAGCTTGATATAGCCCTTTACCGAAGCATTTTTTTGAGAAAGTATACAGATAATTTAAAGTCAAATTCTCCAAGACTGGTGATATTCCTTGATGAAACATGGATATATTCAAAAGGTAATAGAGGAAGATCTTGGCAAGATGCATCTACAAAAAGTGTTCGAAAGCCAGAAGGTTATGATGGCAAACGGTTTATAGGTTTACATGCCGGAGGTGAATCAGGGTTTATTGATGGTGCAAGTTTGATATTTGCATCGAAAACCAAAACAAAAGATTATCATGCTGAAATGAACAGTAAAAAGTTTGAGGAATGGATTAAAATACAATTCATGCCACATTTACCAAACAATTCACTTGTGATAATGGACAATGCACCATATCATAGTGTAGTATTAAATAAAATCCCAAATTCTGCATCGACAAAACAGGAAATAATAGACTGGTTGTCCTGCAACAATATAAGTTTTTCCGGTGAATTTACAAAATATGAATTGTTGGATTTAATTAGGAGAAACAAAGTTGAGAAACTGTATTTAATTGATGAAATTTTAAAAGGTAATGTACATGGAGTATTAAGATTACCGCCCTACCACTGTGAATTTAATGCAATTGAATTAATTTGGGCTGCAGCAAAGGGCTATTATGATAAAAACACTAGCTAATACGGCAGGCCTTGAAGGCCCGCTATCGCCTCTTATTCCGCTTACAGTTGAGGTACCGCTCCCCCTTATTCTTCTAAATTTATTGCGGATTTTGTCTTTATTGCGTTTCAGTTTTTGAAACACCATATAATTCCGATATATAGCGAATAACTAAATATAATTGTGTTTTAGATGTTCAATATCGCTTAGTTGTTTTTATACACCCCTGTATATAGTTTACAACTATGCAATATTTTATTCAGAATGCTTATCGGATGAAATGATTAATAATAGATGTAGTGATAATAGCAGTTTTTAAATTGAAAATGTTTAACGGCTGTCCATGAAATAAGATGTACTTTATCGTTTAAAGTTTTATTGACATTTTTCACATACTTTTCCTGTGCCTCACAGACGGTAGTTTTCACTCTATTTATAATTTTTCTACTATTATTGGCTTTTGTGCCTTGACTTGCCGATGATTTATTTCACGTTTGCCTAATTTGTCTATAGTTTGAATTTTGTTTGTGGGTATAAAATTAGAATAATCTCGAAATCTGTGTTTTTTGCATCAGTTGGAAAATGTGATTTGGTAGTTTTTGTTAATAGTGTTTCAGTCTATATACATATGTCGATTCCATTGGTCTTTTTGATTTAAATGAAAATTCATTAGAATTTAAAAAAAACATTTTATTTTATACAAACTTGTAGATAGCTTTATTAGAATTATGTTTTGTTGACGCGAATGTATACTTTTAAATAATTCATTTAATTATTGTTCTATAACAAATAATATTTATTTCATTGGCATTTCTTATGATTTCCATTCCTATACTTTTATAATTTGCAGTGTTTCTTTGTGGTAAATTGTATTACAACTGTCAGTTATATATGATGCTTAATAATGTTGGTAAAGCCTTGTTCACACTGTACATAATTATTTTCTTTTGCATTGTACACCTACAATTTAAGGAATATATAGATATAATATATGTATTATGGTAATATTGATTACTTATTGTTATATTCGAAAATACTGTAAAACATCCTTATAGAATTTCTATTTCTAATTATTGTAATTGACGATGTCGCGAGACGTTCATTTTCATCAATGATAATTAAACAATCTTTTTTGAATACGTATGATATTACTTCTCAATTTGCCTGACACAGTATCAACATGATTAAGTGCTTGTTTAATCTGTTAGGAATATATTTTAGTTTCTTTTTTCTATTTGCAATATCTTATAATATTTTGAAGTAATTTTACAACTTAATTCATGGATGAAAAAAATTAGTAGAAAGTATTTATAAACAAATAAGGAATCGAATTTATAAATTTTTTACCTATATACTATTGTCATTGGGCCAATTATTATATATTGCAATATTTATTGTGTTGAATGTTTGTGAGCTAATGCTTCAATCTTTTCGAGCTTGAATTCGCTTTTTCGCGTCCGCATACAGCTTTTTACAGTTTCCTGTAAAACGCGATCACTCTCGTGGTGGTTTTTAGAATGTAAGATTTTATAGACTTGTGGCACACTCTGTATATACATATATTTTGTAAAGCCAATTGTATATTTCATTCAGAATTCTTCTAGAATTTTTTTTACACAAACTGTTACACAATGAAAAGCGAGAAAGATAATTTAATGTTAAACATAAGAATGATGTTAAAGTATCCGATGAAACAATATGCTCAATAAGTGCATCATTTTTATTGAGACAGTCGGGATAATACGCTATTGAAATAACAGTGGAAAAATTTAGTATATTAACAAAAAGTATGCCAATTGCTCAGAAACAATTTAAGACAGGCATGCACAATATTAATAAAAAAGAACCTAATAATCAGTTTGACACTGAGATATTTTCACCCAAATTATTTGAAGTGGAACAGCGCTTTCATTATGACATTTTGGTCAGTATAATTGAAATATTCGTCTGTCACATACTCAAAATTAGTTCGCACGCCAATTAAAAATGAAGGACTTGTATTGAAGAACATTTTAAATATTCAATGAATTACATATATACTACTCGCCCGCTATCGCGGGCTCGTCATTTTAATTGACATACTCAAATATACGTAGTATCTCCATAGTGTTTAATATGTTTACAACAAATTTTGTTTGGTAAATGGGCGTGGCTTTCAAACATTCTTATAGAATGCTAATGAATGCTGATGAACTTCGAACATATAGCTCGCAAACATATGTATGCGAATGGGTAAAGTAAATTAGTTTATAAAGTATGTTACTTTCTTACTACCTTTTCGAAGTCCACTATCGTTAATAAAAAAGCAGAGTATATTTTATCTAAAATTATTCTCCTTCTGTTTTTGACACAAATCGGCACACTCAAGAGCGAGAAAGGTAATTACAATACCATTTTGATGTAAAGTGTGACCTTTTTGAAATCCACTATCGTTAATAAAGGAGCACAAAATAAAAGTAAAAAGCCCAAGTTTTAAATTGAAGCACCTTTCCTGTAAAAAGCGATCACTGGCATGACGCTTTTTAGAATGTCCGGTTTTATAAACTTTTAAAGCATCCCGGTATATACATATATTTTGTGAAGCCAATAGTATATTTTATTTGAAAATTTTCTCGAATTGTTTTTTACACAAATCGGTAGGTCATGTTAAAATATCCAAAGAAACAATGAGCTCTCAAAAAGCGCAACCTTTTCATTAAGACAGTTTACAATACTATTTTGATGTGAACGTGTAAGAGCCTGTCAATCTTTTCGGAGTCTACTCTCGTTAAGAAAAAAGCACAAAATAATAATAAAAGTAAAAAGCCCAAGTTTTAGATTTAAGCCCAATTGAAGCGTCTTTCCTATAAAAAACGCTTTTTAGAATGTCCAGTTTTATACACTTTTAAAGCATCCCGGTATATACATATATTTTATTTAAATCGTTAATGAAAAAGTACAAAATAATAGTAAAAGTAAAAAGCTCAAATTTTTAAATTTAAGCCCTATTGTAGCGCTTTTCCTGTAAAAAGCGATAACTGGCATGGCTTTTTAGAATGTCCGATTTTATTAATTTTCGAAGCGCCCCTGTATATACATATATTTTGTTAAACCAATAGGATATTTTATTTAAAATTCTGCTCGAACTGTTTTTGACATAAACCGGTACACACTCAAGAGCGAGAAAGGTAATTTAATGTTAAACATAAGTCGTGTTAAAGTATGCAAAGACACAATGACATCAAAAAGCGCAACATTTTTATTAAGACAGTGTACAATACTATTTTGATGCGAAAGTGTGAAAGCCTGTCAACCTTTTTGAAATCCACTATCGTTAATAAAGGAGCACATAATAATAATAAAAGTAAAAAGCCCAAGTTTTAAATTGAAGCCCTATTGAAGCGCCTTTCCTGTAAAAAAACGCTTTTAAGAATGTCCACTTTTATAAACTTTTAAGCACTCCTGTATATACATATATTTTGTTAAGCCAATAGGATATTTTATTTAAAATTTTTGTCGAACTGTTTTTGACACAAACCGGTACACACTCAAGAGCGAGAAAGGTAATTTAATGTTAAACATGTCATGTTAAAGTATTCAAAGACAAAAAACGCAACATTTTCATTAAGACAGTTTACAATACTATTTTGATATGAACGTGTAATAGCCTATCAATATTTTCGAAATCCACTATCGTTAATGAAAAAGTACAAAATAATAATAAAAGTAAAAAGCTAAAGTTTTAAATTTAAGCCTTATTGAAGCGCTTTTCCTGTAAAAAGCGATAACTGGCATGGCTTTTTAGAATGTCCGATTCTATTAACTTTTGAAGCGCCCCTGTATATACATATATTTTGTTAAATCAATAGGATATTTTATTTAAAATTCTTCTCGAACTGTTTTTGACATAAATTGGTACACACTCAAGAGCGAGAAAGGTAATTTAATGTTAAACATAAGGCATGTTAAGGTATCCAAAGACTCAATGAGTTCAAAAAGCCCAACATGTTAATTAAGACAGTTTTCAATACTATTTTGATGTGAAAGTGTAAAAGCCTGTCAACCTTTCAAAATCCACTATCGTTAATAAAGGTGCACGAAATAATAATAAAAGTAAAAAGCCCAAGTTTTAAATTTAACCCCTATTGAAGCGCCTTTCCTGTAAAAAAACGCTTTTTAGAATGTCCACTTTCATAAACTTTTGAAGCAGCCCTGTATATATATATATATTGTGCTGAGTAACAATATTGATGTTTGACACTGTATATTTTTGAACAAGTTGGAAGGATTATTTAATTTTACTAATTTTTCTTTGTGACTGTTATAGTAAAATATTTAAACTAAAATAGAACAGTTGTGTATACTTAAAATGTTATTTATTACAATAAAGATGTGTGCAGTCAATTATGAAAACAGTACTTGAAGGAGTTGTAGTGGACCAGGTTCTTGGTGGCAGTAATTTTCATTGGTATCTGAAAATGGAGATTTAAATATTATTATTTATGTAAAAATGTAGTTTGAAATCTTGTAAAACTTGTCTAATTATCAATAATGTAAAGTAAAGTAATTTAATGTTGATTGTTGAAGTATGAAGGAAACAACTTGGTAAATAATTTCGCGGGTAAAGTTTGAATAAGCGGATCTGTCAAAATTGACATTTACAGAAAATTTCGATTAGTAATATTTTTTGAAGTACAAAGTCTTAGTAATTCATTATTATAAATTAATAGAGATTTAATAGAGAAGGTTTACTAAAGTTTGAAAAGCACTGAAACGTATTAATAAAGTTTTATAATACCATTTTGAACAAGAATTGTGAGAAAAGGAATTTAATTGGATGAAATCAGAAAACGGAAATATTGTCTTGGTGACGAAAAACAAACAACGAAAATTGAAAAATATTTTTCAAGAAAGGCGCGTGTACTTTTCGGAAAATCACGATTTTATTCCGAAAAGTATATCTTAAATTCACTAAAACCGCGAAAGTTGGTGCTAAAAGTGTTCTTTTCAGCATAGAAAATATTTATTTGATGATAGAATCAAAATATATTATAAAGAAGCTTAAAATTATTCAATAATTTCATTATAATTTAATTAATTGGTATCCTGTATGAATAAAGAAGATATTATATAAGGAAAATAAATATTAAAAGATTACTTACCAAATATTAACCAAGTCCGAGCGGAATATTGAATTCATCAGTTGCACGTGAGTTCAAAGAGGGATTCCAGTTATCCAAGTCCAGTTTATTGTATAAAAACGAGAAGTTCCAACTAGTTAGAATCCCTGATGTCGTTCCAGTAAATGTTAAATTAAATTAGAGGATCCGGTAACCCATATATATTTCCGAAGAGGTCTAGTTCAGTGTTCAGTCGAGATAGAAGTACAGCTGCATTTAAATCCAGAAGATATCCCGCAGTTTTCGAGGACACAACAAGATACATCCTGTAAGATATAACCGGAGCAGTTCCAGATCCTGAAGGAGAACGAGGATACACCAAGAAGTCGTGCTAGGAGGGTTTCCAGAGAGTTACCAGTTGCACAGAACGAGTCCAGGAAGATCCTGTGAGAAAAAAAAGGAAAACATAATTTAAACAAACCAGAGATACAAGATAAATATTAACAAGAGGTTGTATAATTTTTAAATAAGGAAAAATTTGAATTTATTTAATTGTATATCGAGTAAAAGTCATAAATATTATTTAGAATTGATTACTAGTATAAAACAAGTATAGAAATACGTTTTGTTAAAAGATTAAATCTCTATTTTCATAAAAAGTTACAGAATATGCACATATATAAATGAATTGACATGACCTTGGTACTATAACATACCTTCAACTTGTTTAATATTTTATAGACGAAGGTTATTTATATTTAATAAAATTGCATCGTTTTAATGCATGCTAAATTGAAAAAGATAATTAAATAGAATTTTGTACATACCTTTTGAATAAATAACATTTGCTGACATCCTTCATATAACAATAAACGTACAGGTGCGATTAGACAGGTTAACAATCTATGTACATGTCGTATAACTATTTTGGATGTATATTTTCGAATCAAGATTTTTATATTTGTTGTCATTAAACTAGTATTGTGGCGAAATTCTTCTTTTTATTTGGTAAAATAGTAACATTGTATTAGACATTTTCATTACGGACATAGAAGCTGATAAGTCAATAACCTACAAGTAAACAAAAAAATAAAATAGCATTATAAAGTTTATAGTGAGAGGAAAAGTATACATACCGTACTATTGTTATCCTATAAGAGGGATAATTTATTAGCAGCAATATTCTTCTCATTATAAGAATAAGTAGAACAAGATTATTAGAAACATTTAAATTGTTATTTTTATGTAGTAGTGTATAACGGCAAATACCTAAGCGACATCTTTATAAAAGTAAATGAAATGCTAGTACTGCGCGGTTAAAAATAAAAACTAGTTACATTTATAGGAAAGTCATACCATAAAGAAGTGATGAATCGTAATTAATATTTGAAAGAGTTAGGAGATTAATATTTATTTCTAAATGCATTAAATAATATTATTATTATAAAAAAAAAAAGAATTAATTAAATGGATTAAGAATAAAACTGAGTAGTGTTTGGGCATAGATAAAAGAAATAAAGAAACCTATTATAGCATATGAGTACATTAATTTTGGTGCAAAGATTTTAAAATATTATATACAGAGTGGTACATTATCATTATCATAGATTATAACCTGAGATTAATTGAGTAAATTTGAATGACTAGGTAAGAGAGGAGATATTATTAGCAATACAAATAACAAGATTTGAGTAAATTAGGGTATATTATTTATTATATGTGTTGCAAGTATATTATCCCCTCCACTAGTGCATTTTATGGCGTGCCCAACGTGGAGCGATTAAAATAAGACTCGCAAATAGTATTTTGATTATTTTATTAATTTTGATTAGGTGTTTGTAATGTATATTACCCTCCTTAGTTCATGTTTATGACGTATTCAACGTGTGGCAATAAAAAGAAGACTCGCAACAACATACTTTAAATATTTTATTTACTGTTTTAATAGAGGTAACATTGGTATACATTTTACAAAGGTAATTAATTCAGCTTAAAACATATTAAGGTATAAGAAATTGTGTACTATAATTATTCAAAATGAATACCAGATCTAAGAGTAACTTTGGATTAAATAGATCTGAATCATCTAGTGACAGTGAAGAGGAAGTAGGTCAGGATGTGAATGTACCAGAGGGAGGAGAACTTACATTACAAGTTCAGGAAGGTATTGAACAGACAGGAGAAACACAGGATAGAGGTGATAAGGTAGAAATACAAGAAGAGACGTCTAAAAAAGAAATGTCAACGACAACAGTAGATATGACATTAATTTTACAAATGTTAAAACAGATGAATGAAGATAATAAAAAGAATAACGAAGAAAGTAAGAAAAATTTAGTGGATTTAGAGGTAAAAATAAGTGGTAAATTTGATAAGGCGAATGAAGAGAATAAGAAGAATTTAGTGGATTTGAAGGAAGAACTAAGTGGAAAGTTGGACAAGGCAAATAAGGATAATAGAGAAGAAAATAAAAGAAATCTTGAAGAATTAAAGAAAACTTTACTGAGAGATACAGAAGAAAAGGTTAAAAAAATTACTATGGAAATGGATAGCAGGGAAGGGAAAATGCGGAAAGAGATGGATGATAAATGGATGATTAAGGATACGGAAGTTAAAACTATTATTACAAATAAAGTACAAGAGGTTGAAGGTAAAGTAAAGGTAGTACAAGAAAACATTAAACAATTAGAAAAGAACAATCATGAGAAACATAAGGAGTTAGCTAAACGTATACGAGAGGAAGTAGATCAGGTTAGCAAAGATGTTACGGACAAGACAGAAAAATTGGCGGAGAATTTAAATAAGAAGATAGAAAATACTGAGGATAAGTGTTTGAAAGATATTAGAGTATTAACAATGTCTACGAGTGTTCAGAAATCTGGAATAGAAGAGGTTTTAAAAGAGTGCGAGGTTCAGAAATTAGAGTTGAAAGAACTTTTGTTGAAATCTAAAAATATTAAAACACCACAAGCTACTTGTACACCGTCTTATCATATATTGAATAACGGTATAAGAATTGAAAATATTACTCATTTTAGCGGAGATAAAATGACGACACATCCCATGGCATATTTAACTAACATCTTAAGATACATAGAAGAGATACAGGATTTTAGGAGCCAAATGAATATTATTCGAGCGACTTTAAACAATGGTGCAGCGGATTGGTTTCAAAGGGTTGAAGACAGTTGCGGTGATTTAAGTAAGTTTGTGGAATTATTTAAAAACAATAATAGGTAAGACACAGTATTAGGAAGACTGTACTGTGAAAGTGATTAACGCCACTTCCTAAATCTGAGTTATATTAAATCTTCCGAAATTATAGGTAAGACACAGTATTAGGAAGACTGTACTGTGAAAGTGATTAACGCCACTTCCTAAATCTGAGTTATATTAAATCTTCCGAAATTATAGGTAAGACACAATATTGGGAGATTGTATTGTGTAAGTGAGTAACGACACTTCCTGAATCTGAGTTACGACAAATCATCCACAATGATTTAATAAGAGAAATCATCCACAACGATATAAAACGACAAATCATTGACAACGATATAATTATGACAAATAATCCACATCAACTTCATAAGTAAGAACAATATTGGAAGTTTAAACTGTAAAAGGAGAAATGACATTATTTCTCTGAATCATGCTATTTCATACCAAGGAAATTTTAGTCAGGACAGAAGATAAGAAAGGAGATCGTCTTCTGAAGGTACTTACGATACCTGCTTATCCAAGTAACATGTAGATCTCAAAATTTCAAAAGTTTTTGACAAATAGAGACCTGGAGTTTATTAGAAAATAAATAATTATATAGTAATGAAGTATTAGGAGGACATAAATACCTTATAATAAGATAGGGGCATGACCAGATATAGATAACAAATTGATAAGAAAGGGGCATATTGGATTTCGCTTTCTTTAAAATGAATAAAAGACATAATGATGAAACAGATATACATGTATACAGACAAGTTCATGTTTATCGAAAAATAATTTGAATTTATAGAGAGATTTTCAGATAAAGAATGTACATAAAGTATTCCGGTATTATATTAGATTAGTTTAGTTATAGGTCTGTTACAATTATTAGTTATTAAAAAAAAAAAATGATGATTAATTAAAGAAAAAAATAAGTTATTTCCTCATTCCCATATTGTATATAAATTTGTAAATAACCATAAGAGAAGGTAATATAAGTAATCTTACTAGTAAATAGATTTGCCTGAGTATTTAAATGGAATGAAATGGATAAAGAAGTTGTATAGAGGATAAATAACCTTGAGCCTTATAAAATTAAAAAGAATGTTTCAGAATAAGTAAAGCACTGAAGAAAGTTAGAAAATAGTTATCAAGATGTAACAAACATGTTAGGTGATGAAGAAATGGAAAAGATAGAAGTTAAGAAGAGCCTCTTAAAAATAAAATATGTTAGATGAAAGTAAATGCTTACAATAAATAGTAAATATTAAAAGTACCATAAGAATATGGAATTATTATAGAGTGTATATGTATAAAAGGGTGAAAAATACCCAAAATGATATAAAATATAGGACCAAAAGTGTCTTAAAAAAGAATTATATAGGTAACGTAAGCCTTTAAAAACGATAAGTTAAAAAAATATGGACTTTCCATAAATGAAAGTATAGGGGATGACGAAAATGTCAATTATAGGTAAAAAGGGAATTTGTTCGAATGAGAACAGTATATAATGAAAATAATATATAATTAGTAAGCATAGTGAATCATTCTTAAAGAGGCAAATAAGTAACTGAGGCATAGACAGATAAAAAGAATATGTTATTCACCTATTTATGTAAAAGTTAGTACAGATAATATTTTTATAAGAAGTTTGAGTTAGGAAACACAGAAAAACATATATACAATTAATGTTAAAAAGTTTGATGGCAATTAATAAAAATATAGATATTTTAATAAGGTATTGGAACATTAAGAAAGATTATAATACATAGTACGATAAATAATGGAACAAAAATTTCTTATACAGGTCATAGACATCCATTTAGATAAATAAATTTATACTTTTATAATTAAAATGAAAATAAAGAAAAGCCTTATATTACTTTTGGACTTATAAGAAAGTTGAGTTTTATAGTTATGAGTGCCACAAATAATTTTGAATTTAAACACTGTTATGTACAGATAGTTATAAATAAATGTTATATGATATTACCAAATAATAGAAGATTCATTTGAAATCTGTTAAAGGATTTAGTAGATTAAAATAATTGTTTTGAGCACATTGATAAACATGTTAATTATCAGATTTTGTTTAATAAATATAAATTTTGATTCGAGTTGAAAATTTACATTTTTTAAAAGGGGCATATGTGCTGAGTAACAATATTGATGTTTGACACTGTATATTTTTGAACAAGTTGGAAGGATTATTTAATTTTACTAATTTTTCTTTGTGACTGTTATAGTAAAATATTTAAACTAAAAAAGAACAGTTGTGTATACTTAAAATGTTATTTATTACAATAAAGATGTGTGCAGTCAATTATGAAAACAGTACTTGAAGGAGTTGTAGTGGACCAGGTTCTTGGTGGCAGTAATTTTCATTGGTATCTGAAAATGGAGATTTAAATATTATTATTTATGTAAAAATGTAGTTTGAAATCTTGTAAAACTTGTCTAATTATCAATAATGTAAAGTAAAGTAATTTAATGTTGATTGTTGAAGTATGAAGGAAACAACTTGGTAAATAATTTCGCGGGTAAAGTTTGAATAAGCGGATCTGTCAAAATTGACATTTACAGAAAATTTCGATTAGTAATATTTTTTGAAGTACAAAGTCTTAGTAATTCATTATTATAAATTAATAGAGATTTAATAGAGAAGGTTTACTAAAGTTTGAAAAGCACTGAAACGTATTAATAAAGTTTTATAATACCATTTTGAACAAGAATTGTGAGAAAAGGAATTTAATTGGATGAAATCAGAAAACGGAAATATTGTCTTGGTGACGAAAAACAAACAACGAAAATTGAAAAATATTTTTCAAGAAAGGCGCGTGTACTTTTCGGAAAATCACGATTTTATTCCGAAAAGTATATCTTAAATTCACTAAAACCGCGAAAGTTGGTGCTAAAAGTGTTCTTTTCAGCATAGAAAATATTTATTTGATGATAGAATCAAAATATATTATAAAGAAGCTTAAAATTATTCAATAATTTCATTATAATTTAATTAATTGGTATCCTGTATGAATAAAGAAGATATTATATAAGGAAAATAAATATTAAAAGATTACTTACCAAATATTAACCAAGTCCGAGCGGAATATTGAATTCATCAGTTGCACGTGAGTTCAAAGAGGGATTCCAGTTATCCAAGTCCAGTTTATTGTATAAAAACGAGAAGTTCCAACTAGTTAGAATCCCTGATGTCGTTCCAGTAAATGTTAAATTAAATTAGAGGATCCGGTAACCCATATATATTTCCGAAGAGGTCTAGTTCAGTGTTCAGTCGAGATAGAAGTACAGCTGCATTTAAATCCAGAAGATATCCCGCAGTTTTCGAGGACACAACAAGATACATCCTGTAAGATATAACCGGAGCAGTTCCAGATCCTGAAGGAGAACGAGGATACACCAAGAAGTCGTGCTAGGAGGGTTTCCAGAGAGTTACCAGTTGCACAGAACGAGTCCAGGAAGATCCTGTGAGAAAAAAAAGGAAAACATAATTTAAACAAACCAGAGATACAAGATAAATATTAACAAGAGGTTGTATAATTTTTAAATAAGGAAAAATTTGAATTTATTTAATTGTATATCGAGTAAAAGTCATAAATATTATTTAGAATTGATTACTAGTATAAAACAAGTATAGAAATACATTTTGTTAAAAGATTAAATCTCTATTTTCATAAAAAGTTACAGAATGTGCACATATATAAATGAATTGACATGACCTTGGTACTATAACATACCTTCAACTTGTTTAATATTTTATAGACGAAGGTTATTTATATTTAATAAAATTGCATCGTTTTAATGCATGCTAAATTGAAAAAGATAATTAAATAGAATTTTGTACATACCTTTTGAATAAATAACATTTGCTGACATCCTTCATATAACAATAAACGTACAGGTGCGATTAGACAGGTTAACAATCTATGTACATGTCGTATAACTATTTTGGATGTATATTTTCGAATCAAGATTTTTATATTTGTTGTCATTAAACTAGTATTGTGGCGAAATTCTTCTTTTTATTTGGTAAAATAGTAACATTGTATTAGACATTTTCATTACGGACATAGAAGCTGATAAGTCAATAACCTACAAGTAAACAAAAAAATAAAATAGCATTATAAAGTTTATAGTGAGAGGAAAAGTATACATACCGTACTATTGTTATCCTATAAGAGGGATAATTTATTAGCAGCAATATTCTTCTCATTATAAGAATAAGTAGAACAAGATTATTAGAAACATTTAAATTGTTATTTTTATGTAGTAGTGTATAACGGCAAATACCTAAGCGACATCTTTATAAAAGTAAATGAAATGCTAGTACTGCGCGGTTAAAAATAAAAACTAGTTACATTTATAGGAAAGTCATACCATAAAGAAGTGATGAATCGTAATTAATATTTGAAAGAGTTAGGAGATTAATATTTATTTCTAAATGCATTAAATAATATTATTATTATAAAAAAAAAAAGAATTAATTAAATGGATTAAGAATAAAACTGAGTAGTGTTTGGGCATAGATAAAAGAAATAAAGAAACCTATTATAGCATATGAGTACATTAATTTTGGTGCAAAGATTTTAAAATATTATATACAGAGTGGTACATTATCATTATCATAGATTATAACCTGAGATTAATTGAGTAAATTTGAATGACTAGGTAAGAGAGGAGATATTATTAGCAATACAAATAACAAGATTTGAGTAAATTAGGGTATATTATTTATTATATGTGTTGCAAGTATATTATCCCCTCCACTAGTGCAATATATATATATATTGTTAGGCCAATAGGATACTTTATTTAAAATTCTTCTCGAACTGTTTTTGACATAAACCGATACACACTCAAGAGCGAGAAAGGTAATTTAATGTTTAACATAAGTCGTGTTAAAGTATCCAAATACACATTAAGATCAAAAAGCGCAACATTTTTATTAAGACAGTGTACAATACTATTTTGATGTAAAGTGTGACCTTTTTGAAATCCACTATCATTAATAAAGGAGCCCAAATGAAAATAAAAGTAAAAAGCCCAAGTTTTAAATTGAAGCGCCTTTTATTTTATTTAAAATTTTTCTCGAATTGTTTTTTACACAAACCGGTACACACTCAAGAGCGAGAAAGGTAATTTAATGTTAAACATAAGTCATGTTAAAATATCCAAAGAAACAATGAGCTCTCAAAAAGCGCAACCTTTTCATTAAGACAGTTTACAATACTATTTTGATGTGACCGTGTAAGAGCCTGTCAATCTTTTCGAAGTCTACTCTTGTTAAGAAAAAAGCACAAAATAATAATAAAAGTAAAAAGCCCAAGTTTTAGATTTAAGCCCAATTGAAGCGTCTTTCCTATAAAAAACGCTTTTTAGAATGTCCAGTTTTATAAACTTTTAAAGCATCCCGGTATATACATATATTTTGTGAAGCCAATTGTATATTTTATTTAAAATATTTCTGGAATTGTTTTTTACACAAAGCGGTACACACTCAAGAGCGAGAAAGGTAATTTAATGTTAAACATAAGACGTGTTAAAGTATGCAAAGACACAATGAGATCAAGAAGCGCTACATTTTTATTAATACAATGTACAATACTATTTTGATGCGAAAGTGTGAAAGCCTGTCAACCTTATTGAAATCCACTATCGTTAATAAAGGAGCACATAATAATAATAAAAATAAAAAGCCCAAGTTTTAAATTGAAGCCCTTTTCCTGTAAAAAGCGATCACTGGCATGACGCTTTTTAGAATGTCCACTTTTATACACCTTTAAAGCACTCCTGTATATACATATATTTTGTTAACCCAATAGGATGTTTTATTTAAAATTCTTCTCGAACTGTTTTTAACACAAACCGATACACACTCAATAGCGAGAAAGGTAATCTAATGTTAAACATAAGTCGTGATAAAGTATGCAAAGACACAATGAGATTAAAAAGCGCAACATTTTTATTAAGACAGTGTACAATACTATTTTGATGTGAAAGTGTAAAAGCCTGTCAACCTTTTTGAAATCCACTATAGTTAATAAAAGGCGATCACTGGCATGACGCTTTTTAGAATATCCACTTTTATAAACACCCCTGTATATACATATATTTTGTTAAGCCAATAGGATATTTTATTTAAAAATCTTCTCGAGCTGTTTTTGACACAAACCGGTACACACTCAAGAGCGAGAAAGCTAATTTAATGTTAAACATAAGTCGTGTTAAGGTATCCAAAGACACAATGAGATCAAAAAACCCAACATGTTCATTAAGACAGTTTACAATACTATTTTGATGTGAAAGTGTAAAAGCACGTCAACCTTTTCAAAATCCACTATCGTTAATAAAGGAGCACGAAATAATAATAAAAGTAAAAAGCCCGAGTTTTAAATTGAAACCCTATTGAAACGCCTTTCCTGTAAAAAGCGATCACTGGCATGACGCTTTTTAGAATGTCCACTTTTTAAGCACCCCTTCATATATTTTGTTGAGCCAATGGTATATTTTATTTAAAATTCTTCTCGAACAGTTTTTTACACAAACTGGTACACACTCAAGAGCGGGGAAGGTAACTTAATATTAACCATAAATCATGTTAAAGTATCGAAAGAAACAATGAGCTCAATGAGCGGAACATTTTCATTGAGACAGTGTACAATACGATTCTGATGTTTGCGAATCTACTATCATTAAGAAAAAATGAAGTATTAAATTTAAGCCCTGTTCAATCACGTTTCGCCAAATTGAAGACGTAATAAGCGACCACAAACACCCCCGTATCCAAAAATCCACAAACATTCATCAATTTTCAAAAAATCTTCCGCCATTTTGTTTGTTTTGGCATTTTGACTTTGGAATCGAGATCGGCGACCCCCAAAACCCCGGTATCTAAAATTTCACATTGACACGTCAATTTTCAAAAAAATCTTCCGCCATTTTGCTTTTTTTGACATTTTGACTTTGGAATCGTGATCGGCGACCCCCAAAACCCCCGTACCTAAAATTTCACATTCATACGTCAATTTTCAAAAAAATCCGCCAATTTGTTTTTTTTCGACATTTTGACTTTGGAATTGTGATCGGCGACCCCCAAAACCCCCGTATCTAAAATTTTACATTCATACGTCAATTTTCAAAAATCTTCGGCCATTTTGTTTTTTTTTCACATTTTAACTTTGGAATCGTGATCGGCGACCCCCAAAACCCCCGTATCTAAAATTTTACATTCATACGTCAATTTTCAAAAAATCTTCCGCCATTTTGTTTTTTTTGACATTTTAACTTTGGAATCGTGATCGGCGACCCCCAAAACCCCCGTATCTAAAATTTTACATTCATACGTCAATTTTCAAAAATCTTCCGCCATTTTGTTTTTTTTTTGACATTTTAACTTTGGAATCGTGATCGGCGACCCCCAAAACCCCCGTATCTAAAATTTTACATTCATACGTCAATTTTCAAAAAATCTTCCGCCATTTTGTTTTTTTTTGACATTTTAACTTTGGAATCGTGATCGGCGACCCCCAAAACCCCCGTATCTAAAATTTTACATTCATACGTCAATTTTCAAAAAATCTTCCGCCATTTTTTTTTCGACATTTTAACTTTGGAATCGTGATCGGCGACCCCCAAAACCCCCGTATCTAAAATTTTACATTCACACGTCAATTTTCAAAAAATCTTCCGCCATTTTGTTTTTTTTGACATTTAAACTTTGGAATCGTGATCGGCGACCCCCAAAACCCCCGTATCTAAAATTTTACATTCATACGTCAATTTTCAAAAATCTTCCGCCATTTTGTTTTTTTTTGACATTTTAACTTTGGAATCGTGATCGGCGACCCCCAAAACCCCCGTATCTAAAATTTTACATTCATACGTCAATTTTCAAAAATCTTCCGCCATTTTGTTTTTTTTTGACATTTTAACTTTGGAATCGTGATCGGCGACCCCCAAAACCCCCGTATCTAAAATTTTACATTCATACGTCAATTTTCAAAAAATCTTCCGCCATTTTTTTTTTTTGACATTTTAACTTTGGAATCGTGATCGGCGACCCCCAAAACCCCCGTATCTAAAATTTTACATTCATACGTCAATTTTCAAAAATCTTCCGCCATTTTGTTTTTTTTGATATTTTAACTTTGGAATCGTGATCGGCGACCCCCAAAACCCCCGTATCTAAAATTTTACATTCATACGTCAATTTTCAAAAAATCTTCCGCCATTTTGTTTTTTTTTGATATTTTAACTTTGGAATCGTGATCGGCGACCCCCAAAACCCCCGTATCTAAAATTTTACATTCATACGTCAATTTTCAAAAATCTTCCGCCATTTTGTTTTTTTTTGACATTTTAACTTTGGAATCGTAATCGGCGACCCCCAAAACCCCCGTATCTAAAATTTTACATTCATACGTCAATTTTCAAAAAATCTTCCGCCATTTTGTTTTTTTTTGACATTTTGACTTCGGAGTCGTGATCGGCGACCCCCAAAACCCCCGTATCTAAAATTTTACATTCATACGTCAATTTTCAAAAAATCCTTCGCCATTTTGTTTTATTTTGACATTTTGACTTTGGAAACGTGATCGGCGACCCCCAAACCCCCCGTATCTAAAATTTTACATTCATACGTCAATTTTCAAAAAATTCACCCGCCCTTGTGTTTTTTATGACATTTTGATTTTGGATTTGTGATCGGCGACTTAAGGCACCCTCGTATCTAAAATTTCACATTTATACGTCAATTTTAAAAAAATCCTTCGGCAATTTTGTTTTTTTTGACATTTTGACTTTGGAATCGTGATCGGCCACCCCCAAAACCCTAGTATATAAAATTTTACATTCATACGTCAATTTTCAAAAAATTCTTATGCCATTTTGTTTTTTTATGACATTTTGATTTTGGATTTGTGATCGGCGACTTAAGGCACCCTCGTATCTAAAATTTTACATTCATACGTCAATTTTCAAAAAATTCTTATGCCATTTTGTTTTTTATGACATTTTGATTTTGGATTTGTGATCGGCGACTTAAGGCACCCTCGTATCTAAAATTTCACATTCATACGTCAATTTTCAAAAAAATCTTCCATTTTGTTTGTTTTGACATTTTGACTTTGGAATCGAGATCGGCCACCCCCAAAACCCCCGTATCTAAAATTTTACATTCATACGTCAATTTTGAAAAAAATCCTTCCGCCATTTTGTTTTTTTTGACATTTTGACTTTGGAGTCGTGGTCGGCCACCCCCAAAACCCGCGTATCTAAAATTTTACATTCATACGTCAATTTTCAAAAAATCTTCCGCCATTGTGTTTTTTATGGCATTTTGACTTTGGAATCGTGATCGGCGACCCCCAAAACCCCCGTATCTAAAATTTTACATTCATACGTCAATTTTCAAAAAATCTTCCACCATTTTGTTTTTTTTTGACATTTTGATTTTGGAATCGTGATCGGCGACCCCCAAAACCCCCGTATCTAAAATTTTACATTCATACGTCAATTTTCAAAAAATCTTCCACTATTTTGTTTTTTTTTGACATTTTGACTTTGGAATCGTGATCGGCGACCCCCAAAACCCCCGTATCTAAAATTTTACATTCATACGTCAATTTTCAAAAAATCTTCCGCCATTTTGTTTTTTTTTGACATTTTGACTTTGGAGTCGTGATCGGCGTCCCCCAAAACCCCCGTATCCAAAATTTTACATTCATACGTCAATTTTCAAAAAATCTTTCGCCATTTTGTTTTCTTTTGACATTTTGACTTTGGAAACGTGATCGGCGACCCCCAAAACCCCCGTATCTAAAATTTTACATTCATACGTCAATTTTCAAAAAATCTTCCGCCATTTTTTTTTGACATTTTGACTTTGGTATCGTGATCGGCGACCCCCATAACCCCCGTATCTAAAATTTTACATTCATACGTCAATTTTCAAAAAATCTTCCGCCATTTTGTTTTTTTTTGACATTTTGACTTTGGAATCGTGATCGGCGACCTCCAAAACCCCCGTATCTAAAATTTTACATTCATACGTCAATTTTCAAAAAAAATATCCGCCATTTTTTTTTTTGGAATTTTGACTTTGGAATCGTGATCGGCGACCCCCAAAACCCCCGTATCTAAAATTTTACATTCACACGTCAATTTTCAAAAAATCTTCCGCCATTTTGTTTTTATTTTGACTTTGGAATCGGGACCGGCGACCCCCAAAACCCCCGTATCTAAAATGTTACATTCATACGTCAATTTTCAAAAAATTCTTACGCCGTTTTGATTTTTTTATGACATTTTGATTTTGGATTTGTGATCGGCGACTTAAGACACACTCGTATCTAAAATTTCACATTTATACGTCAATTTTCAAAAAATCTTCCACCATTTGGTTTTTTTTTGACATTTTGACTTTGGAGTCGTGATCGGCCACCCCCAAAACCCGCGTATCTAAAATTTTACATTCATACGTCAATTTTCAAAAAATCTTCCGCCATTGTGTTTTTTATGACATTTTGATTTTGGAATCGTCATCGGCGACCCCCAAAACTCCCGCATCTAAAATTTTACATTCATACGTCAATTTTCAAAAAAACTTTTGCCATTTTGTTTTCTTTTGACATTTTGACTTTGGAATCGTGATCGGCGACCCCCAAAACCCCATATCTAAAATTTTACATTCATACGTCAATTTTCAAAAAATCTTCCGCCATTTTGTTTTTTTTGACATTTTAACTTTGAAATCCTGACCGGCGACCCCCAAAACCCCCGTATCTAAAATTTTACATTCATACGTCAATTTTCAAAAAATCTTCCGCCATATTGCTTTTTTTGACATTTCGACTTTGGAATCGTGATCGGCGACCCCCAAAACCCCCGTATCTAAAATTTTACATTCATACGTCAATTTTCAAAAAATCTTCCGCCATTTTGTTTTTTTTTGACATTTTAACTTTGGAATCGTGATCGGCGACCCCCAAAACCCCCGTATCTAAAATTTTACATTCATACGTCAATTTTCAAAAAATCTTCCGCCATTTTTTTTTCGACATTTTAACTTTGGAATCGTGATCGGCGACCCCCAAAACCCCCGTATCTAAAATTTTACATTCACACGTCAATTTTCAAAAAATCTTCCGCCATTTTGTTTTTTTTGACATTTAAACTTTGGAATCGTGATCGGCGGCCCCCAAAACCCCCGTATCTAAAATTTTACATTCATACGTCAATTTTCAAAAATCTTCCGCCATTTTGTTTTTTTTTGACATTTTAACTTTGGAATCGTGATCGGCGACCCCCAAAACCCCCGTATCTAAAATTTTACATTCATACGTCAATTTTCAAAAATCTTCCGCCATTTTGTTTTTTTTTGACATTTTAACTTTGGAATCGTGATCGGCGACCCCCAAAACCCCCGTATCTAAAATTTTACATTCATACGTCAATTTTCAAAAAATCTTCCGCCATTTTTTTTTTTGACATTTTAACTTTGGAATCGTGATCGGCGACCCCCAAAACCCCCGTATCTAAAATTTTACATTCATACGTCAATTTTCAAAAATCTTCCGCCATTTTGTTTTTTTTGATATTTTAACTTTGGAATCGTGGTCGGCCACCCCCAAAACCCGCGTATCTAAAATTTTACATTCATACGTCAATTTTCAAAAAATCTTCCGCCATTTTGTTTTTTTTTGACATTTTGACTTTGGAGTCGTGATCGGCGTCCCCCAAAACCCCCGTATCCAAAATTTTACATTCATACGTCAATTTTCAAAAAATCTTTCGCCATTTTGTTTTCTTTTGACATTTTGACTTTGGAAACGTGATCGGCGACCCCCAAAACCCCCGTATCTAAAATTTTACATTCATACGTCAATTTTCAAAAAATCTTCCGCCATTTTTTTTTGACATTTTGACTTTGGTATCGTGATCGGCGACCCCCATAACCCCCGTATCTAAAATTTTACATTCATACGTCAATTTTCAAAAAATCTTCCGCCATTTTGTTTTTTTTTGACATTTTGACTTTGGAATCGTGATCGGCGACCTCCAAAACCCCCGTATCTAAAATTTTACATTCATACGTCAATTTTCAAAAAAAATATCCGCCATTTTTTTTTTTGGAATTTTGACTTTGGAATCGTGATCGGCGACCCCCAAAACCCCCGTATCTAAAATTTTACATTCACACGTCAATTTTCAAAAAATCTTCCGCCATTTTGTTTTTATTTTGACTTTGGAATCGGGACCGGCGACCCCCAAAACCCCCGTATCTAAAATGTTACATTCATACGTCAATTTTCAAAAAATTCTTACGCCGTTTTGATTTTTTTATGACATTTTGATTTTGGATTTGTGATCGGCGACTTAAGACACACTCGTATCTAAAATTTCACATTTATACGTCAATTTTCAAAAAATCTTCCACCATTTGGTTTTTTTTTGACATTTTGACTTTGGAGTCGTGATCGGCCACCCCCAAAACCCGCGTATCTAAAATTTTACATTCATACGTCAATTTTCAAAAAATCTTCCGCCATTGTGTTTTTTATGACATTTTGATTTTGGAATCGTCATCGGCGACCCCCAAAACTCCCGCATCTAAAATTTTACATTCATACGTCAATTTTCAAAAAAACTTTTGCCATTTTGTTTTCTTTTGACATTTTGACTTTGGAATCGTGATCGGCGACCCCCAAAACCCCATATCTAAAATTTTACATTCATACGTCAATTTTCAAAAAATCTTCCGCCATTTTGTTTTTTTTGACATTTTAACTTTGAAATCCTGACCGGCGACCCCCAAAACCCCCGTATCTAAAATTTTACATTCATACGTCAATTTTCAAAAAATCTTCCGCCATATTGCTTTTTTTGACATTTCGACTTTGGAATCGTGATCGGCGACCCCCAAAACCCCCGTATCTAAAATTTTACATTCATACGTCAATTTTCAAAAAATCTTCCGCCATTTTGTTTTTTTTTGACATTTTAACTTTGGAATCGTGATCGGCGACCCCCAAAACCCCCGTATCTAAAATTTTACATTCATACGTCAATTTTCAAAAAATCTTCCGCCATTTTTTTTTCGACATTTTAACTTTGGAATCGTGATCGGCGACCCCCAAAACCCCCGTATCTAAAATTTTACATTCACACGTCAATTTTCAAAAAATCTTCCGCCATTTTGTTTTTTTTGACATTTAAACTTTGGAATCGTGATCGGCGACCCCCAAAACCCCCGTATCTAAAATTTTACATTCATACGTCAATTTTCAAAAATCTTCCGCCATTTTGTTTTTTTTTGACATTTTAACTTTGGAATCGTGATCGGCGACCCCCAAAACCCCCGTATCTAAAATTTTACATTCATACGTCAATTTTCAAAAATCTTCCGCCATTTTGTTTTTTTTTGACATTTTAACTTTGGAATCGTGATCGGCGACCCCCAAAACCCCCGTATCTAAAATTTTACATTCATACGTCAATTTTCAAAAAATCTTCCGCCATTTTTTTTTTTGACATTTTAACTTTGGAATCGTGATCGGCGACCCCCAAAACCCCCGTATCTAAAATTTTACATTCATACGTCAATTTTCAAAAATCTTCCGCCATTTTGTTTTTTTTGATATTTTAACTTTGGAATCGTGATCGGCGACCCCCAAAACCCCCGTATCTAAAATTTTACATTCATACGTCAATTTTCAAAAAATCTTCCGCCATTTTGTTTTTTTTTGATATTTTAACTTTGGAATCGTGATCGGCGACCCCCAAAACCCCCGTATCTAAAATTTTACATTCATACGTCAATTTTCAAAAATCTTCCGCCATTTTGTTTTTTTTTGACATTTTAACTTTGGAATCGTAATCGGCGACCCCCAAAACCCCCGTATCTAAAATTTTACATTCATACGTCAATTTTCAAAAAATCTTCCGCCATTTTGTTTTTTTTTGACATTTTGACTTCGGGTCGTGATCGGCGACCCCCAAAACCCCCGTATCTAAAATTTTACATTCATACGTCAATTTTCAAAAAATCCTTCGCCATTTTGTTTTATTTTGACATTTTGACTTTGGAAACGTGATCGGCGACCCCCAAACCCCCCGTATCTAAAATTTTACATTCATACGTCAATTTTCAAAAAATTCACCCGCCCTTGTGTTTTTTATGACATTTTGATTTTGGATTTGTGATCGGCGACTTAAGGCACCCTCGTATCTAAAATTTCACATTTATACGTCAATTTTCAAAAAATCCTTCGGCAATTTTGTTTTTTTTGACATTTTGACTTTGGAATCGTGATCGGCCACCCCCAAAACCCTAGTATATAAAATTTTATATTCATACGTCAATTTTCAAAAAATTCTTATGCCATTTTGTTTTTTTATGACATTTTGATTTTGGATTTGTGATCGGCGACTTAAGGCACCCTCGTATCTAAAATTTTACATTCATACGTCAATTTTCAAAAAATTCTTATGCCATTTTGTTTTTTATGACATTTTGATTTTGGATTTGTGATCGGCGACTTAAGGCACCCTCGTATCTAAAATTTCACATTCATACGTCAATTTTCAAAAAAATCTTCCATTTTGTTTGTTTTGACATTTTGACTTTGGAATCGAGATCGGCCACCCCCAAAACCCCCGTATCTAAAATTTTACATTCATACGTCAATTTTGAAAAAAATCCTTCCGCCATTTTGTTTTTTTTGACATTTTGACTTTGGAGTCGTGGTCGGCCACCCCCAAAACCCGCGTATCTAAAATTTTACATTCATACGTCAATTTTCAAAAAATCTTCCGCCATTGTGTTTTTTATGGCATTTTGACTTTGGAATCGTGATCGGCGACCCCCAAAACCCCCGTATCTAAAATTTTACATTCATACGTCAATTTTCAAAAAATCTTCCACCATTTTGTTTTTTTTTGACATTTTGATTTTGGAATCGTGATCGGCGACCCCCAAAACCCCCGTATCTAAAATTTTACATTCATACGTCAATTTTCAAAAAATCTTCCACTATTTTGTTTTTTTTTGACATTTTGACTTTGGAATCGTGATCGGCGACCCCCAAAACCCCCGTATCTAAAATTTTACATTCATACGTCAATTTTCAAAAAATCTTCCGCCATTTTGTTTTTTTTTGACATTTTGACTTTGGAGTCGTGATCGGCGTCCCCCAAAACCCCCGTATCCAAAATTTTACATTCATACGTCAATTTTCAAAAAATCTTTCGCCATTTTGTTTTCTTTTGACATTTTGACTTTGGAAACGTGATCGGCGACCCCCAAAACCCCCGTATCTAAAATTTTACATTCATACGTCAATTTTCAAAAAATCTTCCGCCATTTTTTTTTGACATTTTGACTTTGGTATCGTGATCGGCGACCCCCATAACCCCCGTATCTAAAATTTTACATTCATACGTCAATTTTCAAAAAATCTTCCGCCATTTTGTTTTTTTTTGACATTTTGACTTTGGAATCGTGATCGGCGACCTCCAAAACCCCCGTATCTAAAATTTTACATTCATACGTCAATTTTCAAAAAAAATATCCGCCATTTTTTTTTTTGGAATTTTGACTTTGGAATCGTGATCGGCGACCCCCAAAACCCCCGTATCTAAAATTTTACATTCACACGTCAATTTTCAAAAAATCTTCCGCCATTTTGTTTTTATTTTGACTTTGGAATCGGGACCGGCGACCCCCAAAACCCCCGTATCTAAAATGTTACATTCATACGTCAATTTTCAAAAAATTCTTACGCCGTTTTGATTTTTTTATGACATTTTGATTTTGGATTTGTGATCGGCGACTTAAGACACACTCGTATCTAAAATTTCACATTTATACGTCAATTTTCAAAAAATCTTCCACCATTTGGTTTTTTTTTGACATTTTGACTTTGGAGTCGTGATCGGCCACCCCCAAAACCCGCGTATCTAAAATTTTACATTCATACGTCAATTTTCAAAAAATCTTCCGCCATTGTGTTTTTTATGGCATTTTGACTTTGGAATCGTGATCGGCGACCCCCAAAACCCCCGTATCTAAAATTTTACATTCATACGTCAATTTTCAAAACATCTTCCACCATTTTGTTTTTATTTTGACTTTGGAATCGAGATCGGCGACCCCCAAAACCCCCGTATCTAAAATTTTACATTCATACGTCAATTTTCAAAAAATTCTTACGCCGTTTTGATTTTTTTATGACATTTTGATTTGTGATCGGCGACTTAAGACACACTCGTATCTAAAATTTCACATTTACACGTCAATTTTCAAAAAATCTTCCACCATTTTGTTTTTTTTTGACATTTTGACTTTGGAGTCGTGATCGGCCACCCCCAAAACCCGCGTATCTAAAATTTTACATTCATACGTCAATTTTCAAACAATCTTCCGCCATTGTGTTTTTTATGGCATTTTGACTTTGGAATCGTGATCGGCGACGCCCAAAACCCCCGTATCTAAAATTTTACATTCATACGTCAATTTTCAAAAAATTCTTACGCCGTTTTGATTTTTTTATGACATTTTGATTTTGGATTTGTGATCGGCGACTTAAGACACACTCGTATCTAAAATTTCACATTTATACGTCAATTTTCAAAAAATTCTTCGGCAATTTTTTTTTTTTGACATTTCGACTTTGGATACGCGATCAATGATACCACAAAGACTCCCAAGTGCCGAATTTTACTTTAATCAGAAGAGAGAAATTAATTTCAGGTAGCTCCGCCCACTCTGCATGTATGCGTAATGGTTGTCATAAGGGCACATAAATGTTAAAAGCAATCCTTTTCCCCATTAAGGCGTACGCGTTCTGGAATTAACGTATTTTAATAATTCAAATATATAACCATTAAAAGAACAATCAACCTGTATATCTATAAAAATGTCAAGTCAAGCGGGTGTATTATGTCGAGATTGAGATGCCGAACTTGTCGGACCGGATAGACTGATATTTTTCGCCCGATCGTGGTACATTGAATCATATGCACATTGAATCTGTGACGTATTTCGGCCATTTTTCTTACGAAATCTGTCTGCAAACGAATTTGAAAGTGCTCGTGCCCTACATTGCGTGCGTCTGTCGACTCGAAATAAGCATGTAAGAGATGCCCAGAAGGCCGTTCTTTAACACCTCGGGTCTTGTTGGACCCTCGCAACCTTCAAAATTTCGTATTTCAGTCTTAAAAGTGAATCTGTAGCTACAACTGAGTTTGACGTTTCCCGAGATTTATTTTGCTTGTCACGTGAATCGTCATGATGACGCAAGCCATTTTTCTGTTAAAACACCGAGTGCACGCTCCTCTTCAACGGGCGATATCTCTGCACACGCTCCACTTGGGAAGAAAAACTCTCCGTCGACCGGAAATTCAATGTCGCCCCTACCAACATGCCAAAAGACAGCCCTTAATTTCGCGTATCCAGAGAGGAGTTCTTTGCACAGTTTTGCCGTTTTTAGACGATTTTTGGGTCGTATGGTTGCCATTGACTACTCAGCTATTATTATATATAACTAGCTAATACGGCAGGCCTAGAAGGCCCGCTGCCGCCTCTTATTCCGCTTACAGTTGAGGTACCGCTCCCCCTTATTCTTCTAAATTTATTGCGGATTTTGTCTTTATTGCGTTTCAGTTTTTGAAACACCATATAATTCCGATATATAGTGAATAACTAAATATAATTGTGTTTTAGATGTTCAATATTGCTTAGTTGTTTTTATACACCCCTGTATATAGTTTACAACTACGCAATATTTTATTCAGAATGCTTATAGGATGAAATGATTAATAAAGATTTAGTGATAATAGCAGTTTTTAAACTGAAAATGTTTAACGGCTGTCCATGAAATAAGATGTATTTTATCGTTTAATGTTATATTGACATTTTTCACATACTTTTCCTGTGCCTCACAGACGGTAGTTTTCACTCTATTTATAATGTTTCTACTATTATTGGTTTTTGTGCCTTGACTTGCCGATGATTTATTTCACGTTTGCCTAATTTATCTATAGTTTGAATTTTGTTTGTGGGTATAAAATTAGAATAATCTCGAAATCTGTGTTTTTTGCATCAGTTGGAAAATGTGGTTTGATAGTTTTTGTTAATAGTGTTTCAGTCTATATACATATGTCGATTCCATTGGTCTTTTTGGTTTAAATGAAAATTCATTAGAATTTAAAAAAAAACATTTTATTTTATACAAACTTGTAGATAGCTTTATTAGAATTATGTTTTGTTGACGCGAATGTATACTTTTAAATAATTCATTTAATCATTGTTCTATAACAAATAATATTTATTTCATTGGCATTTTTTATAATGATTTCCATTCCTATACTTTTATAATTTGCAGTGTTTCTTTGTGGTAAATTGTATTACAACTGTCAGTTATGTATGATGCTTAATAATGTTGGTAAAGCCTTGTTCACACTGTACATAATTATTTTCTTTTGCATTGTACACCTACAATTTACGGAATATATAGATATAATATATGTATTATGGTAATATTGCTTACTTATTATTATATTCGAAAATACTGTAAAACATCCTTATAGAATTTCTATTTTCAATTATTGTAATTGACGATGTCGCGGAAAGTTCATTTTCATCAATGATAACTAAACAATCTTTTTTGAATACGTATGATATTACTTCTCAATTTGCCTGGCACAGTAACAACATGATTAAGTGCTTGTTTAATCTGGTAGGAATATATTTTAGTTTCTTTTTTCTATTTACAATATCTTATAATATTTTGAAATATTTTTACAACTTAATTCATGGACGAAATGACTCCAGTCATGTAATGATAATTGCTAAAAATGAGTAGAAAGTATTTATAAACAAATAAGGAATCGAATTTATAAATTTCTTACCTATACACTATTATCATTGGGCCGATTATTACATATTGCAATATTTATTGTGCTGAATGTTTGTGAGCTAAGGCTTCAATCTTTTCGAGCTTGAATTCGCCTTTTTCGCGTCCGCTTACAGCTTTTTACAGTTTCCTGTAAAACGCGATCACTCTCGTGGTTGTTTTTTAGAATGTAAGATTTTATAGACTTGTGGCACACTCTGTATATACATATATTTTGTAAAGCCAATTGTATATTTCATTTAAAATTCCTCTAGAATTTTTTTTTACACAAACTGTTACACAATGAAGAGCGAGAAAGATAATTTAATGTTAAACATAAGAATGATGTTAAAGTATCCGAAGAAACAATATGCTCAATAAGTGCATCATTTTCATTGAGACAATCGGGATAATACGCTATTGAAATAACAGTGGAAAAATTTAGTATATTAACAAAAAGTATGTCAATTGCTCAGAAACAATTTAAGACAGGCATGCACAATATTAATAAAAAAGAACCTAATAATCAGTTTGACATTGAGATATTTTCACCCAAATTATTTGAAGTGGAACAGCGCTTTCATTATGAAATTTTGGTCAGCATAATTGAAACATTCGTCTGTCACATACTCAAAATTAGTTCGCACGCCAATTAAAAATGAAGGACTTGTATTGAAGAACATTTTAAATATTCAATGAATTACATATATACTACTCGCCCGCTATCGCGGGCTCGTCATTTTAATTGACATACTCAAATATACGTAGTATCTCCATAGTGTTTAATATGTTTACAACAAATTTTGTTTGGTAAATGGGCGTCGCTTTCAAACATTCTTATAGAATGCTAATGAATGCTGATAAACTTCCAACATATAGCTCGCAAACATATGTATGCGAATGGGTAAAGTAAATTTAATTTATAAAGTATGTTACTTTCTTACTACCTTTTCGAAGTCCACTATCGTTAATAAAAAAGCAGAGTAAATTTTATCTAAAAAGATTCTCCTTCTGTTTTTGACACAAATCGGTACACACTCAAGAGCGAGAAAGGTAATTTAATGTTAATCATAAGCCATGTTAAAGTATCCAAAGACACAATGAGCTCAAAAAGCGCAACATTTTTATTAAAACAGTTTACAATACTATTTTGATGTAAAGTGTGACCCTTTTGAAATCCACTATCATTAATATAGGAGCACAAAATAATAATAAAAGTAAGAAACCCAAGTTTTAAATTTAAGCCCTTTTCATGCGCCTTTTCTGTAAACAGCGCTTTCTAGAATGTCCATTTTTATAAATTTTTGAAGCACCCCTGTATATACATATATTTTGTTAAGCCAATAGGATATCTTATTTAAAATTCTGTTTTTAACACAAACCGGTACACACTCAAGATCGAGAAAGGTAATTTAATGTTAAACATAAGTCGTGTTAAAGTATGCAAAGACACAATGAGATCAAAAAGCGCAACATTTTTATTAAGACAGTGTACAATACTATTTTGATGTAAAGTGTGACCTTTTTGAAATCCACTATCGTTAATAAAGGAGCACAAAATAAAAGTAAAAGTAAAAAGCCCAAGTTTTAAATTGAAGCACCTTTCCTGTAAAAAGCGATCACTGGCATGACGCTTTTTAGAATCTCCGGTTTTATAAACTTTTAAAGCATCCCGGTATATACATATATTTTGTGAAGCCAATAGTATATTTTATTTGAAAATTTTCTCGAATTGTTTTTTACACAAATCGGTACACACTCAAGAGTGAGAAAGATAATTTAATGTTAAACATAAGTCGTGTTAAAGTATCCAAAGACACAATGAGATTAAAAAGCGCAGCATTTTTATTAAGACAGTTTACAATACTATTTTCATGTGAACGTGTAAAAGCCTGTCAATCTTTTCGAAATCTACTCTCGTTAAGAAAAAAGCACAAAATAATAATAACCGTAAAAAGCCCAAGTTTTAAATTGAAGCCCTATTGAAGTGCTTTTCCTGTAAAAAACGCTTTTAAGAATGTCCACTTTTATAAACTTTTGAAGCACTCCTGTATATACATATATTTTGTTAAGCCAATAGGATATTTTATTTAAAATTCCTCTCGAACTGTTTTTGACACAAATCGGTACACACTCAAGAGCGAGAAAGGTAATTTAATGTTAAACATAAGTCGTGCTAAAATATGCAAAGACACAATGATATCAAAAAGCGCAACATTTTTATTAAGACAGTGTACAATACTATTTTGATGTCAAAAGTGTAAAAGCCTGTCAACCTTTTTGAAATCCACTATCGTTAATAAAGAAGCACGAAATAATAATAAAAGCAAAATGCCCAAGTTTTAAATTGAAACGCCTTTCCTATAAAAAGCGATCACTGGCATGACGCTTTTTCGAATGTCTACATTTATACTACTTTGAAGCACCCAAGTATATACATATATTTTGTTAAGCCAATAGGATATTTTATTTAAAATTCTTCTTGGACTGTTTTTGACATAAACTGGTACACACTCAATAGCGAGAAAGGTAATTAAATGTTTAACATAAGTCGTGTTAAAGTATCCAAAGACACATTGAGATCAAAAAGCACAACATTTTCATTAAGACAGTTTACAATACTATTTTGATGTGAACGTGTAAGAGCTTGTCAATCTTTTCGAAGTCTACTCTCGTTAAGAAAAAAGCACAAAATAATAATAAAAGTAAAAAGCCCAAGTTTTAAATTTAAGCCTTATTGAAGCGCTTTTCCTGTAAAAAGCGATAACTGGCATGGCTTTTTAGAATGTCCGATTCTATTAACTTTTGAAGCGCCCCTGTATATACACATATTTTGTTAAACCAATAGTATATTTTATTTAAAATTCTTCTCGAACTGTTTTTGACATAAATTGGTACACACTCAAGAGCGAGAAAGGTAATTTAATGTTAAACATAAGTCATGTTAAAATATCCAAAGAAACAATGAGCTCTCAAAAAGCGCAACCTTTTCATTAAGACAGTTTACAATACTATTTTGATGTGAACGTGTAAGAGCCTGTCAATCTTTTCGAAGTCTACTCTCGTTAAGAAAAAAGCACAAAATAATAATAAAAGTAAAAAGCCCAAGTTTTAGATTTAAGCCCAATTGAAGAGTCTTTCCTATAAAAAACGCTTTTTAGAATGTCCAGTTTTATAAACTTTTAAAGCATCCCGGTATATACATATATTTTGTGAAGCCAATTGTATATTTTATTTAAAATATTTCTGGAATTGTTTTTTACACAAAGCGGTACACACTCAAGAGCGAGAAAGGTAATTTAATGTTAAACATAAGACGTGTTAAAGTATGCAAAGACACAATGAGATCAAGAAGCGCTACATTTTTATTAATACAATGTACAATACTATTTTGATGCGAAAGTGTGAAAGCCTGTCAACCTTATTGAAATCCACTATCGTTAATAAAGTAGCACATAATAATAATAAAAATAAAAAGCCCAAGTTTTAAATTGAAACCCTTTTCCTGTAAAAATCGATCACTGGCATGACGCTTTTTAGAATGTCCACTTTTATACACCTTTGAAGCACTCCTGTATATACATATATTTTGTTAACCCAATAGGATGTTTTATTTACAATTCTTCTCGAACTGTTTTTAACACAAACCGATACACACTCAAGAGCGAGAAAGGTAATCTAATGTTAAACATAAGTCGTGATAAAGTATGTAAAGACACAATGAGATTAAAAAGCGCAACATTTTTATTAAGACAGTGTACAATACTATTTTGATGTGAAAGTGTAAAAGCCTGTCAACCTTTTGAAATCCACTATAGTTAATAAAAGGCGATCACTGGCATGACGCTTTTTAGAATATCCACTTTTATAAACACCCCTGTATATACATATATTTTCTTAAGCCAATAGGATATTTTATTTAAAAATCTTCTCGAGCTGTTTTTGACACAAACCGGTACACACTCAAGAGCGAGAAAGCTAATTTAATGTTAAACATAAGTCGTGTTAAGGTATCTAAAGACACAATGAGATCAAAAAACCCAACATGTTCATTAAGACAGTTTACAATACTATTTTGATGTGAAAGTGTAAAAGCCCGTCAACCTTTTCAAAATCCACTATCGTTAATAAAGGAGCACGAAATAATAATAAAAGTAAAAAGCCCGAGTTTTAAATTGAAGCCCTATTGAAACGCCTTTCCTGTAAAAAGCGATCACTGGCATGACGCTTTTTAGAATGTCCACTTTTTAAGCACCCCTTCATATATTTTGTTGAGCCAATGGTATATTTTATTTAAAATTCTTCTCGAACTGTTTTTTACACAAACTGGTACACACTCAAGAGCGGGGAAGGTAACTTAATGTTAAACATAAGTCATGTTAAAGTATCGAAAGAAACAATGAGCTCAATGAGCGCAACATTTTCATTGAGATAGTGTACAATACGATTCTGATGTTTGCGAATCTACTATCATTAAGAAAAAATGAAGTATTAAATTTAAGCCCTGTTCAATCACGTTTGGAAGAATCGCCAAATTGAAGACGTAATAAGCGACCACAAACACCCCCGTATCCAAAAATCCACAAACATTCATCAATTTTCAAAAAATCTTCCGCCATTTTGTTTTTTTTGACATTTTGACTTTGGAATCGTGATCGGCGACCCCCAAAACCCCCGTATCTAAAATTTCACATTGACACGTCAATTTTCAAAAAAATCTTCCGCCATTTTGCTTTTTTTGACATTTTGACTTTGGAATCGTGATCGGCGACCCCCAAAACCCCCGTACCTAAAATTTCACATTCATACGTCAATTTTCAAAAAAATCTTCCGCCAATTTGTTTTTTTCGACATTTTGACTTTGGAATTGTGATCGGCGACCCCCAAAACCCCCGTATCTAAAATTTTACATTCATACGTCAATTTTCAAAAAATCTTCCGCCATTTTTTTTTTTTGACATTTTGACTTTGGAATCGTGATCGGCGACCCCCAAAACCCCCGTATCTAAAATTTTACATTCATACGTCAATTTTCAAAAAATCTTCCGCCATTTAGTTTTTTTTGACATTTTGACTTTGGAATCGTGATCGACCGCCCCCAAAACCCCCGTATCTAAAATTTTACATTCATACGTCAATTTCCAAAAAATCTTCCGCCATTATGTTTTTATGACATTTTGACTTTGGAATCGTGATCGGCGACCCCCAAAACCCCCGTATCTAAAATTTTACATTCATACGTCAATATTCAAAAAATCTTCCGCCAATTTGTTTTTTTTCGACATTTTGACTTTGGAATCGTGATCGGCCACCCCCAAAACCCCCGTATCTAAAATTTGACATTCATACGTCAATTTTCAAAAAATCTTCCGCCATTGTGTTTTTTATGACATTTTGACTTTGGAATCGTGATCGGCGACCCCCAAAACCCCCGTATCTAAAATTTTACATTCATACGTCAATTTTTAAAAAATCTTCCGCCATTGTGTTTTTTTTGACATTTTGACTTTGGAATCGTGATCGGCGACCCCCAAAACCCCCGTATCTAAAATTTTACATTCATACGTCAATTTTCAAAAAATCTTCACCCATTTTGTTTTTTTTTTGACATTTTGACTTCGGAGTCGTGATCGGCGACCCCCAAAACCCCCGTATCTAAAATTTTACATTCATACGTCAATTTTCAAAAAATCTTACGCCATTTTCTTTTCTTTTGACATTTTGACTTTGGAAACGTGATCGGCGACCCCCAAACTCCCCGTATCTAAAATTTTACATTCATACATCAATTTTCAAAAAATTCACCCGCCATTGTGTTTTTTATGATATTTTGATTTTGGATTTGTGATCGGCGACTTAAGACATCCTCATATCTAAAATTTCACATTTATACGTCAATTTTCAAAAAATCCTTCGGCAATTTTGTTTTTTTTGACATTTTGACTTTGGAATCGTGATCGGCTACCCCCAAAACCCCCGTATATAAAATTTTACATTCATACGTTAATTTTCAAAAAAATCACCTGCCATTGTGTTTTTTATGACATTTTGATTTTGGAATCGTGATCGGCGACCCCCAAAACTCCCGTATCTAAAATTTTACATTCATACGTCAATTTTCAAAAAATCTTTTTCCATTTTCTTTTCTTTTGACATTTTGACTTTGGAATCGTGATCGGCGACCCCCAAAACCCCCGTATCTAAAATTTCACATTCATACGTCAATTTTCAAAAAAATCTTCCGTTTTTTTTTTTGACATTTTGACTTTGGAATCGTGATCGGCCACCCCTAAAACCCCCGTATTTAAAATTTTACATTCATACGTCAATTTTCAAAAAATTCTTACGCCATTTTGTTTTTTTATGACATTTTGATTTTGGATTTGTGATTGGCGACTTAAGGCACCCCCGTATCTAAAATTTTACATTCATACGTCAATTTTCAAAAAATCTTCCGCCATTGTGTTTTTTATGACATTTTGATTTTGGAATCGTGATCGGCGACCCCCAAAACCCCCGTATCTAAAATTTTACATTCATACGTCAATTTTCAAAAAATCTTCCGCCATTTTGTTTTTTTTTGACATTTTGACTTTGGAATCGTGATCGGCGACCCCCAAAACCCACGTATCTAAAATTTTACATTCATACGTCAATTTTCAAAAAATCTTCCACCATTTTGTTGTTTTTTGACATTTTGACTTTGGAATCGTGATCGGCGACCCCCAAAACCCCCGTATCTAAAATTTTACATTCATACGTCAATTTTCAAAAAATCTTCCGCCATTTTGTTTTTTTTTGACATTTTGACTTTGGAGTCGTGATCGGCGACCCCCAAAACCCCCGTATCTAAAATTTTACATTCATACGTCAATTTTCAAAAAATCTTCCACCATTTTGTTTGTTTTTGACATTTTGACTTTGGAAACGTGATCGGCGACCCCCAAAACCCCCGTATCTAAAATTTTACATTCATACGTCAATTTTCAAAAAATCTTCCGCCATTTTGTTTTTTTTGACATTTTGACTTTGGAGTCGTGATCGGCGACCCCCAAAACCCCCGTATCTAAAATTTTACATTCATACGTCAATTTTCAAAAAATCTTCCGCCATTTTATTTTTTTTGACATTTTGACTTTGAAATCGTGATCGGCGACCCCCAAAACCCCTGTATCTAAAATTTTACATTCATACGTCAATTTTCAAAAAAATCTTCCGCCATTTTGTTTTTTTTGACATTTTGACTTCGGAGTCGTGATCGGCGACCCCCAAAACCCCCGTATCTAAAATTTTACATTCATACGTCAATTTTCAAAAAATCTTACGCCATTTTCTTTTCTTTTGACATTTTGACTTTGGAAACGTGATCGGCGACCCCCAAACTCCCCGTATCTAAAATTTTACATTCATACATCAATTTTCAAAAAATTCACCCGCCATTGTGTTTTTTATGATATTTTGATTTTGGATTTGTGATCGGCGACTTAAGACATCCTCATATCTAAAATTTCACATTTATACGTCAATTTTCAAAAAATCCTTCGGCAATTTTGTTTTTTTTGACATTTTGACTTTGGAATCGTGATCGGCTACCCCCAAAACCCCCGTATATAAAATTTTACATTCATACGTTAATTTTCAAAAAAATCACCTGCCATTGTGTTTTTTATGACATTTTGATTTTGGAATCGTGATCGGCGACCCCCAAAACTCCCGTATCTAAAATTTTACATTCATACGTCAATTTTCAAAAAATCTTTTTCCATTTTCTTTTCTTTTGACATTTTGACTTTGGAATCGTGATCGGCGACCCCCAAAACCCCCGTATCTAAAATTTCACATTCATACGTCAATTTTCAAAAAAATCTTCCGTTTTTTTTTTTGACATTTTGACTTTGGAATCGTGATCGGCCACCCCTAAAACCCCCGTATTTAAAATTTTACATTCATACGTCAATTTTCAAAAAATTCTTACGCCATTTTGTTTTTTTATGACATTTTGATTTTGGATTTGTGATTGGCGACTTAAGGCACCCCCGTATCTAAAATTTTACATTCATACGTCAATTTTCAAAAAATCTTCCGCCATTGTGTTTTTTATGACATTTTGATTTTGGAATCGTGATCGGCGACCCCCAAAACCCCCGTATCTAAAATTTTACATTCATACGTCAATTTTCAAAAAATCTTCCGCCATTTTGTTTTTTTTTGACATTTTGACTTTGGAATCGTGATCGGCGACCCCCAAAACCCACGTATCTAAAATTTTACATTCATACGTCAATTTTCAAAAAATCTTCCACCATTTTGTTGTTTTTTGACATTTTGACTTTGGAATCGTGATCGGCGACCCCCAAAACCCCCGTATCTAAAATTTTACATTCATACGTCAATTTTCAAAAAATCTTCCGCCATTTTGTTTTTTTTTGACATTTTGACTTTGGAGTCGTGATCGGCGACCCCCAAAACCCCCGTATCTAAAATTTTACATTCATACGTCAATTTTCAAAAAATCTTCCACCATTTTGTTTGTTTTTGACATTTTGACTTTGGAAACGTGATCGGCGACCCCCAAAACCCCCGTATCTAAAATTTTACATTCATACGTCAATTTTCAAAAAATCTTCCGCCATTTTGTTTTTTTTGACATTTTGACTTTGGAGTCGTGATCGGCGACCCCCAAAACCCCCGTATCTAAAATTTTACATTCATACGTCAATTTTCAAAAAATCTTCCGCCATTTTATTTTTTTTGACATTTTGACTTTGAAATCGTGATCGGCGACCCCCAAAACCCCTGTATCTAAAATTTTACATTCATACGTCAATTTTCAAAAAAATCTTCCGCCATTTTGTTTTTTTTGACATTTTGACTTTGGAGTCGTGATCGGCGACCCCCAAAACCCCCGTATCTAAAATTTTACATTCATACGTCAATTTTCAAAAAATCTTCCGCCATTTTGTTTTTTTTTGACATTTTGACTTTGGAATCGTGATCGGCGACCCCCAAAACCCCCGTATCTAAAATTATACATTCACACTTCAATTTTCAAGAAATCTTCCGCCATTTTGTTTTTTTTGTCATTTTGACTTTGGAAACGTGATCGGCGACCCCCAAACTCCCCGTATCTAAAATTTTACATTCATACGTCAATTTTCAAAAAATTCACCCGCCATTGTGTTTTTTATGATATTTTGATTTTGGATTTGTGATCGGCGACTTAAGACATCCTCGTATCTAAAATTTCACATTTATACGTCAATTTTCAAAAAATCCTTCGGCAATTTTGTTTTTTTTGACATTTTGACTTTGGAATCGTGATCGGCCACCCCCAAAACCCCCGTATATAAAATTTTACATTCATACGTTAATTTTCAAAAAAATCACCTGCCATTGTGTTTTTTATGACATTTTGATTTTGGAATCGTGATCGGCGACCCCCAAAACTCCCGTATCTAAAATTTTACATTCATACGTCAATTTTCAAAAAGTCTTTTTCCATTTTCTTTTCTTTTGACATTTTGACTTTGGAATCGTGATCGGCGACCCCCAAAACCCCCGTATCTAAAATTTCACATTCATACGTCAATTTTCAAAAAAATCTTCCGTTTTTTTTTTTGACATTTTGACTTTGGAATCGTGATCGGCCACCCCTAAAACCCCCGTATCTAAAATTTTACATTCATACGTCAATTTTCAAAAAATTCTTACGCCATTTTGTTTTTTTATGACATTTTGATTTTGGATTTGTGATTGGCGACTTAAGGCACCCCCGTATCTAAAATTTTACATTCATACGTCAATTTTCAAAAAATCTTCCGCCATTGTGTTTTTTATGACATTTTGATTTTGGAATCGTGATCGGCGACCCCCAAAACCCACGTATCTAAAATTTTACATTCATACGTCAATTTTCAAAAAATCTTCCACCATTTTGTTGTTTTTTGACATTTTGACTTTGGAATCGTGATCGGCGACCCCCAAAACCCCCGTATCTAAAATTTTACATTCATACGTCAATTTTCAAAAAATCTTCCGCCATTTTGTTTTTTTTTGACATTTTGACTTTGGAGTCGTGATCGGCGACCCCCAAAACCCCCGTATCTAAAATTTTACATTCATACGTCAATTTTCAAAAAATCTTCCACCATTTTGTTTGTTTTTGACATTTTGACTTTGGAAACGTGATCGGCGACCCCCAAAACCCCCGTATCTAAAATTTTACATTCATACGTCAATTTTCAAAAAATCTTCCGCCATTTTGTTTTTTTTTGACATTTTGACTTTGGAGTCGTGATCGGCGACCCCCAAAACCCCCGTATCTAAAATTTTACATTGATACGTCAATTTTCAAAAAATCTTTCGCCATTTTGTTTTTTTTTGACATTTTGACTTTGAAATCGTGATCGGCGACCCCCAAAACCCCTGTATCTAAAATTTTACATTCATACGTCAATTTTCAAAAAAATCTTCCGCCATTTTGTTTTTTCTTGACATTTTGACTTTGGAGTCGTGATCGGCGACCCCCAAAACCCCCGTATCTAAAATTTTACATTCATACGTCAATTTTCAAAAAATCTTCCGCCATTTTGTTTTTTTTTGACATTTTGACTTTGGAATCGTGATCGGCGACCCCCAAAACCCCCGTATCTAAAATTATACATTCACACTTCAATTTTCAAGAAATCTTCCGCCATTTTGTTTTTTTTTGACATTTTGACTTTGGAATCGTGATCGGCGACCCCCAAAACCCCCGTATCTAAAATTTCATATTCATACGTCAATTTTCAAAAAAATCATGCGCCATTTTGTTTTCTTATGACATTTTAATTTTGGATTTGTGATCGGCGACCTAACACACCCTCGTATCTAAAATTTCACATTTATACGTCAATTTTCAAAAAATCCTTGGGCTATTTTGCTTTTTTTTGACATTTCGGTTTGGATACGTGATCAATGACACCACAAAGACTCCCAAGTGCCGAATTTTACTTTAATCAGAAGAGATAAATTAATTTCAGATAGCTCCGCCCACTCTGCATGTATGCGTAATCGTTGTCATAAGGGCACATAAATGTTAAAAGCAATCCTTTTCCCCATTAAGGCGTACGCGTTCTGGAATTAACGTATTTTAATAATTCAAATATATAACCATTAAAAGAACAATCAACCTGTATATCTATAAAAATGTCAAGTCAAGCGGGTGTATTATGTCGAGATTGAGATGCCGAACTTGTCGGACCGGATAGACTGATATTTTTCGCCCGATCGTAGTACATTGAATCATATGCACATTGAATCTGTGACGTATTTCGGCCATTTTTCTTACGAAATCTGTCTGCAAACGAATTTGAAAGTGCTCGTGCCCTTGTTTGCGTGCGTTTGTCGACTCGAAATAAGCAAGTAAGAGACCCCGAGAAGGCCGTTCTTTAAAACCTCGGGTCTTGTTGGGCGCTCGCAACCTTCAAAATTTCGTATTTCAGTCTTAAAAGTGAATCTGTAGCTACAACTTGCTAGTTTGACGTTTCCCGAGATTTATTTTGATTGTCAGGTAAATCGTCATGATGACGTAAGCCATTTTTCTGTTAAAACACCGAGTGCACGCTCCTCTTCAACGGGCGATATCTCTGCACACGCTCCACTTGGGAAGAAAAACTCTCCGTCGACCGGAAATTCAATGTCGCCCCTACCAACATGCCAAAAGACAGCCCTTAATTTCGCGTATCCAGAGAGGAGTTCTTTGCACAGTTTTGCCGTTTTTAGACGATTTTTGGGTCGTTTGGTTGCCATTGGCTACTCGGCTTTTATTATATATAACTAGCTAATACGGCAGGCCTAGAAGGCCCGCTGCCGCCTCTTATTCCGCTTACAGTTGAGGTACCGCTCCCCCTTATTCTTCTAAATTTATTGCGGATTTTGTCTTTATTGCGTTTCAGTTTTTGAAACACCATATAATTCCGATATATAGTGAATAACTAAATATAATTGTGTTTTAGATGTTCAATATTGTTTAGTTGTTTTTATACACCCCTGTATATAGTTTACAACTATGCAATATTTTATTCAGAATGCTTATCGGATGAAATGATTAATAATAGATTTAGTGATAATAGCAGTTTTTAAATTGAAAATGTTTAACGGCTGTCCATGAATTAAGATCGCGGGCTCGTCATTTTAATTGACATACTCAAATATACGTAGTATCTCCATAGTGTTTAATATGTTTACAACAAATTTTGTTTGGTAAATGGGCGTCGCTTTCAAGCATTCTTATAGCATGCTAATGAATGCTGATGAACTTCGAACATATAGCTCGCAAACATATGTATGCGAATGGGAAAAGTAAATTTAATTTATAAAGTATATTACTTTCTTACTACCTTTTCGAAGTCCACTATCGTTAATAAAAAAGCAGAGTATATTTTATCTAAAATTATTCTCCTTCTGTTTTTGACACAAATCGGTACACACTCAAGAGCGAGAAAGGTAATTTAATGTTAATCATAAGCCATGTTAAAGTATCCAAAGACACAATGAGCTCAAAAAGCGCAACATTTTTATTAAAACAGTTTACAATACTATTTTGATGTAAAGTGTGACCCTTTTGAAATCCACTATCATTAATAAAGGAGCACAAAATAATAATAAAAGTAAGAAACCCAAGTTTTAAATTTAAGCCCTTTTCAAGCGCCTTTCCTGTAAACAGTGCTTTCTAGAATGTCCATTTTTATAAATTTTTGAAGCACCCCTGTATATACATATATTTTGTTAAGCCAATAGGATATCTTATTTAAAATTCTTCTCGAACTGTTTTTAACACAAACCGGTACACACTCAAGAGCGAGAAAGGTAATTTAATGTTAAACATAAGTCGTGTTAAAGTATGCAAAGACACAATGAGATCAAAAAGCGCAACACTTTTATTAAGACAGTGTACAATACTATTTTGATATAAAGTGTGACCTTTTTGAAATCCACTATCGTTAATAAAGGAGCATAAAATAAAAGTAAAAGTAAAAAGCCCAACTTTAAATTGAAGCACCTTTCCTGTAAAAAGCGATCACTGGCATGACGCTTTTTAGAATGTCCGGTTTTATAAACTTTTAAAGCATCCCGGTATATACATATATTTTGTGAAACCAATTGTATATTTTATTTAAAATTTTTCTGGAATTGTTTTTTACACAAACCGGTACATACTCAAGAGCGAGAAAGGTAATTTAATGTTAAACATAAGTCGTGTTAAAGTATGCAAAGACACAATGAGATCAAGAAGCGCAACATTTTTATTAAGAGAGTGTACAATACTATTTTGATGTGAAAGTGTAAAAGCCTGTCAACCTTTTCGAAATCCACTATCGTTAATAAAAGAGCACATAATAATAATGAAAGTAAAAAGCCCAAGTTTTAAATTTAAGCCCTTTTGAAGCGCCTGCCCCGTAAAAAGCAATCACTGTCATGACTTTTTAGAATGTCTACCTTTATAAACTTTTGAAGCACCCCTGCATATACATATATTTTGTTAAGTCAATAGGATATTTTATTTAAAATTCTTCTCGAACTGTCTTTAACACAAACCGGTACACCCTCAAGAGCGAGAAAGGTAATTTAATGTTAAACATAAGTCGTGTTAAAGTATGCAAAGACACAATGACATCAAAAAGCGCAACGCTTTTATTAAGACAGTGTACAATACTATTTTGATGCGAAAGTGTAAAAGCCTGTCAACCTTTTTGAAATCCACTATCGTTAATAAAGGAGCACATAATAATAATAAAAGTAAAAAGCCCAAGTTTTAAATTGAAGCCCTATTGAAGCGCCTTTCCTGTAAAAAACGCTTTTAAGAATATCCACTTTTATAAACTTTTGAAGCACTCCTGTATATACATATATTTTGTTAAGCCAATTGGATATTTTATTTAAAATTCTTCTCGAACTGTTTTTGACACAAACCGGTACACAGTCAAGAGCGAGAAAGGTAATTTAATGTTAAACATGTCATGTTAAAGTATTCAAAGACAAAAAACGCAACATTTTCATTAAGACAGTTTACAATACTATTTTCATATGAACGTGTAATAGCCTATCAATATTTTCGAAATCCACTATCGTTAATGAAAAAGTACAAATTAATAATAAAAGTAAAAAGCCCAAGTTTTAAATTGAAGCCCTATTGAAGCACTTTCCTGTAAAAAACGCTTTTTAGAATGTCCACTTTTATAAACTTTTGAAGCACCCCTGTATATATATATATATATTTTGTTAGGCCAATAGGATATTTTATTTAACATTCTTCTCGAACTGTTTTTGACATAAACCGGTACACACTCAAGAGCGAGAAAGGTAATTTAATGTTAAACAAAACTCGTGTTAAAGTATCCAAAGACACATTGAGATCAAAAAGCGCAACATTTTTATTAAGACAGTGTACAATACTATTTTGATGTAAAGTGTAACCCTTTTGAAATCCACTATCATTAATAAAGGAGCACAAAATGAAAATAAAAGTAAAAAGCCCAAGTTTTAAATTGAAGCGCCTTTTATTTTATTTAAAATTTTTCTCGAATTGTTTTTTACACAAACCGGTACACACTCAAGAGCGAGAAAGGTAATTTAATGTTAAACATAAGGCATGTTAAGGTATCCAAAGACTCAATGAGTTCAAAAAGACCAACATGTTCATTAAGACAGTTTTCAATACTATTTTGATGTGAAAGTGTAAAAGCCTGTCAACCTTTTCAAAATCCACTATCGTTAATAAAGGTGCAGGAAATAATAATAAAAGTAAAAAGCCCAAGTTTTAAATTTAGGCCCTATTGAAGCGCCTTTCCTGTAAAAAAACGCTTTTTAGAATGTTCACTTTCATAAACTTTTGAAGCACCCCTGTATATATATATATATATATTTTGTTAGGCCAATAGGATACTTTATTTAAAATTCTTCTCGAACTGTTTTTGACATAAACCGGTACACACTCAAGAGCGAGAAAGGTAATTTAATGTTTAACATAAGTCGTGTTAAAGTATCCAAATACACATTGAGATCAAAAAGCGCAACATTTTTATTAAGACAGTGTACAATACTATTTTGATGTAAAGTGTGACCTTTTTGAAATCCACTATCATTAATAAAGGAGCCCAAATGAAAATAAAAGTAAAAAGCCCAAGTTTTAAATTGAAGCGCCTTTTATTTTATTTAAAATTTTTCTCGAATTGTTTTTTACACAAACCGGTACACACTCAAGAGCGAGAAAGGTAATTTAATGTTCAACATAAGTCATGTTAAAATATCCAAAGAAACAATGAGCTCTCAAAAAGCGCAACCTTTTCATTAAGACAGTTTACAAAACTATTTTGCTGTGAACGTGTAAGAGCCTGTCAATCTTTTCGAAGTCTACTCTCGTTAAGAAAAAAGCACAAAATAATAATAAAAGTAAAAAGCCCAAGTTTTAGATTTAAGCCCAATTGAAGCGTCTTTCCTATAAAAAACTCTTTTTAGAATGTCCAGTTTTATAAACTTTTAAAGCATCCCGGTATATACATATATTTTGTGAAGCCAATTGTATATTTTATTTAAAATATTTCTGGAATTGTTTTTTACACAAACCGGTACACACTCAAGAGCGAGAAAGGTAATTTAATGTTTAACATAAGTCGTGTTAAAGTATGCAAAGACACAATGAGATCAAGAAGCGCTACATTTTCATTAAGACAGTGTACAATACTATTTTGATGCGAAGGTGTGAAAGCCTGTCAACCTTTTTGAAATCCACTATAGTTAATAAAGGAGCACGAAATAATAATAAAAGTAAAAAGCCCAAGTTTTAAATTGAAGCCCTATTGAAGCGCCTTTCCTGTAAAAAGCGATCACTGGCATGACGCTTTTCAGAATGTCCACTTTTATAAACTTTTGAAGCATCCCTACATATATTTTTTTAAGCCAATAGTATATTTTATTTGAAATTCTACTCGAACTGTTTTTTTACACAACCCGGTTCACACTCAAGAGCGAGAAAGGTAATTTAATGTTAAGCATGTCATGTTAGAGTATCGAAAGAAACAATGAGTTCAGTGAGCGTAACATTTCCATTGAGACAATGTACAATACGATTCTGATGTTTGTGAATCTACTGTTGATACGAAAAAATTAAGTATTAAATTTAAACCCTGTTCAATCACGTTTCGAAGAATCACCAAATTGAAGACGTAATAAGCGACCACAAACAACCCCGTATCTAAACTTTCACATTCATAAGTCAATTTTCAAAAAACTCTTCCGCCATTTTGTTTTTTTTTTGACATTTTGACTTTGGAATCGTGATCGGCGACCCCCAAAACTCCCGTATTCTAAAATTTCACATTCATACGTCAATTTTCAAAAAAATCTTCCACCCTTTTGTTTTTTTTGATATTTTGACTTTGGAATCGTGATCGGCGACCCCCAAAACCCCCGTATCTAAAATCTTACATTCATACGTCAATTTTCAAAAAAATCTTTCGCCGTTTTGCTTTTTTTGATATTTTGACTTTGGAATCGTCATCGGCGACCCCCAAAACCCCCGTATCTAAAATTTTACATTAATACGTCAATTTTCTAAAAAATCTTTCGCCATTTTTTTTTTGACATTTTGACTTTGGAATCGTGATCGGCGACCCCCAAAGCCCCCGTATCTAAAATTTCACATTCATACGTCAATTTTCAAAAAATCTTCCACCATTTCGTTTTGTTTTGACATTTTGACTTTGGAATCGTGATCGGCGACCCCCAAAACCCCCGTATCTAAAATTTTACATTCATACGTCAATTTTCAAAAAAATCTTCCGCCATTTTGCTTTTTTTGACATTTTGACTTTGGAATCGTGATCGGCGACCATCAAAACCCCCGTATCTAAAATTTTACATTCATACGTCAATTTTCATAAAATCTTCCGGCATTTTGTATTTTTTGACATTTTGGCTTTGGAATTGTGATCGGCGACCCCCAAAACCCCCGTATCTAAAATTTTACATTCATACGTCAATTTTCAAAAAAATCTTTCGCCGTTTTGCTTTTTTTGATATTTTAACTTTGGAATCGTGATCGGCGACCCCCAAAACCCCCGTATCTAAAATTTTACATTAATACGTCAATTTTCAAAAAAATCTTTCGCCATTTTGTTTTTTTTGACTTTGGAATCGTGATCGGCGACCCCCAAAACCCCCGTATCTAAAATTTTACATTCATACGTCAGTTTTCAAAAAATCTTCCGCCATTTTGTTTTTTTTTGACATTTTGACTTTGGAATCGCGATCGGCGACCCCCAAAACGCCCGTATCTAAAATTTTACATTCATACGTCAATTTTCAAAAAAATCTTCCGCCATTTTGCTTTTTTTGACATTTTGACTTTGGAATCGTGATCGGCGACCCCCAAAGCCCTCGTATCTAAAATTTCACATACATACGTCAATTTTCAAAAAATCTTCCACCATTTCGTTTTGTTTTGACATTTTGACTTTGGAATCGTGATCGGCGACCCCCAAAACCCCCGTATCTAAAATTTCACATTCATACGTAAATTTTCAAAAAACTTCGGCCATTTTGTTTTTTTTTGACATTTTGACTTTCGATTCGTGATCGGCGACCTAAGACACCCCCGTATCTAAAATTTCACATTCATACGTCAATTATCAAAAAACTCTTCCGCCATATTAGATGCACCATTTTTTTTGTTGAAATTTTGACATTGGGCTTGAGATCACCGACACCAAGAGCCCCCGAGTACCGAGTTTTACCTTAATCAGAAGAAAAAGTTGATTTGGCTCCGCCCACTCCGCAGTGCGTAATTATTGAAATAATTATTTCGTAGGGGCACATGAATGTTAAAAGCATTATTTTTTCCCTTAAGAAAAAGGCATACCCGTTTTAGAATTATTGTATTTTAAACGGAATTTATAAGAATTATAAGAAAAAATCATGCTGTATATATGAATCATTAGTTCATCGACCGGGAAAATTATGTCGAGAAGTCCGGCGTCTTGTCTTATAATTTGCCGGTAAAATACACGAAATAAATACACAACATTGCATTCGAAAAAAAAAATGTTTTGCCCCGGCCTGGGTTCGAACCGGACCCAGCAAAGTCATTGTATTATGAAGCCGTCAATCTTGTGCATCGGGCTATCGACCTACATGTAAATAGTTTGTTCAACTGCCATATTTATATGTTGGCTTGACTCTATGTTAAAATCTGCAATTTTTTTTTTAAATCTCAGAGAAAATAGACGTGTAATCTTCAAAAGAATATTAAAAAAAACGTTTTAATTGCGTTCAAATAATTAATTTTGTGCCTTGTCCTTGTCCTATATTATGTGTGTTTATTTGCCTTGAATCTCATCTGACGTTAATAATTCCCCGTTCTGGAATGATCGTATTTTAAAATTCAAATTTATAGTAATTAAAAGATATCAGCCTGTATGTAAAAATGTTAAGTCAAGCTACCGATACATAATATATTTACGGGCAGTGCACATGAATGTATATGTGTGTACATAACATATTATGAGCATTGCACTTGATTTATTGTGTACATGTATTTCTGGCGTATTTCGGCCATTTTTCTACGATGTCCGTCTGCATGAGGAATTTAATTTACACGCACTATCGATATCGTACGTCGATGAAGTCGCAATAGACATGCGATCGGTACAGAAATGTCTGACTTAACGATTATGTACCTTGTTGGGCCGTCAAAACCTTCAAAATTCGGAATATAAGGCTTAAAAGTCAAACATGCAAAATTTTTCGTTGGAGCTGTCAGATTAGCGAAATGTCTCTTTTTGATGACCACTACTGCATTTTTAAGTACGTAAGCCATTTTTATGTTACACAATATTTGCACGCTCCTCTTTGACGGCGGATATCTCTGCACGCGCTCCACTTAGAAGGAAAATCTCTCCGTCGACCGGAAATTTAAAGTTGTCCCTTTGTTCGGGCAAAGGGCCAACTTTTAATTTCACATATCCAGGGACGATTACTGCGCCCCGTGCATCCAATTTTCGTCGATTTTGACGGTTCGGGCGGTAACCATGGTGATTCGGATAAGCCGTATTTTCCCACGCGATTAGCATGAATCCGCCGGCAGCTTATATTAAGGTTGACTAGCTAATACGGCAGGCCTAGAAGGCCCGCTGCCGCCTCTTATTCCGCTTACAGTTGAGGTACCGCTCTCCCTTATTCTTCTAAATTTATTGCGGATTTTGTCTTTATTGCGATTCAGTTTTTGAAACACCATGTCATTCCGATATATAGCGAATAAGTAAATATAATTGTGTTTTAGATGTTCAATATTGCTTAGTTGTTTTTATACATCCCTGTCTATAGTTTACAACTATGCAATATTTTGATCAGAATGCTTATCAGATGAAAAGATTAATAATAGATTTAGTGGTAATAGCAGTTTTTAAATTTAAAATGTTAAATGGCTGGCCATGAAATAAGTATTTTATCGTTTAAAGTTATATTGACATTTTTCACATACTTTTCCTGTGCCTTCACAGTCGGTATTTTTTACTCTATTTTGAAGTTTTCTACTATTATTGGTTTTTGTGCCTTGATTGGCCGATGATTTATTTCACGTTTGCCTAATTTATCTATAGTTTGAATTTTGTTTGTGGGTATAAAATTAGAATAATCTCGAAATCTGTGTTTTTTTGTATAAGTTGGAAAATGTGGTTTGATAGTTTTTGATAATAGTGTTTCAGTCACATATGTCGATTCCATTGGTCTTTTTGGTTTAAATGAAATTTCATTAGAAATTTTAAAAAAACATCGGAGATAGCTTTATTAGATGTTTTATTGACGCGAATGTATACTTTTAAATAATTCATTATTACAAATTGATAGTTTATGTAATCATTGTTCTGTAACAAATAATATTTATTTCATTGGCATTTTTTATAATGATTCCCATTCTTATACTTTTATAATTTGCAATGTTTCTTTGTGGTAAATTGTATTAGAACTGTCAGTTATGTATAATGTTTAATAATGTTGGTAAAGCCTTGTTCACACTCTACACAATAATTTTCTTTTGCATTGTACACCTACAATTTAAGGAATATATAGATATAATTTATGTATTATGGTAATATTGATTACTTAGTGTTATATTCGAAAATACTGTAAAACATCCTTATAGAATTTCTATTTTGAATTATTGTAATTGACGATGTCGCGGGAGGTACATTTTCATCAATGATAATTAAACAATCTTTTTTGAATACGTATGATATTACTTCTCAATTTGCCTGGCACAGTAACAACATGATTAAGTGCTTGTTTAATCTTGTAGGAATATATTTTAGTTTCTTTTTTCTATTTACAATATCTTATAATATTTTGAAGTATTTTTACAACTTAATTCATGGACGAAATGACTTCAGTCATGTAATGATAATTGCTAAAAATGAGTAGACAGTATTTATAAACAAAAATAAGGAATCGAATTTATTAATTTCTTACCTATACACTATTATCATTGGGCCAATTATTATATATTGCAATATATATTGTGTTGAATGTTTGTGAGCTAATGCTTCAATCTTTTCGAGCTTGAATTCGCCGTTTTCGCGTCCGCTTACAGCTCTTTTACAGTTTCCTGTAAAACGCGATCACTCTCATGGTGGTTTTTAGAATGTACGATTTTATAGACTTTTGGCGCACCTGTATATACATATATTTTGTAAAGCCAATTGTATACTTCATTTAGAATTCTTCTAGAATTTCTTTTTGCACAAACTGTTAGACACTGAAGAGCGAGAAAGATAATTTAATGTTAAACATAAGAATGATGTTAAAGTATCCGAAGAAACAATATGCTCAATAAGTGCATCATTTTCATTGAGACAATCGGGATAATACGCTATTGAAAGAACAGTGGAAAATGTAGTATATTAACAAAAAGTATGTCAATTGCTCGGAAACAATTTAAGATAGGCATGCACAATATTAATAAAAAAGAACCTAATAATCAATTTGACACAGATATTATCACCCAAATTATTTGAAGTGTAACAGCGCTTTCATTATGAAATTTTGGTCAGCAGATTTGAAATATTCGTCTGTCACATACTCAAAATTAGTTCGCACGTCAATTGAAAATGAAGGACTTGTATTGAAGAACTTTTAAATTTTCACTGAATTACATTATTATTCGTACTGTTCTCTCTCTGACGATAGAAAGAATATACTACTCGCCCGCTATCGCGGGCTCGTCATTTTAATTGACATGCTCAAATATACATAGTATCTGCATAGTGTTTAACATGTTTATAACAAATTTTGTTTGATAAATGGGCGTCGCTTTCAAACATTATTATAGAATGCTAATGAATGCTGATGAACTTCAAACATATAGCTCGCAAACATATGTATGTGACTGGGTAAGGTAAATTTAATTTATAAAGTATATTACTTTCTTACTACCTTTTCGAAGTCCACTATCGTTAATAAAAGAGCACAAAATAATAATAAAAGTAAAAAGCCCAATCTTAAAATTTAAGCCCTATTGAAGCACCTTTCATTTTCATCAATGATAATTAAACAATCTCTTGTGAATACCTACGATATTACTTCGCAATAGCTATTTTTCAATCTCTTCATGCTTGAATAGCCTTTTGCGCGTCTGCTTACAACCTTTTTACAGCTTTCAGTAAAACCTGATCACTGTCAGGACCGTTGTTAGAATTTCCGTTTTTATAAACTTTTGACACATCCCTGTATATACATTATGCCATTATATTTTGTAAAGTCAATCGTATATATTACTCAGAATTCTTCTCAAACTGTTTTTAACACAGACCGGTATACGAATAAGAAAGATATTTTAATGTTTAACATAAAAGTCATTTTAAGGTATCCGAAGAAATAATGTGCTCAAAGACAGCACCATTTTCGTTGATACAGTCTGCAATACGCTTCTGATGCGACAATAGAAAAGTTTGACGACTGTTTCAAAGTCTACAGTTTTTAAGAAAAAATCAAAAAGAATGGTAATAACTCAAAAACAATTTAAGATAGACATAAACAATAATAATAAAAATGAACCGAAAATTCAATTTCATCAAAGACACAAAAGGGGCCAAGTAAGAACCGTCAAATTGCACTCGTCATTTGGCATTTTGAAAGATTGACTTCGGAAGCGTCAACAGGGACCCCAAAAACCCTCAAGTAATAAATTTGAGAAAGATCTAATTATGTTTCGCACATTTCCACCATGTTGGTCGCCCCACTTTTTTTTTGATATTTCGACTTCCAATTCGTTATCAGCGACAATAAGAATCCCAAATATTGAATTCCACGCGGATCCAATACGTTTTCGAAGAATCATTACGCTATATTGGACACGCCATTTTATTTTTAAATATAAACTTCAGATTCTTCATCAGCGAACCTAGAAACCCCAAGTAGATTCCGCTAGTGAATATTATTACATGAAAACCAGTTACAAATATACCTACTCTTTCTATACATACATTTTATTTAATACTTGGCTACTCTGTATAATGGGCAAGCATTTTTGATAAATAAAGAGGGTTTGAAAGACAATTATAATGAACATCAAAAGGTAATTATGACAAATATCATGTTTAACAAATAAACTTATGCAACATCTCAAATTTCACGCCATTTTAAACTACTGGCGCATGTTGGTTGCCAAAGCGACATAACCATATAGAAAATTATTGCAGTTGTTGGTTGTGTTGCTTTTGTTTATGAGCGAATGGAGATTCCTTTATAAATATTTATGGAATGTAGATTTAATTTATTTTATTATTTATTTATTACGTGCACTATATGTGTTATTGAGTATGAATAATTATATGATTGTAACCTAACATGTTAAGGAACATGTTGGTTATAATAAATTATTTAAATTGGACTAAGTGAAAAAAGTATTATTAGACGTGATTAAAAATGTTTGATTCTATTGTATGGAAAATAACATCTCTCCTTTCAGCACAAAAGTAAACAAAACGTGTGAAGTAAATTACAGAAATACATACTTGTAAACTCAAAATACGTTTTCCAATAAACACAACAGACAACTGCATTCACCTTTTGACATGTGTCTTAATTTTATTTTGACGTTTGTTATAATTGTCATCAAAATAATGTAAAATTGTCAACAATGGCTGCCTACTACACAGAATAGCTATGCATTAAATAAAATGTCGGTGTAAGAAAGTAACATACAATAACATTATTTATAATATTCATTTTGTAACCGGCTTTCATTTAATGGTATTTTTGTAGCGGAAGCTATATATTCTAAAACATTAATTAGTTAGTTTACTTTCGTTATTTTGAAGTTGTTGCGGCTAATGTATATTTGTAGTAGCATTGAACCGTCGTTTCTAGTTCGTAGCTTGATCGTGCAATTTACTATATCGAAACTACGCATGTGTCCAAAACGTACCTATGTATAGGGATTTTTTTTTAAATTAGTCAATATTTCTCTCATAATGTTTGCGCCATTTTCTACATTTGAACTTGTTTTTTGTGCTTTTTGCACTTTTTTTTTGGTTTATATTCTATATAATTAGAATTTTAATTTTAGTAAATAATCTGTCGACATTTAGCACATATTTAAAATTTCTATTATGGAATAATAGTGAAAGGTGAAACAAATTTGAGGGATACTGAAAGTTTCTGAAGAACCTATTCGTATGTTGGATCCGTCATTATGTAAATAAAAAAGGCAAAGTAGGTTGATTTTATTGTGTTTGTGTTGTTACTTTTATCCATAATAAAAATCTAATGATGTCCAAAAAAATGATTTGCAAAAATGAGCTTGAACTTATTGGACATGTTAAAATTAAATAATAAGAAATGCATAAATTAACTGTTTCATACTTTGAAAATTGAAAATTAAAGAGTATCCAGCTGGCCATTACCAACAATAAGAAACTTAAACTTCAGCACACGGAGTGTCCTACAGAAGTACATAGATTTCAAAAGCACTGAATCATCTTTAGAGCCGCTTTAGAAACTTAATTTTAGTAAATAATCTGTAGACATTTATTTTGTGAATACATCTGAAAATTTTTGTGTAAATAGCACATATTTAAAATTTATATTATGGAATAAATAGCAAAGTACAACAAACTGCAGTGATACTGATAGAAATTTAGTTAGTTAGAATTTTGTTATGCCAATCGTAATATTACTTAGAACTCTTCTTTCCTTCTTACACAAACCGTTACACTGAACACTGAAGAGCGAGAAGGATAATTTAATGGTAAACATAAATCATGTTAAAGTTTACGAAGGAAGGATGTGCTCAGGTCTAAGCACTTTTCACCAAGATTAACGGCATTTTGAAGAACCTTTCCGCCATATTGAATCCGCCATTATGTTTTTTGACATTTCGACTTTGGATTTGTGATCGGCGACCCCATAAACGCCCGTGTCTAAAATTTCCCATTCATACGTCAATTTTAAAAAAACTGGTCCGCCATTTTGATTCTTTTGATATTTTGACTTTGGAATCACGATCGGCGACCCCCCAAAACCCCCGTATCTAAAATTTCACATTCATATGTTAATTTTCAAAAAACTCGTCCGCCATTTTTTTTTTGACATTTTGACTATGGATTCGTGATCGGCGACCTAAGACACCCCCGTATCTAAAATTTCACATTCATAGGTCAATTTTCAAAAAACTGGTCCGCCATTTTGATTTTTTTGACATTTTGACTTTGGAATCATGATCGGCGACCCCCAAAACCCCCGTATCTAAAATTTCACATTCATACGTCAATTTTCAAAAAACTGGTCCGCCATTTTGATTTTTTTGACATTTTGACTTTGGAATCATGATTGGCGACCCCCAAAACCCCCGTATCTAAAATTTCACATTCATACGTCAATTTTCAAAAAACTGGTCCGCCATTTTGATTTTTTTTGACATTTTGGCTTTGGAATCATGATCGGCGACCCCCAAAACCCCCGTATCTAAAATTTCACATTCATACGTCAATTTTCAAAAAACTTCGGCCATTTTGTTTTTTTTTGACATTTTGACTTTCGATTTGTGATCGGCGACCTAAGACACCCCCGTACCTAAAATTTCACATTCATACGTCAATTTTCAAAAAACTTCCGCCATTTTTTTTTTTTTTGAGATTTTGACTTTCGATTTGTGATCGGGGACCTAAGACACCCCCGTACCTAAAATTTCACATTCATACGTCAATTTTCAAAAAACTTCCGCCATTTTGTTTTTTTTTGACATTTTGACTTTGGATGCGTGATCGGCGACCTAAGACATCCCCGTATCTAAAATTTCACATTCATACGTCAATTTTCAAAAAACTTCGGCCATTTTGTTTTTTTTTGACATTTTGACTTTCGATTCGTGATCGGCGACCTAAGACACCCCCGTATCTAAAATTTCATTATTAATAAATAATAATTATTTAAATAATTATTTCGTAGGGCACGTAAATGTTAAAAGCAATATTTTTTCCCTTAAGAAAACGACATACCCGTTTTAGAATTATTGTATTTTAAATGGAATTTATAATAATTAAGAAAAAATCATGCTGTATATGTGAATGATTATTTCATCGACCGGGAAAATTATGTCGAGCAGTCCGGCGTCATGTCTTATAAATTGCCGGTAAAATACACGAAATAAATACACATCTCATTCGAAAAAAAAATATTTTGCCCCGGTCTGGGTTCGAACCGGACCCGGCAAAATCATCGTATTAAGAAGCCGTCAATCTTGTGCATCGGGCTATCGACCTATATGTAAATAGTTTGTTTAACTGCCATATTTATATGTAAGCTTGACTCTATGTTGAAATGTGCAATATTTTTTTTAAATCTCAGAGAAAATAGACGTGTAATCTTCAAAAGAATACGTTTAAATTGCGTCCAGATAATTAATTTAGTAGTCAAGCTACCGATATATAATATGTATAGGCCAGTGCACATGAATGTGTATGTGTGTACATTTCATGTTATGAGCACTGCACTTGATTTATTGTGTACATGTATTTCTGGCGTATTTCAGCCATTTTTCTACGATGTCCGTCTGCATGAGGAATTTAATTTACACGCACTATCGATATCGTACGTCGATGAAGTCGCAATAGGAATGGGAATGGTCTAGAAATATCTGTACTTACTATTATGAATCTTGTTGGGCCGTCAAAACCTTCTAAATTCGGAATATAAGGCTTAATAGTCAAACGTGCAAAATTTCTCGTTGGAGCTGTCAGATTTGCGAAAAGTCAATTATGTGTTTAGTCCTCGTTTTTATTTACGTAAAATGTACATTCTTTAGGCACGTCATGGCTTAATTTCGCGTGTTTTGAAAAATTCGACGGAACGTATATTGTAATTGCTCACGCGTCCCTCGACCTTAAAATATGCTTTCGAGCGCGTTGAAAAGCAGAAAGTACGGGCTTTTTAACCGTACTTTTCCCTATGCGTGTTATATATTCGTTTAAAAGGAGATCCCTTCAGAAAATCGGCAACGTCTTAAAAAACAACGTTTAAATTTGTCCGTAAATATCCGGTCATCAGACAGAGCTATAAAGCCGAAATTTTAATCGTAATTAGCTCGGACATTCCTCTTCACGCGACGATCGGTCCGAACGCGCTACCTATACAGGGCGTTGCACAATTTCGAGAAACGTCACCCGTTGCACGGTCCTATCTCTATCCCGTATTTTCTCACGTCATTTGTAAAGGTAAGCCGGCAGCTTATATTATGTCGCAATTGGTAGGGATGGTTATGGGCATGATAAAGTATTAAATATGTGGAACGAAGCATTGGAGCACTGCACGGTAAATACCTGGCAAAATTGTATTCGTCATACAAATAACTTAATCACTAAATGGTATCACCGAGAGAGAGACTTAGTAGATGTGGATATTCAGCCATTTATTATAAATCCTAATGAAACATCCGGTTCAGATTCAGATTTAGAATCTGAGTGAAGTTTTTGAAATATAAAACAATGTGTGTGTTGAGTTTATAAACATGATAATGAGTGATTACCTGAAGAAGTTCTTTTCTGAAAATCCTGAAGTTGGGTAACATTTTGTTGAAATCATCATAGAAAATAATTATTCGTGTGAGAATGTATTTTTTGGCAGCTATCAGATGAACATTAAATTACTTGATAATTTGGATCCATTCACTTTTGAAATTAGACAATTTAATAGATGGTATTCCACCTGTGCCAAGTACGGATATTGTGTATTTGGTTTTATTACATATTTATTACACTAAGGACCAAATGACAGTATCCAATAGTCACCGCTTACATTTATTTACATCTTTATTTTATGTGGAAAGTAGGTGTTTTTGTTTTGGTGAAACATATATAAGAAGTTAATTTAAAACCAATGGATGTGTAGTGCATTATTATGAAATGTGAATCAATACTTTCGGGTCACTCTACATGCATGGCTGGTAACAGCCGAACATTGTAGTTATGTTGATGCATTATTATTTCTAGTATACGAAGAAAAAGAAAGCCACTCATGGCACTGATTAAGGATTAATTATTTAAACTTGTCTTTAAATTTACAATACTTAACAAAATAATCAGAGGATTGTTTAATAAGATTTATTTATTGAAATAGTTTTACTTAATTATTATAGAAGCAATAGTTAATAAATAGTAATAAGAAAATAAGTTTAATCATATAGAAATATTATATGTGAGATTATAAAAGTTTATTATAGATATTTAGCATACAATATATAACAGTTTAAAAAAATGTAAATAGATTTCAAATATATTAATAAATAAATTTAACTTATTATTAAAGTTTTGTGTTTTGTCTGTGATGAAATGCCTATTTAAATTCTAAAATAATGGCCACGTTGTACAGGAATAAATCAATATTGTATAGTGCCATAAATAATTATAAATACAAAATTATTTACAACTTACATATTGCCGTGGTATCTTACATATTAATAAGATGATAGCAGTAGTATTAAGATCTAATTTAAGTGTATAAAATATGAAAGAAACTATAATAATAAGTTTAAGGTAGTTGAAGGAATTTAACATGAGGATGTTGGGTTGCATACACTTTTATGTATACACCAAATTGAATTTATATTTGCAATTTAAATAAGTACTAAAAATAAAACACGAGATAGAATTTAAGATGTATATATATTTCTTTTATAGAAAAGAGAAACAAGATGTATGGTTTGTGTACAATGAAAAACAACCTAACTTTATAAAATGTGTGAGAATTGCACTGAACATTTTAAATAATGGACCGTTGTTTAAAAATAAAAAAGAAATGAAAGCAAATAACCGAGAGAGGATCATGCTAATGGATGGTAGTGTAATACGAACTAGTCATCTTAATGCAGTAAAAATGTATGAGGAAAATAGAATTCGATATGCACGAGACAAAAATAATTGAATAATTAGATAAACTTGAGAACGTGCATAAGGTAATAAATAAAATTTATTAAATAAATCATGCAGAAAGAATAAATATTTACCTTAATTTATTACTAGATAAGTAAATAAATAAAAAAAGGATATAAATAAAATTATTCTGAGATATCAGTAGTAGTGTTTTTATAAACGACAGCTGGTAATAATAGAATACATTCAGGAATTTGTATATGTAATATCATGTATCATAAACAGTAGAAAGGTACTTGTACGGTTCTTGATAACCTACAAAATAAAAAGAAAATATAATGTAAACTTGGTGTGTAGTTTATTACAGATAGACATATCACCGTTGGAGAAGTCTTGGATAGAAGGAGGTTACGAAGGGGCAAACCAAGTGGACCATGGTGGTGCAAGTAATCTTAGTAAAAGGATACCTGTTGTTTGCAATGTTTTTCCTATATTGCCGAAAGCTGGAAAAAGAACAAAAATAAGAATTGTACTAGCCAATGGAAAGAGGAAATATGTGAAAAATAATAAAGAAGGTAATAAATTTATAGATAATTATAAAGAAGAGTTATATTAAAACAAGTATACCTACGTTGGAGAAACGCTGTACAATTTATAGGAAGTTTTAAATTGTAAACAGACAATTCTTGGAGTGTTGACCTTTCGCGGTGAAGAACTGTCAAAAAGACGAGTGCGTGTGTGTGAGTGTTCAAAACATTACGGCAACTTAAAAGTCAGGAGCACTGAAGATGCAGGGTGACAACGTAAATGGTAGTTTCAGAAGATGGCGTTGAAAACGGTCACATGTCTCTTCCGGAGATATAAATTGAAGACAAGAATCGACACGATTCATTCATTCATTGATTTTTATTCAGTTAACAAACATTCATTGATTTTTATTCAGTTAACAAAGATTCATTGATTTTTATTCATTCAGTTAACAAACATTCATTGATTTGATTCATCAACAAGCATTCTTTGACTAATATTAATTCATTTATTATATACAGTTATATAAATCGTAGGGTTAGATACACCACGATTCACATTTATTTCTTTTGTATTAGCTTATTAATTTTATTTTCATTCAAGTTTCACTTATTTTATTTTCTTTGTTTAATTGTTTTGTGTTATAATGGAGATGCAAATGATCGAATTTAAAAAGATTTGCAACGATTCAAAGTAAGTTAGAGGCAAAGACTTATCAATGTAGCTATACGAATATTGAAATATATCGTGCGAACGTATATTCAGTTTAACGTTATGCAACAGGGATAATAAATATTTTCCTGGGATAGTAATAAGCATTCTTTAATTTCAAGTTCATAAGAAATAAAATTATTAATGGTGTTGAGTGTTAAGAGGATATAGCGTGCAAATGTATATTTTCTGACACAGTATTTGGCATCATTAATAGTTACAATAAATAAGGAAAATGTTTCTGGGTAGCGGACTCTGAAATGCTAGCTATAACGCGTGCGAATGGTTGTAGATAGTAATCAGATTCGGGCTTTTCTCCAAACATTGACTATAAAATAAACAATATACAAAAGTAAATTGGATTTATTTGTTGATAAACAGGAAAATATTTTTAGAGTTTTATTTAATAAAGTATAAGAAAATATATTCGTATCATGAAGAAACGTTACAACCTAGGACGAGGTACAAACGTTTTTCTTATAATTATGTTTCTTTTTAATAAATAAAGTGAATACAGTATAGCAATGCTATATTTATTTTTATGTAATAAATGTTAAATAAATTCGACAATTATGTGTTATATGATTTCTGATTTTTCATTTTTAATAAGCTATTACCTTATCCCAATCTTAAATAAAAACAAGAGATTAGACGAGAGGGAAGAAATTCTGATACACTGAAGGATTCATAAATACTTATAAAGTACGTGCTGTTAAAAATAAATAAAATACACATCAGGATAATAAAAATTATCATCACTTTAATTATTTATGTTGTTGAAACAGCACACAACATAACTTATTTGGCAAGGCCTAAGGTATGGCAATGATACTATTATCATATTCAAATAATTATGTTGCCACAGCAATATGTTAATTACAATCACAATTTTATCTACACTGTTTAATTTTTGCATATTCTTACACTTTTTTTAACACAGATACTGAAATGAGATATTTTAAGGTGCTAACGAGATCTTCTTTTAGAATAACTAAAATTCACTTGCAGAATTCCTAATGCTTCCTTTATTAAAAATGCTCTTTCTCCTAGAACAACATATCCTGGTTTAAGATTGTTGCAAAAATTACTTCCATTCATTTTTCAGATGTAAGTCACCCCGAGCTTCACTAATGTAGCATATACTTCACTGAGGAGTTATTGCTATTAAAATTCCTATCGTGCTTATAAATAGAACAGTACTACTGCTGGGCTAAATTATTATCTGGTTTTCCAATGATAATTACTCACAAATTGTAAAAATAACCATAAAACAAAAATTATTTTGAACTGAACTGATTTTCCACAAAATAATTCCATTAAAAAATTGTCACTAGAAAATAGGTAGAGGTGCATTTAAAAATTTTATGTGTTCTATATTCAGACTGACATGATTTGTTGTTAAATATTTTGAGACATTATTCCACTATTATGTTTTTTTTAAATAAATACATACAAAGGAACTGTACATAACCCATATGATGTAAGATGAATGAATGACAGACCAGTAAATTTTGTTCATAACCCCAACGGTTATTATTGTTTTACACTGTTTTATTAAATTTCATTATGATAGATATAGCTAATTTTAAGCAATGAATAAAACATGGTATAAAATATAAAAAATATTAGATATAAGCATTATAAGCTCTGTATTTTTAAATGTTTAATTCTATTTTGTAAGTAATAAATTTGAGCCAGAAGTATTTATTTAATTCATACGGATCAAAATTAATCACGTGACTCAAAAGATCCGATGGACAGATAGTATGTAAGTTTGTTTTCAGTGCCTTATGAGCACTCCATAGAAAATACCTACAATTTAAATACATAATGCTGCATAACAAATTACGTTTAAGTGAATTAGATCTTTTTACCAGTTTGAGCAGACAGCTTTCGTACAGATTTTGTGAGAGTAACTTCCATTCGCTGCCTAATGTCTGCGACAACATTTTTGGTTGAAACTGTTGGTGCTTTTTCGGGTTTACGTTTACCAACACTTCCCGTCTCCTTAAACCTTTCAATCACCCTATTGCGATGACGAGTGAATGTGTTCAAGTTTATTTTCAGATTTTCATAGTCTGTTACAAATTGCTGAAAACACGATTCCAATATATATTTCCATAATCCTTTCTCTTGCAATGTTCCACTGCGAGAGTGAGACATTACAATAAAATTATCCTGTTGTATCGTAAAAGTCATGGTATAGCAGATATTGTCTTGAAAAAGACGGAAAAGCGACAATAAAACAATGAAAATACTAAAAACACAGCATAAACACAGCTAAAAAGTACAAGACACTTCAATATGTTATGATTTTGACATTTGACATGTAAATTTAGTATGGACAATTCACGGTAGTAAATATTTCTTAGTTTTTGATAATACTGGGACTTTTTTGTTGCCAACCCAGAAGAGTTCAAAATGATATCATTGTATATGGTTTTATGTATCAAATAAGGATAGTTATATACGAATCATTTATAAAATAGCAAAGGAGGGCTTCCTTCCATAAGAGTCCGTACTTTGATTCATAGGTGGAATAGACTATAATCACGCTGGCGACAATAGACCAGATAACGAATAATACAATAATATTAGTTGGTCACTTATTTAAATGGGAGTACACAATAACGCTGTTGGATGATATCTGTGTCACTGGCGACATATCGATGTTTTGTGAATGTACCTTTATCTACGAAGGTATAATAGAAATGTAATAATAGTCAATGTCACTTACTGTCAGTCTCATTATTAGGTCTAAATCAAGCTTGCTCTCTGTAACTACAGATTATAAGCAAAATTATATCATTATATCTTACACGTCAAAGAAAAAGATTGACAAATGTAAATGAAATAGGTATACCTATATTTGTTATGTTTTTTAGTGTATTTAAGTACGTATTACTTCCTATTCTCCTAGACAAAATACCGATTGGATAGTGGTACTATTTGACGATATAAATGAAAATCTCCAATATTACAGCATATTTTCTCTGGGCAGCTTTCATATTATGTATACGGACAACGGTTGACACACAAGGCATTCCTAGTCTTAAAACGGATGGCTATAATGCTTACACCTACATCCGTGTAGAACGCACCGCGAAGTTATGTGGTGGTGTACATTTGACCAAGAGGTTCGTAATAACTATAGCTATATGTGCAGTGAAAAATCCCAAGAAGAAAATTATCTATGATGTAAAGCGTATTAGAGTTGTCATCGGATTATTCGAATCAACTTATTTGCGTCAAGAACGTCGTGTTTTCGCTTATAACTTTGAGCGTACTGATTTCGATACGGAGAAGGGCAAACATTCTTTTGTGTTGTTGGAAGTGGAGTCACCTTTTAGCACTGGTAACACAAGAGTCGCTCCTATAACACCGATGGCATGGCCCGGACGTGCAGATATCAAAGTAGATGCAATAGGAGCCGGTACAAAGAAAGCAACTCAAGTAAATTATTCCCACATAAAAACTGATTCTTTTTATGTTCACAAGAGACTTCAGTTCGAGTTCATGGTAATTTATTATATTGAAAGTATAAGTGCCTGCATAAGTGAATTGGGTGCTCCAATATTTTACAACGGTTTAATAATTGGTCTCACTACATATCGTAAGAACAAACGAACGATATGTTATAGAGGTTATAGATCACCCATCGACAATCTCTGTAGGACATGGCTTACGCTGAATGTAAAATCAAGTACTATCGGCGGAATTTCTAATAATTTATCCAAGAAACTATTTATTTTGATATTAATGATATCAATATATCAGAATATAAAAGCAAGTTTTTGAATCATAATCGTAAAAATGATCATTCGAATAATTTGTAATTTATTGTTGAATTTTATTTTTGATTATTAAATATTATAATGATGTTATGTATATCTATTTACACTTCGTTTCATATATGTATTTAATATTTTGTTATATTTGTCTACGTACATTATTCAATATAATGTTGTATAAGCAAAAATGTAAAAAAACTGATTAAATTCCTGTTGTGTTCTTGTATTTAATTCGGTGTCGAAATATGCACTGAAACATGAATGTTTTAATAAAATGATGGAATTAATCAGCATTACAATTTTGTGATTGAATAATAGTCTCATATTTTTTTGTTATCGTTGCCTTATTTACTTAGAATGGTTAACCCATTCATGAAAATAAATAATGAGTTCATCTTTCAAAGTTATTTTCACAATCATTGATGCATCATGGCATAAATTCCAATACCAGTCAATCTCTTCTTCAAAATACAAAATCTCGGCATATTATTATTTCATATCATATGGAATCTGTGGTGGACATGACAAAATTCCTCGACTTTCTATGAACAATATGTATGTTCTATTAGAAATATATCAAAAATATTAGGAGATCATGGCAGAAAGACTGGTGTGCGTCTCTTTTAAGAGGTTTAATAGATGCCTTTTTATTATGAGCAATTCAAATATTTTAATATGTAACATAGTAATACAATCTATGTAAACTTACTGTGTTGTTTCTGTACATTGCTCCGATGTAGATGAGAGTAATTCTAGAATATAAGAATACCACATTATCAAATTCATCATTATTCTTGCTTGTTGAATTGAATAATTTTAGTGTTGTTATTATATCACAAATTATTGTACATGACCTACAGAGGTGTTTTTTCCCTTTCTATTCACGATATCCCACCATAATATCTTTAAAGGAACACAGTTGCATTGCATTTGAACTGACTGCGGATTTTACTTAATTAATTTACAATACTTCCTAAGGTACACCGGGGTAAGTGGAATATGTGGCACTTATTTTGAATAATACATCTGAAAGGCAAAGTGTTAGTGTAGTTTTCAGTAAACCGTATATTCAGCCAACCATACACTACGTTACTATAATGCTACTTATACAAGGTGTGTATAAATTGGCGGACCCACTACACGCGGCGATGTTCTTCGTTAAATTCGGAGTCCAAAATCCTAATACGAAAATGTTGTACCATGCTCAGTGGCGTAGATAAGGCGCCCGCAGAGCCCGCAATGCGGGGGGGGGCCAAAAATTCAGGGCCCCGCACGAGTAATGAAATTTACAAAACTATTTCTGTTTTATCCTTCATGTATAAAAAATGTGTATGTTATTTTATATGTACTTGTTTTCTAGTGTTAAAAATTATAACAGTACGTGTATTTGTATTTCGTACTCTGAAAACGTTCGTCCAGTTTTATTTTTTTATTGTTCGTATTTCTCTTTCAGTTCCAAGAAAATATCACATCTGGTATTGACAATTTGCTCTTTCTTTAAAAGAAATGAAATATCTCTACTTATATAGAAACCCACAGTATGACTACATTTTCTGCCTTAACACAGGTCCATATAAAAAAAGTTCATGTTTTTACCTAACTTTTGACCTGCACAGTCTTACAGTTTTACAACAGATGTCACAAATGCTTTCTAACAAGTAGGTAATATATAGTCCGTATAAAATTCATGAGCTAAAAAAAAATTGCAAATTCATTAGAGACAGACAACGATAATAATTTTGCATTTTACATGTACTATGAAGTTATATGACTATGTTATGCATATAGATTGTAGGTACATAAACTAATACATAAAACTTGAAATTACGAAATTATGAAAAGGCACGTTTATTTCATAAAACTGCATTTGCACATTTGGTTTAATGACCTAGTTGTAAAAAAATATTTTACTGAATAAATACGAAAAATTATTTCCATTCCTTCAGTTTTATTTTAACAGCGAGTTTGTTCGAATTGTGAAAATAAATTCTATTTGTATTAGTGCATTAACTTTTGTGACGAATTAGTGATTAGCATATGTACGTATACTAATTTAATTTTATCAAAATTTAACTAAGTAAATTAACGTGTACCAAAGTGTATAGTTCGAAGTATTCAAAATAAGATGAGCGCAAGAAAATATATGAGTGGTGCACAAAAACGAAAATTGAAACAAGAAAATGTTGTAAAATTGCGTAAATTACCGAAGATTAGCAGTTTTTTTGAAAGTGCTTCAACAGCTAGTACATCTGCATCAGATGAAAATGTTGAACCATACGAAAATGTTATAATCGAACAAAAATTAGATATAGTTCTGGAAAAAAATGAAAACGATTGCAATCAGGAGGATTCAACATATTTTAACACCGACAGAGCCTTATTTTCGGAATCACTTTCCGACGACTTAAAAAGGAAAATTATTACTGCAGGGCCAAATAAGCCTATGGGACCGTTTCCAAGGAATAAAGACGATAATAGAGCGTTCAGTAGTGATTATTATACCATTAAAACTAAAACTGGTCAAAAAATCGATCGCTTTTTTTGGTTATGTTATTCCCAAAAGTTGAATAGTGTTTACTGTCAACCGTGTTGGATGTTCTCTAGTAATGAAGCATCAGTAAATTGGTGTAAGGGCACAATTAATGACTGGAAGGGTTTAAGTAAAAAAATTAAAATCCACGAGGGAAGTGATGCTCATTTGCAAGCATGCATAGTTTATAGTACTTGGGAAAAAAACAAAACCATTGATAGTCAAATAAGTGGTCATGAAAAAATTAAAGAAGTTTTAATAAGAATATGTGATGTGATAAGAACATTATCAATTTGCAATATGCCATTACGAGGACATCGAGAAAATGTTAAAGAAATTGGAGCAACTAGTGGTAACTTTTTAAATATTATTGACTTGATAGCACGTTATGACCCTGTTCTAAAAGCTCATTTGTCAAGCACTAATATTCGAAACAAATACTTAAGCCCCGATATTCAAAATGAAATAATTGTACATTTGGCTAAAACCGTTTTAAAAAAATTAACGAAAAATATTAATAAAGCTCCTTTCTTTTCCCTTATAATTGATACAACACAAGACATATCCAAGAAGGACCAACTAAGTCTCGTTATAAGGTATACAAGTATGAAGAAAAATTCAAATAAACAAAACACTCTAGAAATAAAGGAATCATTTATTAGATTTATAGAGCTAACCGAACAAGATTCACAGAGTTTAGAAGCTGTTGTTCTAACTACTTTAGAAAATTTTCAAATTAAAATAGAAAATTGTCGAGGGCAAGGATACGACGGGGCTGCTAATATGTCTGGAAAATATAATGGTTTACAAGCCAGAATTAAGAATCGAGTTCCTACAGCTGATCATATTCATTGTTCAGCTCATAATTTGAACCTATACTCCATTCAGTCTAAGAATAAAGCATTGGGAAAGATAGGGCTTAAAATAAACGTTTGTGATTGGTTGAAATCGAGTGTGCATTTACACCGGCAAAATAATCGCATTTAGCTCGTTCTGTCAAAAATTTGTTTACTGACAGTTTTGTTCAAAGATTTTGTCGATTTCCGTATTTTACATAGTTATTTGTTGTTAATATTCTTAAAAAATAGTTCTTCTTAGAACTCGCAAGTGAAATATTCATTTGTTAAGGTATTTTATCAATTTCGTTAACTTTCTTTTCGTAATCGCTAATATTCTATAGTATGGCGGAAGCAGTTTTACCAGGTCCTTCAAAAAATCGTAAAGGGAAACACATAAGATCTGGACAAAGGCAAATGGCTTATAATGTGTACATTAAGGATAAAAACAATATGTCTAAAACAGCTGCAGTCAATCAAACAGCAGAGGAAGTGGGTATTAATAGGAATACAATGTACTGCATTATTAAAGAAATGGAATTATATGGAGTTCCAATTTCTCCTCCAAGAAAAAGAAATTATCGTCATACTTACAATAAATTGGATGAAGCACAAAAAAGTACAATTAGACGACATGTGCATTCCTTTTTCTTGAGGAATGAGTTACCAACTTGTATAAAAATGTACGTAAATGTCAAAATATAATGATATCAGATATGTATATCCCTGCTATCCATCTGACAGTAAACATATGTTTTACTTGTTTTCAAAATACAAAGTTCATCGTGTGTAAACTGTGCTCATATTGTAGCGCCATCTACTTTATTCTTAGACTGAATGGAGTATAGTCTTAAATGATTCTGTCAAAAACATCATTAAACTACAGAGTTTTTATGATCTTTTGCAAAGCATTTATGTGTTTTTTAGTGAAAGCTTGCCACGCTGGCACCACATGGAAGTAAAATTAAGTACACACTGAAAAAGCTGTGCGTAACAAGATGGTCTTCTAGATTTGAATGCTTACTGTCAATAAAATATAATTATCAGTCTGTAATGCAATGTTTGTCAAATTTTATCCTGGTGTGCAAAAAGCAAAATGACAGAAATGAAGCAAAGTCTCTGCAGAATAAAATGGATAATTATGAGTTTATTCTATTGCTAGTTTTCCAGAGTAAAATCCTCGAAACTGTTAATTTAATTTCAAAGCAACTTCAGAGCCCTTCATGTGATTTAGAAGAGACGTGCAAATTGCTCAATAATGGTCAAGAAAACTTGACAGAACTGCGACAAAGTTTTGATAAATTAGAAGAAGAAGCTAAAAATCTAGCAGAATCTTGGAATATTCAGCCTATGATAAAATATAAACGCCAGAAGAGAATTAAAAAGTTTTTTGATGAATGTGAAAACGACTGTGTAATGCCTAACCCGATAAAAAAATTTCAAGTAGAAGTTTTTAATGCGTCACTTGATATTATTATCAACCAATTATCTAGAAGATTTTACTCCATAAATGAAGTTGTAAACCTTTTCTCGTTTCTTAATCCCTCAAAATTTGTTAAGTTAACGAATGAAGAAATAGTGGAATACGGAAGACATATTCTGAGCAAATATGGAATTGATTTTTCAGAAGATTTGCCGATTCAATTAATTAATCTTAAGACTGTTTTGTTTAATGAAATTGAACAAAAATCTTCTATTAAGGACTCAGCCAATTTATTAATAGTGGAAAATGCATGTTTAGCAACTAGTCTTCCAGATCTATGTACACTATTTCAGTTATATCTAACACTACCGGTAACATCAGCAACAGCAGAAAGATCGTTTTCGAAATTAAAATTAATTAACACCTATTTACGCAGCACCATTAAACAAGTTCGGTTAAGTGCCTTGGCTGTTATAAGTATTGAACATGAACAAAGTAGGTCGGTCCGTTGATTTGGAAGAGTTAGTTGAAAATTTCCTACTATTGAAAAAAAGACGTTTCGGCATTTTGTCTTCTAATTAGCATTTTTTGTGTTTCCAAATGTATTATTATAAAATAAATAATTAAATATAATTTAGATTTTTTTATTATAAAATAAATTTATTATAATTACTCCGATATTCACATTCTATGCTACTATCTCGAAACAAGTATTTTGGAAGGGCCCCCTAAAAATTTTGCGGGGGGGGGCTAAATTTTTTATCTACGCCATTGACCATGCTCCATATCTTTGCACGAGGTTCCTAAAGTTCGGACTTTCAGTCTTGAAATAAGCATTATTACTTGATATTTGTTGACAGAAAGAGCTACAATTTAGAAGAAAGAAGAATTGTTGTTATTATCCTTTCGTTAAAGTTTTCTTTTTGATTTTAAAGTTTGTTTTTAATATTTGTTTATTAACTTATTTTGACGAAAAACACATCTGACAACGTTGTAAAACAATAAGTAGGCAGCCTAATGTTGTTCTAGTCAAATACATTACTACTGTCAAATTTTGACACTTTGTAATCTACCTATTTCATTCGACTTGCTTATTTTTCGTGTTTATTTGTATAGTTTTAATCAGTTTTCGGGTTTTCGTGTTTACTAGTTGTTCTGTTAGTTTATTATGAATTTTACGTTCAACGAATATACTGATATGTACATGATATACGGTTTCTGTCGTGGAAATGCTAGCATGGCAGGGCAGGAATATCGAGTGCGTTTTCCAAATCGGAGGCATCCAGGTAAAAATGTATTTCGAAGGCTGGACCAACGACTTCGTGAAACAGGTTCGTTTATTCCAAGAAATGCGAACGCAGGTCGACCAAGGCAAAGGCGTACCGTGCAACTAGTACCGAGTAACGAGTACCCGTCAATTAGCTTCTACACTAAATATTCCCAGTAATAAGACTGTTCATTTCGTTCTACGAGAAAACTTGCTTCATCCATACCATGTTTCTAAAGTTCAGCCTCTTTACGGAAATGATAACTTATTTCGAATCAATTATTGCAATACAATCTTAAATAGAATTCAGGAAGAAGGTGACTTTTTAAGAAGTATTCTTTGGAGTGATGAGTGCATGTTTATCAGAGATGGTGTGTTTAATACTAATTAATTTTCATCATTGGGCAGATGAAAATCCACATGAATTTCGCGAATACGGTCACCAAAGAAAGTTTTCTGTTAACGTTTGGCTGGGTATAATAAACCACAGGGTAGTTGGACCAATTTACTTACCAAATCGCCTAGATGCCGGTGAATATTTAAATGTTTTAGAACAAGTTATTGATGAGATACCGCTGAACGTACGCCGTAATATGATTTACATGCATGATGGAGCTCCTGCGCACTTTGCTCGAAATATAAGAGACTGGTTGACTGAACACTTCCCAGACAGATGGATTGGTCATGGCGGTCCCCTTTTGTGGCCTGCGAGATCCCCCGATCTCAATCCATTAGATTTTTTTGTTTGGGGTTTCATTAAAGATAAAGTTTACGCTACACCTCCACAGGACGCTGACGAAGTTAGAGCCCGAATTGAAGCCGCAGTATTAGAAATCACACCAGATAGACTTGAGCGAATAGTACAAACGATACCACAAAGATTGCAGCTATGTCTACAAACTGATGGATTTCAATTCGAACAATTATGTAGGTAATAATTACATTGATTTCTATCAAGAAGATGTACAAAAATTAGTCAATATTATCAAAAAATGTTTAAACTTTGTAATATTTTCGTAATAAATATGTAATCTAAGAAACCAATTTTATTTCGTTTGTTTCTTTTTTAAATTTAAAATGTAAGGTTCACATGACGACGTGTAAAAATGTTCCGAAGATTATAACTAGCATATGCGTGTTCAATGTTGCCAAATCTATGTTTCCTTCAAATTCATTCTGAAGACAAAGGAAGCCTGATACATCGTTTTAGGATTAGGACTTTTAACTCAAAATTTGCCTTTGACTTCATGTGCAGATGTATCGATTCATGTCCATTGCGTAAATTGCCATACCTGCTGGAATCCATCATAAAGTTCTCAATTTTTGAAATGAATGCCCGCTGCCATAGCCAGTAAGTAAAACAATAGTGCTTTTTACGATTTCTGCAATCACTTTATTTAGACTTTCGATAGTTATTTGTTAAAAGATCGTGGGTTCCTCTTGACCCTTTCTTTTTGCATTTGGAAAAGTGGGCCCTATCGAGTTATTGATAGGTTCCACTTGCCCCATGCGATTCTTTATCATTTATGAAGTACTTATATTTTTACGTGGATTAAGTATTATTTGATTGTTATTCTTGTAGTTATGGTTAGTAATTACAAAAACCCTCCATCGTATTCCAAGGAAGACATGAAAAAGGCTGTAGATGCTGTACGCAACAGCAGTCTAACCCTATACAGAACATCAAAAGTATTTAATATTCCGAAGGCGACACTGTTTAAGACAGTAAAAGGCGTAAGGGGCGTTAGAAATCAAACTGGTGGAAGACCAACTGCGCTTCCATTTGAATATGAAATGAAAATTGCGAAATGTATCAAAATAATGGAAAAATGGGGATTTGGTCTATCAAAAAAGTATTTTTGCTCCTTGTTAGGGAATATGTCAAAAGCAATAAAATTATGACTATGACGTGAATGAAGAGATTGAAACTTACGGAGAAGTTGATTTCATGAAAGTTTTGAACAGTACCACTCTTAAAATTAAGGAGTGGGTCATCACAAAATTTTGTTCTAAAAAGAAAGTTAAAATGTACATTGCGCAGATTGTAAATATTGAGCCCTGCCTAGAAGTTAAATTTGATAGACGTGTAGAAGATAAAAGCGTTTCAATCGGGAAGAAATATTTAAACACCTACCACCTCCAACGTTTGATAAAAGAGAAAGAGGACGATTCACATTCAATGTGTCCTTCGACTCTTATACAATTACATCGCAATGTATAACTCGTAGTATTTCATGTTATATCCAACAAACTTGTAAAATAAAAAATGAGGTGTGGCCACCACACGACTTTCTTATACGTATGAGCGTTTCAAACTATACAATTTTAAGGATTTTTTTATACAAAACTTATTTAAAATTCTATTCTAAGTACTTTCATTCTGTTAATAAGTCGCTATCGAATGCACACTTTGCAAGATATTCGGAAAAAAGTGCTACTCGCTAAGAGTATAAAAGTGATACTTCCGGTCCGAATTTTGAAATTTCATATATACAAAAAATATTGCAAATCTAGAACTAAATACTTTTGTACTCTTGACAAATATATATAGAATGCATAACTTACGACATATTTGCAAAAAATCGCTATTCGAAAAGAGTAAAAGTAGTACTTCTGATCTGAATTTTGAAATTTTTTTTATACAAAAGGTATTGAAAATTATATTTCAAATACTTTTATACCTGAAACGTACCTGTCTAAAAAGCATGATTTGCGAAAAATTCGCAAAAAACTGATTTTCGATAGAAGTAAAAGACCTACTTCCGGTAGGAATTTCGAAAAACTTTTTAAATAAAATTGTTCTCAATTTTAATTTCAAGTACATATGAAATCTTTATAAATTTGTTTAAACTTAGTAGTTGACGAAATATTGGCAAAATTCGAACAGACACACAGACACAGACACAGACACACAAACAGACAATTTTTAGAAACCACTTTTTCGGTATCAGGGGACTTCAAAACGTGGACATCTGCAAAAATCTCGTGGTCGAAAATTTTCATCATCACAGTACTTCCTTATACTACGTATAAGAAAGTAAAAAATGAGGTGTGGCCACCACACGACTTTCTTATACGTATGAGCGTATCAAATTATAGAATTTTAAGAATTTTTTATACAAAAATTATTCAAAATCCTATTCTAAGTACTTCTATTCTCTTAATAAATCTCTATAGAATGCATACTTTGCAAGATATTATCAAAAAAGTGCTACTCGCTAAGAGTAAAAGTGCTACTTCCGGTCCGAATTTTGAAATTTCATGTATACAAAAAATATTGCAAATCCAGTTCTAAATACTTTTGTACTCTTGATAAATATATATAGAATGCATAACTTACGACATATTTGCAAGAAATCGTTATTCGATAAGAGTAAAAGTGGTACTTCCGGTCTGAATTTTGAAATTTCTTTTATACAAAAGATATTGAAAATTATGTTTTAAATACTTTTGTACCCGTAACGTACTTGTCTAAAAAGCATGACTTGCGAAATATTCGCAAAAAACTGATTTTCGATAAGAGTAAAAGACCTACTTCCGGTAGGAATTTCGAAAAACTTTTTAAATAAAATTATTTTCAATTTCGATTTTAGGTATATATGAATTCTTTGTAAATTTGTTTAAACTTAGTAGTTGACGAAATATTGTCAAAATTCGATTTTTTCGCTGAAGTAAAGTGCTACTTCCGGTCTACCGATTTTACTGAAAAACTAATCAGATCTCAAGAGGGAGATTATACACGTAAATACAAAATTTGGAATTGATACCTACAGCGGTTTGACCGCTATCGTGGTCACACACAGACACACAGACACACAGACACACAGACGCACAGGCAGACAGACACACACACAGACATTTTTTAAAAACCCTTTTTTGGTATCAGGGGACCTCAAAACGTGGACATCTGCAAAAATCTCGAGGTCGAAAATTTTCATTATCACAGTACTTCCTTATACTACGTATAAGAAAGTAAAAAATGAGGTGTGGCCACCACACGACTTTCTTATACGTATGAGCGTTTCAAACTATACAATTTTAAGAATTTTTTTTATACAAAACTTATTCAAAATCCTATTCTAAGTACTTTCATTCGCTTAATAAATCGCTATAGAATGCATACTTTGCAAGATATTATCAAAAAAGCGCTCCTCGCTAAGAGTAAAAGTGCTACTTCCGGTCCGAATTTTGAAATTTCATATATACAAAAAATATTGCAAATCCAGTTCTAAATACTTTTGTACTCTTGATAAATGTATATAGAATGCATAACTTACGACATATTTGCAAAAAATCGCTATTCGATAAGAGTAAAAGTGGTACTTCCGGTCTGAATTTTGAAATTTTTTTTATACAAAAGATATTGAAAATTATGTTTTAAATACTTTTATACCCGTAACGTACTTGTCTTAAAAGCATGACTTGCGAAATATTCGCAAAAAACTGATTTTCGATAAGAGTAAAAGACCTACTTCCGGTAGGAATTTCGAAAAACTTTTTAAATAAAATTATTCTCAATTTTAATTTTAAGTATATATGAATTCTTTATAAATTTGTTTAAACTTAGTAGTTGACGAAATATTCGCAAAATTCGATTTTTTCGCTGAAGTAAACTGCTACTTCCGGTCTACCGATTTTACTGAAAAACTAATCAGATCTCAAGAGGTTGATTATACACGTAAATACTAAATTTGAAATTGATATCTACAGCGGTTTGGCCGCTATCGTGGTCACAGACAGACACACAGACAGACAGACAGACAGACAGACAGACAGACAGACACACACACACAGACATTTTTTTAAAAACCACTTTTTTGGTATCAGGGGACCTCAAAACGTGGACATCTGCAAAAATCTCGAGGTCGAACATTTTCATCATCACAATACTTCCTTATACTACGTATAAGAAAGTAAAAATGAGGTGTGGCCACCACACGACTTTCTTATACGTATGAGCGTATCAAATTATAGAATTTTAAGAATTTTTTTATACAAAAATTATTCAAAATCCTATTCTAAGTACTTCTATTCTCTTAATAATACTTAGTATTTGACGAAATATTGGCAAAATTCGATTTTTTCACTGAAGTAAACTGCTACTTCCGGTCTACCGATTTTACTGAAAAACTAATCAGATCTCAAGAGGGAGATTATACACGTAAATACAAAATTTGGAATTGATATCTCCAGCGGTTTGACCGCTATCGTGGTCACAGACAGACAGACAGACAGACAGACAGACAGACACACAGAGACATTTTTTTAAAAACCACTTTTTTGGTATCAGGGGACCTCAAAACGTGGACATCTGCAAAAATCTCGAGGTCGAAAATTTTCATCATCACAATACTTCCTTATACTACGTATAAGAAAGTAAAAGGTGTACAATATTTCATTCGCTCTTCATTCCCACTTCGTCCGCAACAAATTAACGTTTTTCAAAGGTAAAACAGGATATGGTTTCCGCTTACCCCCACATGCCGGGAAAGTGGAACCTAGTGTACCATTTTACTTTCTTATACGTAGTATAAGGAAGTATTGTGATGATGAAAATTTTCGACATCGAGATTTTTGCAGATGTCCACGTTTTGAAGTCCCCTGATACCGAAAAAGTGGTTTTTAAAAAATGTCTGTGTGTCTGTGTGTCTCTCTCTCTGTGTGTGTGTGACCACGATAGCGGTCAAGCCGCTGTAGATATCAATTCCAAATTTTGTATTTACCTGTATAATCTCCCTCTTGAGATCGGATTAGTTTTTCAGTAAAATCGGTAGACCGGAAGTAGCAGTTTACTTCAGCGAAAAAATCGAATTTTGCCAATATTTCGTCAACTACTAAGTTTTAACAAATTTATTAAGAATTCATATATACTTAAAATTAAAATTGAGTATAATTTTATCTAAAAAGTTTTCCGAAATTCCTACCGGAAGTAGGTCTTTTACTCTTATCGAAAATCAGTTTTTTGCGAATATTTCGCAAGTCATGCCTTTTTGGCTAGTACGTTACGGATATAAAAGTATTTAAAACATATTTTCAATATCTTTTGTATAAAGAAAATTTCATAATTCAGACCGGAAGTACATACCACTTTTACTCTTATCGAATAGCGATTTTTTGCAAATTTGTCGTAAGTTATGCATTCTATATAAATTTATCAAGAGTACAAAAGTATTTAAAACTAGATTTGCAATATTTTTTGTATATATGAAATTTCAAAATTCGGACCGGAAGTAGCACTTTTACTCTTAGCGAGGAGCACTTTTTTGATAATATCTTGCAAAGTATGTATTCTATAGAAATTTATTAAGAGAATAGAAGTACTTAGAATAGGATTTTGAATAATTTCTGTAAAAAAAATTCTTAAAATTCTGTAATTTGAAACGCTCATACGTATAAGAAGGTCGTGTGGTGGCCACACCTCATTTTTTGATTTGTTGTAGAAAAAAAATTCGAAATTTCAGATTTTGAATTATACAATAATTGGTAACTACTAATTTAATGAAAACACACAAAATATTACAGGTGTACAAAATAAATTATGCTCACAATCTTGATACAAAGTTGAAATTTAAATTCTTGCGATTCTACTTACCCCGGTACCTTATAACATAACCACAATTCGTACAACTCTTGAGAGATATATTTCTTCAGTATGATCGTTTGTTTGTCTACAATTTTCATATGATAACACAATGATATTTCTTCATTCGTTAAGGGAAATTAAATTATTTTTGCACATTTAGCAAGGTACAGTTATTAATTATAAGGACGCTTGTCGATTTTAAAACTATTTATGCTTGTTTGACGATTTACAAATTATGATTAAATATTTATAATAATAAATCTATGTGATAAACAAACAGACCTAAAACTGAAAAATTATTTGTAACGCATGTGCAGTTATGACAACGTGCCTCTAAAACGCCATAGCACTATGTTTTCTATTTCGCACGCGATATAGTTAGTAACACACCGCATGTGTAATAGTATATTAAGTATGGAGAACGGTAAGGGATGTTTAGCGTTCGAAGACAATTGTTTGAAGGAGGAACGAAGCGACAACTCCAATTATTGTCTGAGAACGGTAAACCTTACCGTTCGACATGCTTATAACGTTTTTTGCGCGATCAAAACTAAATTTCAATTCATTTCACTACACGGAATTATCGAAAATACTTGACAATAATTAATTAATTGGAATAGGCTATTATAAAAACAAAACAGTTTCCATGACGTTTTATCAAACATTCTGTTTTACAATTAGCGTCGTGTCACTTCAGTTTGTGTTTTCCGTGAAGTAATTGAAATCAGAGAAGAAATTATGACCGATTCCGACTCAGACATTGAAATAATTTTGATGGCGACTTGGAACAAGCATGGGCTGCCGGATGTTCCGCCGTAATACCCGAAAAATCGCGGGAACGTTACGAAAATACATACCGAGCTTTCAAGCAATGGTGTGAAACAAAGAAAATAAGCGGTATGAATGAAAAAATTATGTTGGAATATTTTGTACAAAGAAACGAGAAGTTTAAGTCACCTGGCAGTTTATGGGCTGAATATGCCATACTGAGATCAACAATTTTTCTTCGTGATGCGATTAATATTTCGCAATTTACGACTCTTATTGCATTTTTGAAAAGGAGAAATGTAGGATACAGACCCAAAAAAGCATGCATTTTCACTAGGGAAGACATGAACCGATTTTTAGTTGAAGCTTCAGATCAAACATTTCTTATTCATAAGGTAGGTAAATTAGAAATACCTATTTTCAAAATGTATGTTAATGGTGCATATTCATATTAAGGTGGCAATAATATTAGGAGTGTCAGGAGCTTGCAGAAGAGAAGAGTTATACAATATAACTATAAAGGATGTTGAAGATCGTGGTGAGTTGATTATTGTAAAAATTCCGCAAACAAAAACCAATATTGAACGGACCTTCAGTCTTGTAAACCAAGATGAAAATATTCATTATTTGGACATTTTTCGGAGGTATAATAAACTTCGACCAAGCAATGCTAAATTCGAACGTCTATTTCTGGCTTTCCACAATGGTAAATGTAGAAACCAAGTAGTGACGAAAGGAACAATTGGAGGTGGCCGTCCAAAATTGCAGAATAATTAAAATGATCGAATCCAGCTAGCTACACCGGCCATTCATTTCGACGTACATCAGCAGCATTGTTGGCCAACAAAGGGTGAATATTCTAGGATTGAAGCGGCATGGAGGATGGAAATCTTCTAGTGTGGCCGAGAGTTACGTTGAAGATTCACTTCAAAATAAAATACAATTTGCAGAAAAAATATTGTATGATGTTAGAGACACATCCTTCAGTATTCCTGATGGTGCACAACAAGTGTCTTCTGATACTATTTCTTATGCTGCAGTTTGTACGAAAACAAAAAACAGTGAAATTAATTCTTTGCCATTGTATATTCGTAATTGTAGTATTCATAATTGCACCTTTAATTTTAATAGCAACAAATAAATGAACTAAACAATTTCTGTCCGTATATCATCTTCATTCTCTAATTTTTAAAAGTAACAATTACTTACCGTTCAGCTGAACGGTAAGTGAATTACTTACCGTTTTGTTAGGTACAACAAACAGTAAGAACCACTTACTGTCATGGAAACAAAATGCCTAGTAAATAATCAAAAAGGATTGATCGCGCAAAAAATCATATTGGGGATAGGATGTATATATACTAGGCACACCGGCAACAACGCCCAATCGTGGCCGTAGTCATGGTACAAGGAAGGAAGGTATGCTTTTGCGCATTTCTGGATGACGCGCATTTATCGAAAAAAATGTCACTTGACAACTCTGACAGAAGTCACTGACTGAACTCACGGACAGAAGTAACTGACAGAAAGCATTTTCCAAGACTCCCTTTAACAACTAAAATAGTATCTGGAGATCGTGTCGAACAGCGTCGTCTGTGTTTGTGAGAGGAGGGGTGAATGGTAACAATGCCTCGCTACACACCAGAATAAAAACTGCAAATTATTAAATGGTACTATGGTGGTCATTCTGCAAAGGATTGCATAAATTTATTTCCGCAAATATTTGCAGACAGATCCGTACCCTGTGAGCAAAGCAAATTACATATTTTGAATAGCTTTGAAAAATGTCTTTGTTTAAATAATTGCACAAAGTATAGTCCTAGAGAGGTAAATCCACTAAAAGCTGAGGAACGAGAAGAGCGGGATATAATGATTTGTAGCACTCTCGAAGTAGAGGATACGCTATTTACCAGAAGTGTTGCTGAGGAATTGGGTATGAGTAATAAAACCGGCGCGAACATATGGAAGCGAATAAATTAAAATATTTCAAATACTCGAAAAAGCAAGAAATATTTCTCGAAGACAATTTTAGAAGAATGGAGTTTTGTGAAACCGTAATGGAAAAGACAAATGAAAATGAGAATTTCATCGCAAATATTGTATTCACAGATGAATCGTCATTTCCATTAAATGGAAAGCACAATCCTTCTGTTGTTCGATATTGGGCTCGGGAACATCAAGACAGATATTTTGTTAAACACACCCAATATCCCCAGGAAGTGAATGTCTGGGCAGGTATTTTGAGTGACCATTTGCTTGGTTCATTTTTTATTGATGGTACGTTAAATGCGGACAAATACCTCGATATGCTACAGAATCAGATACTTCCCGCTATTGATAATACAGGAATAGATCGGGATATTATTTGGTTCCAACAGGACGGTTGTCCTGCACATAGTGCGGTCAGAGTAAAGCATTTTTTAATGAATACCTTTCCTAATTGTCTCATTAGTGGAACAGGAAACATTCGTTGGCCTCCGCGATCTCCTGATCTATCGCCAAATGATTCCTTTTTGTGGAGATACATCAAAAATAAAATATACAGTGCACAAGCTGGCAGGCTAGAAAACTTAGATATTTTGAGAAGGCTAATCATAGAGTTTGAATCCGTACAGTCGATGTGATTCGTAATGTGCGAGAAAATTTTTATGATAGGCTCGGACAATGCCTTGCTGCTGAAGGAGGCATTTTTGAACCTATGCAATAACATTTTAATTTTTAGTATTGTTTAGAGTATATTTTTTATTTTCATTAGAATTCCGTTCTTAATAAATTTATATAATAATTTACTAAGAATTAATGTTTAATTAGAATTGTACTTTTATTTTCTTACTGTGTTCTATTGTATTTCTGTTAAAAAGGACTTTATTGAAATAGTATCGTGTGAATTCACAACTTTATTGAACTGGTAGTACTAGAGGTCGAATGCGCGTCATCCAGAGATGCGCAAAAGCATACCTTGTTTCCTTGTGCCATGACTACGGCCACGATTGGGCGTTGTTGCCGGTGTGCCTAGTATACATATATATATACCGCATGTGTAAATTCATATTGGGGATAGGATATATGTATACTAGGCACACCGGCAACAACGCCCAATCGTGGCGGTAGTCATGGTCATTGATTATATATAAGGAGATATATCAACGAGCACTTTTTCACAAAAATTGTAAATATTCTCAATAGGTGTCGGAGCAAACCAGAAATTACCATCTTATGCAGTTTTTCCCACAATTTGGGAATTGTAGATTTAGCGCTTTCTGGTATTTATTGGACGTACTAAAACTTGGTTCACAGCCTGCTTTGTAAATATGTAATAAATCCTACTGATTTGACACTTTGTTTACATTTGTATAAATCGACATAATATAGGGCCAAAAAATCATCCTCTATTTTTTTTTCTAAATGCTCCTTTGTATTATTACGGAAAATGAATATAAATAGGGAAGTTGCTTGAAATAAATGAAAGAAACAGTATTTCCTGCTTTTCTCACCTCACATAATTGTTTTAGATATATATTGTGATATTTTTATTATTTGTTTTGACTTGTCATGCTTTCTAAATATATATATACGTCTGTATGTGCAATATATTGAAGACCAAAATTCTTATTTTCCTACCTTTAGTGACTTAATAAGTTCCTACACAAGCCCCATAAGGTATTTTAAGTTTCAATAAAAACATATTAAGATTTCGATGACCCTGCAAATGCACAATATTTTTTCTCAGTTTTTGTTCAATGTGTGTGTATATGATCCCTGTTTTTATAATATACTTATATAAACAAGGATATGATGAATGTTATTAAAATAGATAATGAATGTATCTATAATGATGTGTCCTATCAAAACAATTATTGAAGAAATGTAAACGAAATGTTTTAATTAGGATCGCTAATATAATCGCAGGAATAAGATAATCTCTGTGTATTGGAATTGAGCCAGTGAATTCTAAGTTAGCCGTTTGTAAAGTGTAAGTAGGTTGGCTATTGTTGGACAACTCAGTATATTTATCTATCTGAATCTGAACTATCTTTGTTTTATTTGTTATTTAATTCCTGCCTTACTTTCTTATTTTCTGGCCATAATTAAAACTATTCGTGTGCTTACTGTATAGGGGTGATTTACTCTATTATTCATTAAGTATATCGCGTTCGCTATTTAGAGGGATGCTTTCTGTCTGTATGTATTAGGAAGTGCATACATAGGTACTCAGGTACTTTCCAATGTTTTACAAAAATTGATTTATTCCAAATGTATAATTTTACATATTATTAAGGATAAAACAAGAGACATGCTTGAAATTACTTTATTTGATTTTTTACATAGATTTTTTTATAATAAATAGCACAGAAATCAATAGAAATAACAAATAATTTATAGATTCTTCACCTTTTTTAATTTCAAGCTTTCTTTGCCAATTACATGCTTAGAAGAAGTAAATTTACATCTCTTAAAAATGACACATGTTATGCAACGTTCTAATAGTTGCACCTTATGTTGTTTACAAGGTTCGTCAGTTAAAAACGATGTTCTTTCCAGATTTCTTGTAACTTTGTTTAATATCCTTTTGCGTAGTTTCTTCTTATGTTTTGTACAATCAAAATATTTTTCAAATGTATCTAAAGTCAATTTAATTGCTTCACATAGCTGATCTGTTGGTGCTAATAAACTAAATGCACCTTCTTCAATATATCCATACATTTTATTTAATATGAGTAATTCATTTTTATTGGAAAGTGTAGAGGTAGTATCAACAAAAGAGTGGTAGCAAATTTTACATTTTGATTGCTCAAACGATGTTCTAGCCAGGTAGCCGGCGAAATATGTAATACTGCATTCTTGTAATGTAGTTTCGGTTTTTGTAGGTGTTTCAACAGTCCCTCCTGATAAAATATCACAAGAAGATGTGGAGAAGCTACTGGAAGAGTGCAGTATTTCTTGCGCTGTAGAATCTAAAGAAATTGGCTCCAATAGATCTATTTCAGTCTCTATTTCTCTTGATTGATGTTCACAGTTTGATGCCTCCGAAGGTGTTAAAAGAGAATTTATTGCATATGAACGGAAAGTGGTTCTGAATGTTCGCGCGCTTGGATTAGGGTTGTATCCTCCTTTTTGACGGAAAATGGAAAATAAATTCTCAATAACATCCTGGTTGGTTTTTCTAGTAAGAATATATGCATCAGGATGTTTGGTTGTTTCACTGTCATACAACATTAATATTCCTCGAATTGTTTGTAGGAGTCCATCAAAACATGGTGGTCTTGATGGTGGTCTTGATGGTGCTCTTGTTTGGTTATTTTTTTTTAAATTTTGAATAAAGACTAAACTTTCTTCTAATGTTGTTCTTACTAGCGGATGGCTATGATGTAAACTACATTTGTATGGGTTAGGATCATGAAATGTGCTGCTATTGAGTGTATCAAAAAGATTATTTATCGTAGATATAAAATTTGCAGTGTGTAAAGATGTATTTGATCTTAGTTCTCCTGTTGCTACACAAGTCCGAATACAACTTGCCACGGAGTGACTGAAAATTTGTGTAGCTAACTTCACTGACATTTTTTGAAATCCTTTAGGATTTATATGTTTTTCCGTGATTTTTGGCATTGCTCTGCAAGGTTTTGTGCTGTCAATATCATAGGCTTTACGTATATCTTGAAAACTAATAACGGTGTTATTTGAAATAATAAAATCGGCCTTTAGTAGATTATTGCGAAAATTCTTTATTAGATGTGGCACATCATAGACAGCTACAATGGGGTGATTTTGAATATTAAAGAAGGGCTTTTTCTCAGTCACTCCCAATTTTTTGTAAGTGCTTTGATTCGAAGCACCTTGATCGCAAACTGTTGCATAAGGGAGTAATCCATTCTCTAAACATCTTTCTATTATATCTTGCAGTAGTACTACAAGCTTGTTTGCAGGCACGCCAGAATGACTAAGGAAGTATGCCAGTGACAACTTCCATCTTGAAAACAACCCTCTAGCAAGAAAGACTAACGCATACCTTGCTGGTCGGCTAGTTCTTCCAAGATGTCCCAAATCCTCAAAACCTTCTATAAGATCCAGATGTTTGTTGTATTCACTTATTTCCTTAAGTGACATTTCATCGAAGCTTATCACGCAAGCTCTCTCTACAATGCTCCAACTTTCTATCTTTCTGCTAATTTGCCAAAAGAGCTTTTGGCTAAGTCCTGGTAAAAAGCTAGACCCACTAATCCATCGTTTTATTGTACTAGGTGCTGGTAGTACAATTTTTTCAAACAAGAACTTATACGCTGTGGGTGATTTATAATATAATGCCAACGCAAAATTTTTCTGATCTAATGGCCACTTTCTTACACTATTTTGTCCTAATTGCATATTCACTAATGTTTTGCTACATTGTTTTTTAAATAAATATGTATTCAGTTGATGATGTAAATTTGAGAATCTCACTTTTTTTTTTAATTTGGATATTTGTGCTCGTTTTCGTAAAAGCAATTTACTTTGACTCTTAATATTGCTCTTTAATTTTTTTTCACGAGATGTATTTCTTCCAGATATAGTTGAAACTTCTGCAACAGGAAGATTTGTGATATCACGCAGCCAATCCATATCCGCTGATTCATCCATTAATTCTACCTCTTCTTCCCCTTCGTCTTCTTCCAAAGTTATATTTTCATCGCTTCGTATTTTTCTTTCATACGTTGTTATAATTTTAGACGGGCCTGGTTGCGGCTCAGATATTTCCCGTTTTCTTTTAGAATCGTATGGTTGGGGAACTGCTGATTTTGTTAAACGATTCTTCAGTATTTGATTAACAAAACTGTCACTCTCGAAATGTCTTTGGCAAATTTGATACCTTTTTAGGTCTTCCAGGGGTGTGGTGGCTAAGGAAGAGTTTCCTATAAACCAAAGAAATTTACATTTATAGATTTGGAGATGAATTAATACCAATTTTCACTTAAATAGTATTTTATTACTTTATTAACTATAATTATTAATTAAAATGTTTATTATGTGAAAAATCCGTACTCTATCATCATTAATACTTGTTTGTTTAATACCTTTTGCTTTACAAAATAATGTAATTTATTAATTAACTTGATCTTATACCAACATTTTTTTGAAAGTCTTGTTGTGTTAGTATTGGTAATTTTTTATACAATGATAAACACAATATTCAGAAACCTTGCAAATTAGCACAGAAAGTTGAGGGTTGCGATTTTTAATTTTATCTCAAATAACTAGTACTTTACTCTTGATATAATTTTACGTTTCCTTAATTTTTAAACATCCTTTACGTTATACCGACATTCTGGTTATAGCTATCGACTTTTCAGAACAAGCGAAACTCTTTATGAAGAATGACTTTCTCAAAAAATAAGAAATAAAAGATTTTAGGGGTATAGTTAGGTCAATCCGGGACACACTGTATATATAGGTCTAAGTTAATATAATAATCCTGAATAAAAAATTGTTTAAACTCTGTCATTTAAATGTAAAAGATATTTGAAATTATATATGTATGTACTACCTATAAATAAAAATTTATGGCTTAGTGAGTTAACATATGTATGTCAACATACATATATCCTTATTATCTGCATATAGAGATACCTACCTATGTGTAAAATACTGTTCTTAAAATTAGGGCAATATAAAGGAGAACTTTAAATATTTAAATATAAGTACATCATAATTCGAGCTGAGGGATTTTGCGGGGTGCCAGGATAGTATTCAGGTAAACGCACGAATATAATGACCTTGTTTCGATCGGTGATGCATGCGCGATTTTATTGCTTTACATGCATTCGCTATTTATATCACTTAGGTATGTCAGTTATGTCGTTATAAAGTTTATATTTAGAGAAATACTAAGCAAAAAAAATTAAATTCTTAACATACATAACATAATTTTTTACAAAAAAAAAGACAATTTCTCGGTAGTACGTATATTTTAGTAACTATGTGTACATTTTAAAAAAGAAGTCTATGCCTACATGTTTATACAAAAAATAAATAAAATTTGAGTTTATAATTAAATAATATATTCAGGTGAACGTATTTTCTACATAATTTAAATTGCACTGAAAAATAAAACAATCCTTATATTCAGCAGAAACACCATAAAAAGATCTATCGACAAAGCACAATGTCGCCTATTCATACATTTATACATAAACTCGATGCCGCTCTAGTACATAATGTATTATGTAAACATAATACATGCCGCTCTAGTACATAATGTATTATGTAAACATAATACATTATGTACTAGAGCGGCATCGAGTTTATGTATAAATGTATGAATAGGCGACATTGTGCTTTGTCAATAGATCTTTTTATGGTGTTTCTACTTAATATAAGGATTGTTTTATTTTTCAGTGCAATTTAAATTATGTAGAAAATACGTTCACCTGAATATATTATTTAATTATAAACTCAAATTTTATTTATTTTTTGTAAAAACATGTAGGCATAGACTTCTTTTTTAAAATGTACACATAGTTACTAAAATATACGTACGACCGAGAAATTGTCTTTTTTGTAGAAAATTATGTTATGTATGTTAAGAATTTAATTTTTTTTGCTTAGTATTTCTCTAAATATAAACTTTATAACGACATAACTGACATACCTAAGTGATATAAATAGGGAATGCATGTAAAGCAATAAAATCACGCATGCATCACCGATCGAAACAAGGTCATTATATTCGTGCGTTTACCTGAATACTATCCTGGCACCCCGCAAAATCCCTCAGCTCTTCATAATTATTAGGGTAATAAATAATGAAAATATTAACGCAAAATTCCAGTTCTGTTATCTCTTTCTAACCTTAAAGAGACAAGGTAGGTATTTCATGGATGTTAAAAATTAGAGGCCCTTAACTGATATATTATGTAAACACACTTATCAATAGCTGTTTCTGTTCTAGCCCATCTGGTTTCAAATATGCTTAGGCTTTTTCCTTGAATTCTGATATGGATGTATCTCTAATACATAATTTCAAATAATTTTATTTCTGGGAATATATCTATTTTGTAATGACAGCAGTTAACAGATTTCGGAATATATTTTATAATTCAAATTAGTAAATAATAGAGTAATAGACAATGAAGAAAATATATGTACTTATATATTTAAAATAAGGACTATTATGGTTATTATTATTGTTAGTGTTATTTCTGTGTCTGTCTAATTTCCGCTGTCTATAAAGGGTAAAATTTCTTCCTGCAGTAAGATGAGTATATTTATTATTAAACCCAAAAGGTAAATATTTGATATTAAATATGAAACTTACCTGAATTTAATATCCATTGCTTTACACGTTCCAAATCTTGCACAGGAAATGAGAACATACTTAGATTCGGAACAGTTCTTCGGTTGTTCTCACATTTAAAATACTGACACTTATTACCAGCCATATTTTTCGTTTGAAAAGAAAATATGCAAATTCAACTACACTGGCTTCGTTGGCGCCCAGAAAATTAAAAAAATATTTTTCTATTATACCTACTTACGATAGTTCTGTCATCTAGCGTTGAAAAGTATAATTATAGGCAGCATTTTACTGGATGTTCTACCTTTTCAATTTGATATACATATATATATTGGGATGTAGGAACACTAGCGACTTTAAGCGGCCTCATCCCGAAACTGAGTTTTAAGCGTAGCCGATTTTCTTATTGCGTTGATATATCTCCTTATATATAATCAATGGTCATGGTACAAGGAAAGAAGGTATGCTTTCGCGTATCTCTGGATGACGCGAATTCGAACTCTAGTACTACCAGTTCAATAAAGTTGTGAATTCACAGGACATTCAATAATGTCCTTTTTAACAGAAACACAATACAACACAGTAAGAAAATAAAAGCACAATTCTAATTAAACATTAATTCATAGTAAATTATTATATAAATTTATTAAGAACGGAATTCTAATGAAAATAAAAAATATACTCTAAACAATACTAAAAAATAAAATGTTATTGCATAGGTTCAAAAATGCCTCCTTCAGCAGCAAGGCATTGTCCGAGTCTATCATAAAAATTTTCTCGCACATTACGAATCACATCGACTGTTACGGATTCAAAAGCATCTATGATTATTAGCCTTCTCAAAATATCTGTAGTCTAATCTGCCAGCTTGTGCACTGTATATTTTATTTTTGATGTATCCCCACAAAAAGAAATCATTTGGCGATAGATCAGGAGATCGCGGAGGCCAACGAATGTTTCCTGTTCCACTAATCAGACGATCATGAAAAGTATTCATTAAAAAATGCTTTACTCTGACCGCATTATGTGCAAGACAACCGATCTATTCCGGTATTATCAATAGCGGGAAATATCTGATTCTGTAGCATATCGAGGTCTTCGGTCGCATTTAAGGTACCATCAATAAAAAATGGACCAAGCAAATGGTCACTCAAAATACCTGCCCAGACATTAACTTTCTGGGGATATTGGGTGTGTTTAACAAAATATCTGTGCTGATTTTCCCGAGCCCAATTTCGAACAACAGAAGGATTGTGCTTTCCATTTAATGGAAATGACGATTCATCTGTGAATACAATATTTGCGATGAAATTCCCATTTTCATTTGTCTTTTCCATTACGGTTTCACAAAACTCCATTCTTCTAAAATTGTCATCGAGAAATATGTCTTGCGTTTTCGAGTATTTGAAACATTTTAATTTATTTCGCTACCATATGTTCGCGACGGTTTTATTACTCGCACCCAATTCCTTAGCAACACTTCTGGTAGATAGCGTATCCTCTACTTCGAGAGTACTACAAATCATTATATCCCGCTCTTCTCGTTCCTCAGCTTTTAGTGGATTTACCTCTCTAGGATTACACTTTGTGCAATTATTTAAACAAAGACATTGTTTAAAGCTATTCAACATATGTAATATGCTTTGCTCACAGGGTACGCGTGTGTCTGCAAATATTTGGGGAAATAAATTTTTGTAATCCTATGCAGAATGACAACTATAGTACCATTTAATAATTTGCAGTTTTTCTTCTGGTGTGTAGCGAGGCATTGTTATCATTGACCCCTCCTCTCACAAACACAGAACGACGCTGTTCGACACGATCTCCAGATACAATTTTAGTTGTTAAAAGGAGTCTTGGAAAATGCTTTCTGTCAGTGAGTTCAGTCAGTGACTTCTGTCAGACTTGTCAAGTGACATTTTTTTCGACAATTTAATTCATCTGTCAAAAACATGACATTTTAATACACGCTGTGTTAGTTTGCTATCGGATAAACTGCATGTTTGCTAGCGGATAAACTGCGTGTTGATTTTCCATGGCAACGAAAATTCAATTCTGACAGTATCGTTCAAATAAATTTCATACATAAACATTTATATTTTTCTCTTTCTTTTGTATATGTATTCAAAGGAATGTTAAATAAAAATATTTCGGTTTATTAATATTAATTAAATGATTCATTAAATTGTCTTACCAAATACCATTCGAGTTTGTGTTTATTTCCGGAACAAACTTTCATTTTGACAAAACTCAAACTTTGTTGCTTAAGGGTAACACGACTCGAACAAATAACAAAAGGTAAAACCGCTCCACCTTCGGTGTCGCGGTTTTACCATGTTATTTGTTCTCGTCAGTTACCAAGCAACAAAGCTTTCGTTCAAAATGAAAGTTTGTCCGGATAAACACAAACTCTTATGGTATTACCCCCGATAAATGCGCGTCATCCAGAGATGCGCAAAAGCATATAGCTACTATATTTAGGACAGCTGACTCGTCAGCCATTTTGGAGATAAATGTCAGTCATATTACGTACTTATTTTTAGTTATACGACTACTGTAAAAAATTATACCTACATTATTTCACGTCCTAAGCCTGCTTAATAAAGTCAATTATTCGAAGTTCTATTCAACATTTGCTATTAGCATACATATTTACCGCCTTAAAATTATCTCCAAAATGGCGGACGAGTCAGCTATGGTTTATACAGAGTGGGCCACCGAAAACGAAACAGATTGAATATCTCGAAGGAGAAAACTTTTTTGAAGAAACGCAAAAACAGGTCGATTTTTGATCCAAGGGGGACACCCTTCCATCATATCTTCAACTGTGATACGTCATTCCCCTCCCCTCCATCACTCTAACCATTACAATTTAAATAGGGAAAGTACTAAATACGATACATCATTGAAAAGGTAATTGTACGGAGAATTCAGCAATGTGATTGTTGGTTGCGCTATTTTTGATTTTAGCGCCCTCTAGCGGGTAAAAAAACGGTTACGTATTTCACAATGTGACACATCACTTCAAAGCTAATTTTATTAGCAATTTAATGCACAATTGAAAAAAAATTAAATAATCGAAACACCTTGCAGAGCTCTAATATTAGAAACTACGAACTTATTAGTTTACAAAAGACACTGACAGTCTGTACTTGAGAATGATGACAAATAAATGTCAAAGATATTACGTATTTAGTTGCTAATAAAATTAGCTTTGAAATGATGTGTCACATTGTGGAATACGTAACCGTTTTTTTTCCGCTAGAGGGCGCTAAAATCAAAAATAGCGCAACCAACAATCACATTGCTGAATTCTCCGTACAATTACCTTTTCAATGATGTATCGTATTTAGTACTTTCCCTATTTAAATTGTAATGGTTAGAGTGATGGAGGGGAGGGGAATGACGTATCACAGTTGAAGATATGATGGAAGGGTGTCCCCCTTGGATCAAAAATCGACCTGTTTTCCCGTTTTTTCAAGAAAGTTTTCTCCTTCTAGATATTCAATCTGTTTCGTTTTCGGTGGCCCACTCAGTATACAATGTGTCTGTTAATGTTTGTACGCCAATTATGTTGGTATTCCTGCAATTATATCAAAGTGTAGTGGTAACTCTGCCGCTTGAGTTGTGTACATAGACGTAGGTAAATAAATTGTTGATAAACTGTCATTAATTGTATTGTCAGTTGTATCGTCGGTCTTGTAAAAATAATTTGCTCTACATTCTTCTTATTTATACGTCTAATTTCGAACAGTTCTTTTTAGAGCTCAATAATTATCGTTTGTAAGTTGTAGGTAAGTAATAATTTAATATGAAATGCAACTTGTGTTTGAATAACCACTATTTTAACTTTTTTTTCGTATTGACTGGAAAGCTAAAAATGTTTAGACCTGAACAAGACGCACACATTCTTATGGCCCACTTTCGAAGTGCAACTCGCAATGAGGATGGAACTTGGTGTACAGTTTACACACTCTTCCTTCGATCAGTTTGTAGAAGCATTTCCTAATGAAAATATCAACTATGACGTTTTCGCCCATCACAAGCATGAGATTATAATGCGTTTTGATAGAAAAAATTGTATTTGTAAGGATAAATCAACCGGGAGACCTACAATGTTAACTGAAGCTGTTATTAATAGTCTTGAAGAACAAATCAATCAAAGCCCCAACAAATCACTTCGAAGGTTATCAGCACAGTCAGGTACACGAGCTACACTATTTAAATAAGTGCAAGACCTTAATTATGTGTTCTTTTCAGGTTTTAGTAGAGCTAGTAGTGCAAAAGCTCTACATAAAAATTTACATATGCATTCCTATCGAGTTTCAGTTGTGCAGCAATTGTACCCTCGTGATTATCAACAACGTATACTATACTGTCAATGGTTTAACTAGGACCTTAATAATAATGGTTTACTGGACCTAACCTTCTTCACTGACGAAGCATGGTTTTATTTATCTGGTTACGTAAATAGCCAGATTTACCGAATGTGGGCTACGGAGAATCTTCACAATTTCAAGATGGAGAATAATAGAGACAATATTCTTTAATGAGATAATGAATGCAGAGAAATATCAAACTGTCATTTTGACAGAATTTATTAATCAGCTGCATGATGATGAAATAATGAGGGGCTATTTCCAACAAGACGGAGTCACTGCTCATAAGGCACGGACCACCATAGAATTTTTGCAACAATCTTATGGAAATCGTATTATAAGCCAAGGCATGTGGCCACCGAGGAGTCCAGATTTAACACCACCAAATTATTTTCTTTTTGGACAGGTAAAAAATAATGTCTATAAAAACCGCTTGCACAATTTGGATGAACTTCAACAAGCGATTAGGCATGAAATTCAAAACATAACACAAGAACAGCTTTGCCATATATTTGAAAAGATAAAAAGACGAATAATGTTGTGTTTACAAGCAAATGGAGAACATTTTCAACAATTTTTATAAATAAACTTAATTTTCTACTTATCAGTGTTATTTTCATTTAATAATAGCGTTTTTGTGATTGCAAGCAAACAGAGAACATTTTCAACAATTTTTATAAATAAACTTAATTTTCTACTGATCAGTGTTATTTTCATTTAATAATAGCGTTTTTGTAATTACAAGCAAATGGAAAACATTTTCAACAACTTTTTATAAATAAACTTAATTTTCTACTTATCAGAGTTATTTTCATTTAATAATAGCGTTTCTAATGTAGCTATTAAGAGTCTCTACAATATAACCTAATTGTGCTTTAGTGCTTGTCATTATTCAGAAGTATTCAGAACAATATGGTCATGCCGTGCTTCTATACTCCGCTACTGGATTCCATCAACTTTAGAAAAATAAAATCCATACTACCAACATAATTGGCGTACAAACATTTACAGACAGTCTGTAGTAGTTGTACAAAAGCATATCTTGTTTCCTTGTACCATGACTACGGCGACGATTGGGCGTTGTTGCCGGTCTGCCTAGTATACATATATATCCTACCCCAATATGATTTTACACATGCGGTATATCCTATCCCCAATATGATTTTGCACATGCGGTATATGTACAGTTTTGTGCAATAAATTGGCGTACACGTCTTATTGCTAATTTTGACATTATTTTGCCATTGTGAAAATGGCTTAACTTAAGTTGACAAATGGAATTATAGCGTCAATTCAATTTGTCATACATGACAGGTATTCAAACAAAAGTCATATTTACATAAGCGTATATTAAGTGTACGCCAATTTATTCCACAGAACTGTACATAAAAGTCAAAATACATATAAAAATAAAACACTTTATCTATCACAACAGTGTATCTCCTAAGAATTTATTTACTGAGTAGTAACTAACTCTTTTCAAGTAATTCTCAACCAGTTCCTTTGATCCTTTTTTTAAACAATGGCTTAATTTTTGCTATTTTCAACTGCGCCGTGAAAAAAACCTTCCAAAAGCGATTCATTGATTAATAACATTAAGGGAAATATAACCTCATTAATGCAATGCATAAGTAGCCAGTAATTTATACTATTATATTAGTTTTGTCGAGACAATGGTTCTTACCCATGCTAGGATACGACAGGTGGAGCTGAATCAAGTTATTAATCAATTCTAAATTTATGGATCACAATGACAATGAAGAAAACATTAGAAAACTATGCACCAAGGAAACACATTTTATTCACATTTTCCGGCTTCAAGCAAGAAAATTTGGCCGTTACAATGTTATCGGCTTTAGAGAAAACCCTTTTTGGGATACGACATTCCGAAGAATATATTACACCTCAATCTACTTGTTCATTGGAGAACAAAATATCCATAGCGGATTTTCTTCTGGTTCATGTTACTTTCATAACATTCAACTGAAGACTTCCCTTCATTTTCCAAGATATCTTTTAGGTGCTTTTTTGTTTTAAGCAGATATTTAAAAAATCGCTCTTTCTTTTTTAGCCTTGGATATAGAAATGTACTAATGTCAAATGTTTCAATTGGTGAAGCACCTGTAACCGAAACATTACTAGAAAAAGCTTTTGTGAACTTTGATTGAAATTCCCGTTGCAAAACAGATTCCATATCTTTTATCTCTTCTGATCATCCTTGCCAAGCTTTGGAATGAAAGTTTATATCAAACATTGCAAAGTGGTCATCCCCCATTGAAATCGTCGGGCGTCGGTTGAGATTCTGATGGCAATAAAGATGTAGCCAACTCTAAGCCTTCCATCATTTTAACAATATTTTCAATGATCAACCATTCATCTTCAAAAAAAAATTTTTAACTCCAACAGGTCCGGACTTGTTAACCAAAGTGTGGGAAGAATTGGATTTTAGGTTGGATGTGTGCAATATAACTGAAAGTATACATATCGAACATTTGTAGGAAAAAACTACTTTACTTTATATTTAATGTACCTTTATCTACGAAGATATAATCGAAATGTAATAATAGTCAATGTCACTTACTGTCAGTCCCATTATTAGGTCTATATAAAGCTTGCTCTCTATAACTACAGATTATTAGCAAAATTATATCGTTATATCATACACGTCAAAGAAAAATATTGACAAATGTAATGAAATAGGTATTATGTTTTTTAGTGTGTTTAAGTACGTAATACTTCCTATTCTCCTAGACAAAATACCGATTAGATAGTGGTACTATTTGGCGATATAAATGAAAATCAACAGGATTACAGTATATTTTCTCTGGGCAGCTTTTATATTGTGGTATACGGACAACGGTTGAGACACCAAGCATTACTAGTCTTAAAACGGATGGCTATCGTGCTTACACCTACATTCGAGTAGAAGGCACCAGGAATTTATGTGGTGGTGTATATTTGACCAAAATATTCGTAATAACTATGGCTAAATGTGTAGTGAAAAGTCGCAGAGATAAAATTATCTACCCAGTAGAGCTTGTTAGAGTTGTCATCGGATTATTAGAAGCATCTTACGTGCGTCAAGAACGTCGTGTTGTCGCTTATAACTTTGAGCGTACTGATTTCGATTCGCAGAAGGGCAAACACTCTTTCGTGTTGTTGGAATTGGAGTCACCTTTTATAATCACTGTTAACACAAGAGTCGCTGCTATAACACCGATGGCATGGCCCGGACTTGCAGGTATGAGAGTAGATGCAATAGGAGCCGGTACGAAGAGGTCATCTCAAGTAGATTATTCCAGCATAAAAACTGATTCTTTCAACGTTAGGAAAAGCGTTCAGTTCGAGTTTATGGTATTTTATTTTATTGAAAGTACGAGTGCCTGCATAAGTGAACAAGGTGCTCCAATATTTTACAACGGTTTAATATTTGGTCTCACTACAAGTATGCTTAACAAAAAAAAAGGAATGTAAAAGAGGTTATAGATCACCCATCGACGATCCCTGTAGGACATGGCTTACATTGACTGTAAAATCAGGTACTATCGGCGGAATTTCTAATAACTTGTCCAAAAAACTATTTATTTTGATATTAATGATAACAATATATCAGGATATAAAAGCATAAGTTTTTGAATCATAATCGTAAAAATTATGATTCGAATAATTTGTAATTTATTGTTGAATTTTGTTCTCGATTATTACATATTATGATGATGTTATGTATATCTATTTATACTTCATTTCATGGTAGCAGAAAAGGCTGTATTGCGCGCGAGTATAAGATACACACACATCGGTAAGGATTGTTTTTCTTTGTATAAAGTTAGTTATTCCTAAGACTATATATATGAGATTTCAGTAATAAATAAAAAGACGTGATATTCTTAGAATATTTGTCGAAGTGTGCGCATAATATATCATTTAATTGTAATAAAATGAAACTATTATTTCAAATAAAAAAAATGAGGTGTGGCTACCACACGACTTTCTTATACGTATGAGCGTTTCAAACTATACAATTTTAAGAATTTTTTTATACAAAAATCATTCAAAATCCTATTCTAAGTACTTTCATTCTCTTAATAAATCGCTATAGAATGCATACTTTATTCGAAAAAAAGTGCTACTCGCTAAGAGTAAAAGTGCTACTTCCGGTCCGAATTTTGAAATTTCATGTATACCAAAAATATTGCAAATCCAACTCTAAATACTTTTGTACTCTTAATAAATATATATAGAATGCATAATTTACGACATATTTGCAAAAAATCGCTATTCGGTAAGAGTAAAAGTGGTACTTCCGGTCCGAATTTTGAATTCTTTTTTATACAAAAGATATTTAGAATTATCATCTAAACACTTTTATACTGGTAATGTACCTGCCTAGAAAGCATGACTTGCGAGATATTCGCAAAAAACTGATTTTCGATAAGAGTAAAAGACCTACTTCCGGTAGGAATTTCAAAAAACTTTTTTAAGACAATTTGTCTCAAATTTAATTCTAAGTACATTTGAATTCTTTATAAATTTGTTTAAACTTAGTAATTGACGAAATATTTGTAAAATTCGATTTTTTCACCGAAGTAAACTACTACTTCCGGTCTGCCGATTTTTCTCAGTTCTCAAGAGGGATATTATACACGTAAATACAAAATTTGGAATTGATATCTACAGCGGTTTGACCGCTATCGTGGTCACACACAGACACACAGACAGACACACACACAGACATTTTTTAAAAACTACTTTTTTGGTATCAGGGGACCTCAAAACGTGGACATCTGCAAAAATCTCGAGGTCGAAAATTTTCATCATCACAATACTTCCTTATACTACGTATAAGAAAGTAAAACTACTTGCCAAACAGATTTTTATTTACAATTTAAAAATTTCCTGCACCACTTTATTTAAACATACTTCGTACTATTGTACTGTTTAAAGTAATTAAAAACATATTTCTTCTGCTAAAATTACAAAGAGATCATTTTGAACTGTCCTGAGTAGGCCATAAAGAAGTCCCAGTATTATCAAAAACTATCAAAAACTAGGAAATATTTACTTACGTGAATTGCCCATACTAAATTTACATGTCAAATGTCAAAATCATAACGTATTGAAGTGTCCTGTACTTTTTAGCTGTGTTTTTGGTATTTTCATTGTTTTATTGTCGCTTTTCTGTCTATTTCAAGACAATACCTGGCATACCGTGCCTTTTACGATACAACAGGATACTTTTATTGTAATGTCGCACTTTCGCAGTGGAACATTGCGAGATGGATTATGGACATATTCATTGGAATCGTGTTTTCAGCAATTTGTAACAGAATACAGAAATCTGGAAATAAACTTGGACACATTCACTCGTCATCGCAATAGAGTGATTGAAAGGTTTAAGGAGACGGGAAGTGTTTGTAAACGTAAACCCGAAAAAGCACCAACAGTTTTAACTGAAGATGTTGTCGCAGACATTAGGCAACGAATGGAAGTTAGTCCCACAAAATCTGTACGAAAGTTGTCTGCTCAAACTGGTAAAGAGATCTAATTAACTTAAACGTAATTTGTTATACAGCATTAGGTATTTAAATTGTAGGTATTTCCTACGGAAGTACTATCGGTAACATAAAAAACTAGGACAAATATTATTTCAGATAGCCATGAATTTTGCTAATTGTGCTAATGTCATTCAGGCTTTTGGCACTTCTGTCACACAAAATAATATGAGGTTATGTAATTTAATTTTTAATGTCAGAAAATACAATTAACAAAAGCATAGAATAATAAAATAACAATTAGTCATTCCTTCGTTTTTGTCGGTAACACTCTATAAACGACGAGGCATGGAAGATAATAAAAGGTCTTATTAAATTTTGGTCTTGTTTTCGTGTATTCCATGTACCCTCAATTTGTTCTTCTGCGGTTACCGGCTGACGATTTCTTTCTGATTTTTTATCATACAACCCCAAACATTTTCGAAGGGGTTTCGAATAGAACTATGTGCAGATCATGGCATTAGTTCAATATTCTTATCTTGAAACCACGTGGTTACATTCCGTGCAAAGTGTATAGGACAGTTGTCGCTGTCGTTGTTTTTCGAGAAGTAATTATTTTTGCCTTATCAATCAAATTGACTTTCGGCATGACTATAAATGACAGCTTCAAACAATATCGTTTTAACTGACAGCTATTGATATCCGTCGGTTTTACACAGCCAAAACAAAGTTGTCCTAGTTTTTTGTGTTAGCGATAGTACTTATAGGCCATTGAAAACAAACTTGCATATGCACCCACATAAAATTTCTGTACCACAACATTGACTTTGATAACATCACTTTGAGCAGAGATTGAATTATTGCAACTGGTTTAATGAAATATTTCATGAAGAAGACTTGAATCGCACTTTCTTTTCGGATGAAGCTTGGATCCATTTGTCAGGGTATATCAACTGTCAAAATTACCGTATCTGGTCAACAGAGAATCCGCATGTTTTTGTTGAAAATAGTCTCCATCCTATCAAAGTTGGTATTTGGGTTGCAATGTTGAAAAAACGGATTATTGGACCAATTTATTTTCATGATACAATTAATGCAATACGATACGAGAACAAATATTGGGACCCTTTATTAACAGCCTTCACGAAGATGAATTAAACCTGGAGTACTTCCAACAAGATAGGACAACTGCTCAACAAACTATTAATTATTTGCAAAGATACTCTGGTGACCGATTGATTAGTCGAAATCGATGGCCAGCTAATTCTCCTAATTTAACCCCACTGGATTTTTTTTCTCTTTGGCCATCTAAAAAATAAAGTGTTTCGGAACAGATTGCATAATTTCGATGAACTTGAAAAGGCAATTAGATTAGAATTACAAAATATCACACCAGAAACGCTCCAGAATGTGTTCAATAATATGAGAAGACGTGTCAATCTATATGCATTGAGAATAATGGTGGACATTCCGAACAACTTTTGTAAAATGTATTCATTTTGTGAAATAATTATGGAATTATGTTTTACAGTAATAAAATTGTAACGTATTTATTATTGTTTATGATAAAAAATAAAGTGCAATTACTATTTCTACAAGAATTCTTTCATATAGTTCAACTTAAAACTAACCCTATTTCATTGACATTTACCACAGGAAAATTTTAAATAGTAAACCTAACCACAAAAATAAATAAAAAAGGCTTGCCAATTACACAGTGTTCCCAAATTAAAATCAGTATGGTAAACTCAGGAAAGTTCAAAATGATCACGTAGTACATTCACCTCAACAAAAGGTTAGGTGTTTCAAACATTGACTAGTTAGTAGTACTGGGATACGCATTGTGTATAAATGTAATTATGTGTACATATTGTTTGACAGATGTGTTAAGTTGTATTTTCAGTGACGGCTGGTACTAGAGGGCACAAGAGCAAGTGCCCACCCAACCACCAAGATAAACACAGAAAGAAATTCGCATTTAATTCAATGCACTATTTTATTTTATTATTTTTATAACGATGGTATGATAGTTTCCTTCCGCACCACACACACTAGCGTATGCCAACGCTCGAAACTATGTTCCAGGGCACAATTTCAGATGTACCTCTTTCCAGTATGAATCGGCTCGCTCCGCTTATCTTCGCCATATGTGCTTATAACTTCGGTTTGGGTCACAAATTTGCCAAGCTCCAGTTAACGTCTTGCATTCATTGCGAGTGCATGTTTTCGTTGCGTTACCGTGCGTGTGCAATTTCAAAGCCTTGAAGTACCGTTTCTTATTAATGATAGAAGTTAATTGTGTGCAAGATCTTTTAAAAACCCCGCTATCATTTGAGGAAAAACTTTTAATTAAGGAGAAAGGAAGGCCTATTCCAGAACTTCAAGTAAACTACACTTTTACAAGGTAAACTCGAAACTTACAATAGAGTATTCAATAAAAATATATATGAAAAATGTGAGTGGATGTGCGGATGTTCGCTAACAAATAAACTATTTTGTTTTATCTGCTTAGTTTCTAGGAAAGAGGTTAGTGCGTGGAATAAACAAGGATTGAATGATTTAAAGAATATCGCAGAGGGGGCAAAGAAACACGAAAATTCCGTTTCTCACATGAATGCATGCGTGAATTTTTAGTGTTCTGGGCAAAGTGGCCATACGTAAACAGTTAGACAGTGCTTATTGGCGACATAAAATTAAGTACAACGAAGATGTGGAAAAAATCGTCATATTTTGCATCGGTTAATTGTGTGTATAAAATTTTGCGAAGCTTTTGAATTGGCGTTACGAGGCCATGATGAGACATTGACGTCGGAAAATCCAGGTATTTATGTAAATTTAATCAACTTTGCAGCTGAATTAGACGCTCTGCTTGCAATACATATGGAAGGTTCACAAGTGTTTAGAGGCGCTTCACAAACTATTCAGAACGAATTGCTAGATACAATGTTGCAAATTTACAAGCAGGAAATATTAAAAGAAATGAAATCTGCAAATTTCATTCCTTTGGAGGGCGACACCTCTAACAATCAGCAAATGGTTGTTATTATTCGATACGTGCTTAATGGACAAATTTTTGAACGCTTTTGATCTTTTTTTAAGTCGGGTGGACATAATGCTGAAGTATTAACAAAAACATTGCTGAATGAATTGCAAATAATTTTAAATTCTCCTTCTGGGTCTGATAACAATAAACTAATCGCTCAAAGTTATGATGGGGCGTCCGTGATGAGTAGTGGCAAGACAAATGGTGTCCAAGCTATCATCAAAAGAACATATGCACATGCACATTATATTCACTGTTACGCGCAACAATTTAATTTAATTAGTGAACGAGCGTGCAATAAAAATGTAAAAATTTTCTTTGCAAATTTACAGTCATTTTCAAGCTTTTTTTCCCGATCTTCTTAATGAAATAGTCAAACTTAGATTATCTCGCACTGCTCCTACACGTTGCATTTTCAAAAGTCGAACTGTGAACACATTATTTGTACACCAGGATTCTTTTAAAGAATGTAGTATATATTCCAAATAAAAATAAATAAATGATTGATTTTTTTTAAATTAAATGCTGTTAATAATTTAAAATCTACCGCGCTTTGTAAATACCTACTAGTTGGGGGATACATTTCAAGAGATGGCGCGAATAACGGTTTCAATAATTTCTTATTAGTGACCTATCTATACCCCCTATCTGTATATATGCTCAATACGTATCGTATGTACTACATATATTCGCATCTCTTACCAGTCGTCACAGTACTGTGCAATACCCGAGGGATGCCGGTCCATATTTCATAGCTATAGGTCTATTAAAGACTATTACTGACTAGGGAGACGATCGAGCTGAATTCATTCATGGTCTTGAAACGTGAAGTCAATAAATGAAACGATTTGAGGTTATGCAACGCTGATGGCAATCCGTGAATAACGTTCCCCTAACGATTATGCCCGTAATTTATAACTGGTGTCATTCAAGCCTCAGTATGACGTTTACGTTTCTGGCAATTTCTTTGTGTTTTTGTTATATATCTGTAACTGTGGTATTTGTATAGCTGTTATTGTCAAATATTATAAATTGTAAGTCACGATTCTATAAAGATAAAAAGAAGTATTCATTTTCATCGTTGTCTTTTACTTCATACTTTAGGCTAATGTTGTGCTCCATAAAATACAGTAACGTTGTCCTCTAAGATTAGGATCAATACGTTTTTAGGTAATATTATTATATTTAATTCGATTTTCAGTACCTCCTACTTTTATGTATATACATGGCAGTGGCGGCTCTTTAATGAGAGCAAGTGAGCAATTGCACCCCCTGGAATTTTGAAACAAAACAAACCAAGCGGCGACTAACTGTGAAAGTATTTATTTATTACATATTCATAGTTATTGAACAGGAACGTGGCGTGTACGGCACGCGAAACAACCTACATGCACCGACCGTCGTCACAGATATAATGACGACTAACAGCGCACGGATGTAAAGACCCCTACCACCGAGAGAAACATACCCATGAGCAAAGCGCTACTGTTGCTACGTTAAGCCATTAAACATTACATTGAAGGTGGGGAGAACTGCATTTTGTTCTAGTTCCATATCGTATAATACATAGCATGTGAGCAAGATTCCCGTCTGCTCAACGCTGTTGTAAGATGAATTTCGTGTCTGCGATACAGAATAACACGTTTTCGCGGTTAACGTATGATGAAAAAATCGCAATAAAAATCTTAAACGGCCGATGCCTCAATTATGTTTAGAAAATAAACAATCTGTTAAAGGTAAAGACGTTATAAGAAAATTCAAAATGAATATTTATCAGAAAAATGACTGGATTTGTGGGTGTGAAATTAAAAATACTTTGTTTTGTTTTCCGTGTCTTTTGTTTGGTGGTGAACCGTCTTGGTCAAAGAACGGAATAAAAGACTTAATTCATCTTAGTGCTAGAATTACGAAACATGAAAATTCCGAAGGGCATTTGAAAAATATATTTAGTCTAAGAATGCTAGGAAAAAATAACATTCAGAATGTTTTAGATCATCATATAGAAAAGCAGTTCAACAACACAATGAACAGGTAACAAAAAATAGGCATGTGTTAAATTTAATAATAAATTGCATTAGATTTTGTGGCGCGTTTGAACTGGCACTTCGGGGTCATGATGAACGGCAAACGTCGAATACCAAGGGCATTTTTCGGCAATTGATAAATTTTACGGCAGAATTAGATAAATCGCTCAGAGATCACATCGAAGCAGCACCGGTTTTTAATTGAATTTATAAATGATTTCCCAAATGTTAATGAAAAAGTGATAGAACTGTTCTGCAAGTCAAAGACACGCAAAATGGACTTCGTTTATCGTCAGATGTAATCAAACCGTAGTGTTATATTTATTATTCCCTTAAAACAAACTGTACAATGAACAGTACCTGTCTGGAACAGTATGTCGGTGAAACTTATAAAGATTGGGTAAGCGTTCTTGTATTATACTTTTTAATTTTGAAATTATGCACTCCCTATATGAACCACCCCGAGCCGCCACTGATACAGGGTTGCTCATTAGTGAGTCAAAGTCCAATATAGGCGTTATTAAATAGTACTGAAGAAATTTATTTTATAAATAGTAGCACAGTAACAAAAAACACATTAAAATAATAAAAATTAATTTGAATTATACACGGTGACGCGTTAAAATGGCACACATTCGAATTTTTTTTTAAATGAAACAGCCAGTATCTTGTAACAAGCCTGTCTCTTGTTTTTCCTTATCTACTTTAAATTGTGTTTTCATCGATATCTGGGGTTTTGGTTTTGAATGACGCATTGTTGAGTAATTAACGAAAATTATAAAAAAAATGGTCGCGACAATGTTTACCATAATAATTCTATGCGGTAGTATTACGTTTATCTAAGACAAAACTATTGAGTAAGTATGCAGCCAAGGGAAGTGTTGAACCTACAAAATAATCAAACATTAATTTTATTATACAGCGTATTTGTTACGATGCAGTCAATTTGGCTATTGTCAAAGAGCGTTTACTGAATTTTTTCAAATAGAACACCCCGTATATTATTAAGATTTTGGAATGATGCGTTAATTGCGCTTAATTTTTGTTAACAAATGTCCTATACCAAACCCAATAATTTCGGAGTTATTTTTAATTTTTCATTACAAACCGCTAAATTATTTGTTTTCGGTTCGATTTAGTGTACTGGGTAAACGATTTGACAAACAAAAACAAATAAACGACTAAAAATATCAAACTGTAATTTTGTTAGAAGCAATATTTATAATAAATTCTCAAAGTGACCCCCATTTTGACTGGAACACATTTGCAGCCTTGACAGAAAGGACCTATTTACGTGTTGCAACTTCTCAATGGAAACTGTTTCAAAAGCATGTATTATACGTTGCCTCATATCGTCTGCTGTAGTTGAAGGTGTCTTGTATATAGGAGTAATATTTTTTATGTACCCCCATAGAAGAAAAATCAAGTTTAGTCAAATCTGACGATCTAGGTGGCCAACTAATGGGACCACCGCGCCGGATACATCTACCTTCGAATTCACAGGAAATAAACTATCATCGTTTGAAATTAAACAATAATATTATTCTATGTAAATTAACAGCCAATACTTATGCCACAATTTTTAAACCAAAGTTAAATGAAAACAACTAAAAATAAAATTTAAAATATATATTGTGTGCTTAAAAAATCCTAGGACAAAACAAAATACTTTTGACCAACAATCCTTCAAACCGGTATGAAAATACGAACTTCAGCTATGGGGTTGTACCAAAGAAAGCAATTACAATCCCAGAATCCAGTGCTAAGAAACATTATAAATGCTTCTTGGTATGTTCCTCACAGAGATCTTCATCCGAGAGTCCGAGAATAAATTAATAAATTGCCGGGAACTATCAGAAAAAATATCTATAAACCATTAGCTGCGACAGCTGCAGAACCATAGCGATTGAACAATCTAAAACTAAAGTGCTTTGTAACTACATTAGTGCAGTGGACAAAATATACTAGAAACCAGATTGGAAAATTGTGAAAGTCCAGGATAAGTAGGTAGTAGTTTATGTGAGAGAAAAAAAAATGTTTATTAAGATTTGAATATTATATTTCTTTATGATGAAAATCCATGAAAAAACATAGAACAACAAATGTGAGACTGCACATATGACATAAGGCGCCTGGACTATTTTCACTCTGTATAAGCACCGGTAAATATTGAACTTCGTAAGTGACTTCCAACAAATTATGTTGGAAACCAACAATATTTACCAGAAATTGTTTTTTTTTTTTTTGCTACAAAACTCAATAGAATTTTGAATATTACAGAAATTAATACTATCTATCTTACATACATAACAAACGAAATATATTTCACTTGTAGTTTAATCGCTTTTTAGCATAGTCTAATAAAGTCAAAATTTGTAAAACACCTGTTCAGTTTCAATTTAACATTACTGGTTTCCCCGCAATATTAATACTGCATATAAAAACGATATACCCCCCACAAAACAATCTTATTTTTGACAACAATTACTATTATAAAATTCCTACGTTTTCTAAATTAATGGGGACAGCTGCAGTATCGTAACTAATAATCTACTTAAAATTTCATTATCGATATTATAGGCCTACATGAGACACAGATAAGTCTGCCTGATTGAGTGTGCTTCTCCGGAAGTTCGTAATAAGAAAACGAGTATTTCGTTTTGGATTAGAGCCAACTACACTATATAAAAGACAAAGCCGTTAGTTGAAATATTAAAATATATAAAATTGTAATTTCAGAATACAACAACTTAATAAAATATTGAAATTATTTAAAGATATGAAAGCAAATGCCCTTTTGCGTTACGTACACTTGTTTTTATATACTACCAGTAATTAAGTTAAAGGACTTGAAAATATTATGAAAAAATATTTAGTTGCGTATTCTTATATTATACGACTATTATAATATAGCTAATAAAAATTGGTAAAATGTGATAATATAGTATATTAAGTATGGAGAACGGTAAACCTTACCGTTTGACATGCTTATAACGTTTTTTGCGCGATCAAAACTAAATTTCAATTCATTTCACTACACAGAATTATCGAAAATACTTGACAATAATTAATTAATTGGAATAGGCTATTATAAAAGCAAAACAGTTTCGATGACGTTTTTTCAAACATTCTGTTTTACAATTAGCGTCGTGTCACTTCAGCTTTTGTTTTCCGTGCAGTAATTGAAATCAGAGAAGAAATTATGACCGATTCCGACTCAGACATTGAAAACAAATTTGATAGCGACTTGGAACAAGCATGGGCTGCCGGGTGTTCCGCCGTAATACCCGAAAAATCGCGGGAACGTTACGAAAATATTGTAGAAATACCCCCTTTTACAGGTGTATCAATTACATTTAACTATATGCTACTATCTCAATGTACTAGTAGGCATATAATGGATATGTATTTTTAATATTCAGTCTAATAAAGATATAAAATGAATTATTAATTTGCCCGTAACTAACTCAGTCGTATAATCTTTATGTACTTTGATATCTCTTTCTAACACTTTCTACAATACTCCATACAATACTGATTTCATAAATCTAACATTTTATTTTCAAATAAATTCATCTTTTAGAAATTCCAACCTTCATATATTCTTTAACTAAAATATTCCTTAGTCCGAACCTGTACTTTTTAGTTTACTTAGCAAATTATATACTTGTAGTGATTTATCTTCTGATAAAGTTGGTAACTCGGAACTTGATCGATAGTACTACTTCACGTTAGAAATTATTATGACAAGATAAACAATTTCTTTTGATACAAAATCTATATAAATAGTTTTATTTTATTACTGCACAACATCTCTTTTTATCTCAGAGTAAGTATTTTTTAATCGGATATGATATATAGCCCATAAATTAAACTGATGTTTTTATTTTTAGGAATTCCAACATTTTATAATGTAGTAATTTTCTAACAGATATTCTACACTACCAGTAAAACAAAGATAGAAAAACTAACAAACAATATATTGATTTGATAAAGAATTTAACAATATTTCTGTTACTATAATGATTAAAATGCCAAAATAAATACAAACACCCTATCTAAACTTGTTCAATGTCAGAGTTATATGGTTATGAAAAGAACAGATGTTAACCTCCTTTTTATAAACAGGTATGTTATTAAATAAATTTAGCTTTATATTTATGAGAATTATTACGAACTTATATGAATAATATTCTTATTCAATTATTAATGATCTCTTACTAATTTTTATATATAGTTTATCATGTGGTTTATTTAATTGTACTCTTCCACAAATATTTAAATAATAATAGCAAAATCCAAATGAAAAATAAAAATAGTTCAATACAACCTTCGATTATATCAGAGTATTTTCTTGTTTCGTTGCTCCTTTTAGTATATTCTTGTTACTTTGTAGCCTCAGATGAACTAGAATCCTACAACAATTACTTATTCGGACAATGAAACAGCTGTCTGTGCCTCGTAAAGGTGACTGCCGGTACAGGAACAATCCAATAAATTAATAACTCCGTCCAGGAAGTTCTTCGATTAATTAAACAGCGTGCGATGCTCCAATTCTTTTATGACACCGTTTGTAATGGATACTCCTTCAGGAAAATTTCGTATGGTGCTCCAATTCCTCTGTGACCTCGCTTAATATGGATACTCCTTTAGGATAATAACATATGATGCTCCAATTCCTCTGTGACCTCGCTTAAAATGGATATTTCTTTGCTGGTAAGTATTTTTAAATTATATTCCTGTTTTATTGCACTACAATCTTCTTCCTCTAATACAGTTTAGTGAAAACTGCTAACATTTATTTTTTCAGCACACTAATACTTCGTATTCTTTACTACTTATATTTCCAAATGTTTGAATATTAAATTCCAGTATAACAATACTTTTATTTATCTTTAGTTTATGAAATTAAGGCTAATATAACATTATCGCCAATTTCATACTCTCTCTCTGCAAAAATTATATTTCGAATCCTTATTTATTTATCCCATTCCCTTAGTGATACTACCTATTTTTCAAATTGACCAATCTCCATTATCCACCTCTTAATTATACTCAATATAAATTCCATTACGATAATATTTTTTTAAATACCATTCCATATAACAGTACTCTTATTATGATAATTTTATCCATGAATTTAGTATAAAATTTATGTATTCAGAACCATTTAACACATTCTCAAATAACTTTTCTGTACAAAATGTCAACATTGACAACCACTGACAGTTCCTTCAAATATTTTAACGCGGGAAATTATAATCAATTTTGACAATGCCTTATAATAAAATTTACCTCTTAATACCATTTCTCTTCATTAAATTTAAATTGAACAAGTTTTTACAAATTTATATTACATATCGAATTATCAATTAATTACAAATTCTCTATTTTACAGATTTCTGTGTCATTTGACGAACCATGGACCTTACACAACAAACTATATAGGATCAACTATGGACCATTTGTAAATATAAAAACATTAATAAACAATTATTCTCTTTATAATACTATTCCTAATTATAAACACATATTGATATTGACGGTATGTACCTAGTACTACCTCAATATATACCGAGCCTTCAAGCAATGGTGTGAAACAAAGAAAATAAGCGGTATCAATGAAACAATTATGTTGGGTTATTTTGTACAAAGAAGCGAGAAGTTAAAGGCACCTGGCAGTTTATGGGCTGAATATTCCATGCTGAGATCAACAATTTTTCTTCATGATGCGATCAAAATTTCGCAATTTACGACTCTTATTGCATTTTTGAATGGGAAAAACGTAGGATACAGACCCAAAAAAGCAAGCGTTTTCACTAGGGAAGACATGAACCGGTTTTTAGTTGAAGCTTCAGATCAAACATTTCTTATTCATAAGGTAGGTAAATTAGAAATACCTATTTTCAAAATGTATGTTAATGGTGCATATTCATATTAAGATGGCAATGATATTAGGAGTGTCAGGAGCTTGCAGAAGAGAAGAGTTATACAATATAACTATGAATGATTTTGAAGATCGTGGTGAGTTGATTATTGTAAAAATTCCGCAAACAAAAACCAATATTGAACGGACCTTCAGTCTTGTAAACCAAGATGAAAAAATTCATTAATTGGACATTTTTCCGAGGTATATTCAACTTCGACCAAGCAATGCTAAATCCGAACGTCTGTTTCTGGCTTTCCACAATGGTAAATGTATAAACCAAGTAGTGGGGAAAGGAACAATTAGAAGGTAGCCGTCCAAAATTGCAGAATATTTAAAATTATCGAATCCAGCTAGCTACACCGGCCATTCATTTCGACGTACATCAGCAACATTGTTGGCCAACAAAGGGGTGGATATTCTAGGATTGAAGCGGCATGGAGGATGGAAATCTTCTAGTGTGGCCGAGAGTTACGTTGAAGATTCACTTCAAAATAAAATACAATTTGCAGAAAAAATATTGTATGATGTTAGAAACACATCCTTCAGTATTCCTGATGGTGCAAAATAAGTGTCTTCTGATACTATTTCTTATGCAGCAGTTTCTACGAATACAAGAAACAGTGAAATTAATTCTTTGCCATTGTATATTCGTAATTGTAGTATTCATAATTGCACCTTTTATTTTAATAGCAACAAATAAATGAACTAAACAATTTCTGTCCGTATATCATCTTCATTCTCTAATTTTTAAAAGTCACAATTACTTACCGTTCAGCTGAACGGTAAGTGAATTACTTACCGTTTTGTTAGGTACAACAAACAGTAAGAACCACTTACTGGCATGGAAACATGCCTAGTAAATAATCAAAAAAGATTGATCGCGCAAAAAAGAATTTAAGAACCATCTAAATTAACATGGTTCTGCTTATCTTTACTATTTTGTACAGCAGATAGCACTGGATAACTGACAATCATTATTCAGAATATTTTACCTAGGTTAGAAGAATGTTGTTGGTTTTATATTATTGTTTAATTTTCTCTAGTTTCTAAGCGATTGTATGAAAACAGGAAGTCATGCAAAAGAGCAAAAGCACGTATAAAAATTTTGCTTGATTGAAATTTATGATGACAACTACCTTATTTCCTATGAGTGATCTCATCACATTTTATTTTAGGCATACATTTATTTTTTTCAATAAATTATTAATGCTGATATACTGATATACTGAATAGTGTTTTGGTTCTTTTTCATAGTTGTTATGGCTGCATGCACTTGTTGTTTAATTCAGTCTCAATCATAAAATTCAAAGACATCAACTCCCGCGTGAATGGTGAATGTCTCATCAATGGACCATGATGGCAATACACAGAATCCAAACTTCAAAAAAACGCCATTTGCAATTTTATTAAGTGGAGAGCGGCACCTTCTATTTTGGCATTACAGGCTGTGAATTTCTTCTACAGAAAAAAGCTGTACTGCCTCGCCCACTGGATGTTGTAAGATATTTGGGTAATGTACTTCTTCTTCCCAAATATCCTATGCCCCGCAGGCTGCCGCATTTATATTTTCAATTGTTTAGTAGTGGCACCAGGTGAGTACGATTTGGCGGGGCAATTACATAGACAAGACTGATTCGTTTATTATCAGTGATATGCTCCGCATCTAGGAGTATATCACCGATAATAAACGAATCAGTCTTCTCTATGTAATTGCTCTGCCAAAACGTATTCACCAGCCGCCACTGTATGTTTAGTGTATATGTTACAGTAAAAGCCCGTTTTTACTGTAACAGATATTTTTATTAGGAAAAACTAGTTTATATTGAACACCTTTCTTACAACTACTGTTTCCTAGGAAAAATTATAATTTACTGCTAAACAAATTTGAATGTTAGATAGGACTAGTTTTTACTAGGGAAAACTGCTTGGGTGAAATTTACTAGTTAAAAGCAATTTAAAGTATTGATTGAGAATTAAAAGTATTTCTATTGTGTAGTATTTATTGAGGATACATAACGTAATATGATTAAAGACACATTTTAAAATTATTTTGACAAGTCGCACAAACATATACTTAATATTTGGTAATCAAGTAATACAAAAATAATCATACCTACACCGTAAAGGCACGTTTTAAAATTATTTGGGCAAGTCAGGCAGGCAAATGTCATTGATATTAATTAAATGTATCACGAAAATAATCATAAATTAAAAAAAAATTGTCATTCTCATACGGTCAACAAAATTAGTTATGACAAATATAAAGAAATATCAAGTAAAGTTATTTGTTATTCCAAGGCAAGCTGACGAGGCGTTTCGAGTTGCACAGATTACCTTTCTTCTTGCAAAACACATATTTTACTTACATTCCCTCTTACATACACAGCGAACAAACCCTGGGGCCTTGTCTCTTAAGCCGCTTTCGTGGTGCAGCTCTTAAAGACAAATTTATCAACGGCACTTCTTTAAGCAGCAAGTTTTCTTTAGACAGGTCGAATTCCGACCTAAGAAAGTCATCTGAATAAAATGACTGTGACATACGACATTCGACAATATTGAAACAAATTCAACAATACATACCCGCAATAAAATTTGTCGAGTATCCCATATTGCGTTCCGATGTTTAAACCTTCTTCATCATTCTTTTTTGAAGAACCTCTTCAATAATATTGCGACGATCAGCTTTTCCTCTGTCGTATATGTATAGTATCAGAAGTCATTTTCATTTTTTTGGCCTATTTTGTTAAGTTTACATGAGATTCTTCTCTGGCAGCTGTAATTTGGGACTGTCGATTTGTATTAGCTATGGCTTCTGGGTCTTCTTGTCGGGCTACTCCAATTCCAGACTATCCACTCGTACTAGGCTAAGTTATCTGAGTATTCTTGTTTGTTTGCTGTGAGTCTAGACTGTCCACTCGAACTAGGTCCAGCTAATACCTCTTCTCAGTTATCTAATATCTCCGCATCATCAGGTGCCGAACTTTCTTTATCAATTACATTAAGAGTGTTCCATAACTCGGTAGCTAATCATAGTTATAGTTCTTTTAATGGAACACCCCACATATTATTGCGCTTATGTATTCCCCGTATAATTTTTAGTCAAAAAGTAATAAGCTAGCATAGGCCTAAAATCTAAAGTTTTTGACTTATTCCCATTTCTCTGAAAAATTATATTTCTCGAAACCAAAGTATTAGATGGACATAATCTCTGCAGTATTGTTTACAATAAGAAGTCCTAATAGAATTATGTTTTATTTTTTACAGTTACTAACTGCATATGTAGAAAACTGGATTAAAATTACATGACACATTTTTTTTAAATGGAACAGCCTATATATCAGTTCATTTTTGAATTGTTTATTAAATTTCATATCAGAAACATGTAAGACGTTAATACTTTTAAAGTGACTGTTACAGAGCTACTGTCGTTTTTTGATATAATTTTGTCAGTACTATACTGTATTAATTAAAACCATAAAACTGACAAAATTGTATCAAAAATCAACAATAGCTCAGTAATAGTCACTTTTAAAGTATTAACGTCTTACATGTTTTTGATGTGAAATTTAAAAAGAAATTCAAAAATGAACTGATATATAGGGTGTTCCATTTGAAAAAAAATGCTTTTATACAAAAACTAACAAAATTATATTAAAAAACGACAGTAGCTCAGTAATAGTCACTTTTTAAATATTAACGTCTTACGTGTTTTTGACGTGAAATTTAATAAGAAATTCAAAAATGAAGTGATATATATTTTAAAAAAATACTTTTATACTAAAACGTGTCATGTAATTTTAATCCAGTTGTCTGCACATGCAATTAGTTATTGTAAACAATACTGAAAAAATTGTGTCCATCTAATGCGTCGTTTTCGAGAAATATAATTTTATGCAAACAATAAATTTTTCAAAGAAATGGGAATAGGTCAAAAACTTTAGATTTTAGGCCTATACTATCTTATTACTTTTTGACTAAAAATTATACGGGGAATACAAAAATGCAATAATATATAGGGTGTTCCATTTAAAAAACTATAACTATGGTTAGCCACCGAGTTATGGAACACTCTCTATAGTACAAAATATTTTTAAAATGTGCTCCTAATGAGCAGCTGTCACAAGAAGAAAACCGCTTCGAAATATATTTACTCATAAAGGCATAATCGGCCTTACTCGCGGAGACGACTCACCCTGTATATACATATTGAAGGATAATTTCTTTTGTTGTGGTATATAAATATATTATTTAGAATAGTTTTTTTTTTCATGTGAAAATTCTTAGTGTGTTCAATAAATGGTATTGTATAATATTTTCTGTATTTTATTTGATGTATCTGACCTTAGAAAAACGAAAGAGCATAGACTTTTCTGTCCCTGAGATAAGATATCCACATTTTTGCAGAAGTGATAAGATCTCAGATTAGAATAAGGCTAATTTCTTGAGTTATATGCGGGTACCTTCATACTTTTAAAAATATAGAGCTTTAATAATTTCATTGTATAATTAATTTGCAAGGGTCACAGCAATATGTTGTTTAATATAATTTAAGGCATCAAAAGATTCCTATCTACATACATCTCTATGGAGCAATTGGTATCAGGCATGTTCAGCAATCTTTCGACACGTTTGTTCGAATCATACCGGGGGCGACATTTGTATAATATCGCGTCACTAATAAAAATGATCAGTGTCAATTGAGAAGATTATAATTTCCAAATAATTTCTGTTTTCTTTTTTTTTTAGAAAAATGGTATTTTATTAATTAATTATCGAAAAATTTCTATCTGTATTATTTGGATGAAAATTATGACAAATAAATTAAAGAAATTTTCTAACAGATGCATAGATATGCCTGTACACAATATTTTAAAATAGAAATTAGTTCATTAAAATGAAATTAAATTTCTCGTAACTCTATCTAGTGTGACTTAACCAACATGTATTTCTTATATTCTATACAAAAAATCGCAAATATTCTTTTTTCTTCAAACTCTTGTAAGGTGCAAATTATAAAAGTAGTAATTAAAACATTGCGCAAACAATGCAGGTTTTATTTTATGGAAGTGCCACAAAACAACGTTAGAATTTAATGGGGTTTTCAAAACTTTTTTTTATATACAAGCTTTTCTGTTTAAAATAATGGCGTTGACACGTACATCCGGTGCAACTGAAATTTTAAATACAAGTTATATTAGCAAAACACCTTTGAACGCAAATTGCTATTTCTTATTTTCTCTGACTCCCCATATAGGTACTTCTGATTGACGGTTCTAAGTTTTTTATGTGTATTTAATATACTATGTTTTTTTAAAAACAGATAACTGCCCGAAGCCTAAATATTTTTGTTTTCGCATCTGAGTTATTTCAGTTCAAGTAATGCTTGGAACTTGATCCATATTAATACATTATTTGCAAAACCAGTATAACATAGTTAGCTTTACAAAGAATTTATTTACAAAAACTTAAAAAGAGAGAATACGAATCATTCTCTCTTTTTAAGTTTTTGTAAATAAATTCTTTGTAAAACTAAGGTAACAATAATAATAAGATATAAATTTTGATCAAATTATGCAACGGTATGGTGTAATGTTCTAAATTTAGCTGTAGTGATTATGTCCGACATGCAAAATTTTCGGAACATTCGTCTGAATTAAAAAGCATAACTGTTCTTCATACGTGTTTAAATCTATAATTTACCACCTTTACCAATTTGTTTGTATGTTGTTTCTGATTTAGAATCAATAAATTATTAAATGTTGTTGTTACATTATAAATGTGCATATACTTAATTATCTTTAATTTATAATGTTTATAAATAAATACTCTGCGGAGTGTGGTTCAGTTGGAATCTTATGAGTTTTCCTCCTTTCTTCAAGTAGCGGCAAGTAATATGGAATGCTGCCCCTTACTCTGCAAGTGCTTTTATTTCGTTACCTGTATTTCTTCTATTTAAAGAGAACATGAATTTTCCAAATAGGCCAGTGACTAATTTTTGTGTAAATTAGACAACAATAGAATGTAAAAAACCTGTTTGAAGGATGTACAAACGCAATCTAAAGAGCATTATTCAATTATGTTAAGTAAATCATTGTATGCTATGTGTGACTAGAATTAAAGGATTGTACATAAGATTACAAGACATTGCATTGAATTAATTAGTTTTGGTTAAAAAGGAAAAGAACGGAAGCAGGAAATGGCTAAATACATGTGTACAATGAAAAGCAATTTGTCGTGTAAGCCACATTATAAAAATGTCCTACTTTGCAAAAATACTTTTTACACATGAGCAAAGACCTACATCACTTCTCTCTATTTTGTTACCCAATATGTAAAAATAAAAATAAGTTTTTCTGTAGGTACATTAATACTGTGCTTTTATTGTATATAGCAATATAATGCTTTTATTTCTTACATAATTTACTTTCTTATAGGTAGTATAAAGAAATGTGATGATGGAAATTTTTGTCATGTTGGTTTTTGCAGATATCCCGGTTTGAATTGTTGTGATAAAAGATGTCTGCATGTTCCTCTCTCTTGATGTGTGAATGTGACAACGATAGCGGTCAAATGGATCGAGCACGACACATATATTCACGGTCGCAGCGGTAGCAGTTAAAAATAATTGATGGAATAAAATTGCAGATATTCTAAACATTTAAGGAATTTACGCTAAGAAGTATTTGCAAGACAAATTTACTTAAGTAACTATATTGCTAAATATTAATAAATTAATTGTTGAAAATAATAACAAGAACATCTGGGAAAGACAAATTGAGGTGATGCGTGTATGCAGATATTTTAGGATTTAACTGCTGAATTGTGCTATAGTCTCACAAAATTGGAAAAATATTTTCACCATACAATATATATTCCGCAGCCTCGGTTTTACCTCTAACCACTTCCAGCTTTATGTGCCTTTGTAAACTTTATTTGAAATTTTGTTATTACTGATGTCATGGAAAAGAAAGCATTACTGAAGACGAATTGCTATTATAACGATTAGTTTCGTTCATCTCATCAGTTCAGTAATCAATGCTTCTGTCCATGTAATTTTTCGGAAGTTGTATATATACTTACCGACACGGTCTTAGTTGATATGAGATATAATTTCTTATTACCTCACTGTACAGAAGGACATATTAAACAAATTTCAAAAATGCCGCTACATTCAAGAAAATTACACATTATATATGTACATTTGTACATGTGTATGTTTCACAAGTATTAATATAGATACGGCAAAGAAAAAAGACGTGTTTAATATGCAAATATTAACCACATATTTAATTAATATATATAGGGCCATATTAATAAATAAGAGTATTAGTTTGAAAATAAACCACTGGAGGGCCTGCAAACTATAATATATTTTATTCTTTTATATATAATATTATTTTATTTGCTAATCATACTACTTTATTGAAGGTCTTGTTGCATTAACGTGTTCAAAGTTAAATATATTGTAACGTTTTCGGGTTCGCAATAAACAACTCGTGCAATTTATTTATCTAAAACAGTCTGTATATTCACACACGTAAAATTAATTACAATATAAAAATATAAAACTAATCAAAATATAAAAATGTAAAATAAATGTAATGCACTTAAAACTACTACGATTTAAATTCACACACGTATTTATTTACTACTACTATTTATATGACACGGTAATATTTATGTCTTTATTGCACTATAAAAAATGCACCGCTCACTATTTATGTTTATTCTTCGATTACCACTCAAGAAACTATTTATTTATGTTTATTTATTTATCTGCCTCTTTGGTCTGTTCCGCGGGACGACTACTTAAGGAATTCCTTCTTATTCCGGAATGAATCATCCATCGGTTCAACTGCTTTTATATACGCACACGCAACATCTGGAAACATTCGCGAAAACTCCATCTTTCTCTCGATGTTTGTAGAACATACGACATTCTGTCTCTTCGCAGTACCTTTAAATGGATGATTTATTGCTTTACGACTTGTTTACCAGTCGCGCCGAATATTTGCCTTTCTTTTTTTTTTGTAGACTGGTTTCGTTACAATATAAATACCTATTAGGCACGTTAAGAATAAATGACTGGTAGATACCATCGGTAGTAAACTCCTACATTAACATTAATTATTATTGGTTGATTCCGAATTAACTATAACATATTATGTCTAGTTAAACAAATAAAATTACTAAGTTACGAAAATCATATTTTTAAGTCAACTCAAGTTAATAAAGAAACGTATTAGGGCCGGTTCTACAACTCGTAGATAAAGCTAGTATAATACTATACGGAGTATAAATTTGAAAGTGTCGTTCTACAAACGCTAGATAAGTCTAGTATAGAATAACTTACGGTATAAACTCCGGATACGCTATACCTACATTGTGTGGAAGATAAATATTGGAATATCTCTATTCTGTTTCGTGATTGGTTGGTTAAAATTAGTTTTGAAAGGCGGGATAAATTCGTTTTTATGTTTAGTTAGGTTATTTTATTTGTTATATTGCGTTTTACCGTATATCTAATCGACGTTATGATGGAATTATTTAACGTACCTATATTTGAATCGGATGAAGAAGAATTTATGGAAATACAGGAGAGGATCAGACGACCTAAAAGATTTAAAACAAGGTATGCATAATAGCAGTTATGTGTCTTGGTAGTTAAGTATGTTTTTGAAATTTGCAAGAATTAGAAATTACTTAATAACCCCTCTACTACATCCAAATACACCAGCTGAGAATCTCTTTAATGAATCTCAAATTCGAACAAGGAATGTAGTGGAAAGAACGTTTGGTGTTTGGAAAAGGCGATTTCCTATTTTGTCCTTGGGAATGAGGGTTTTATTAGAGAGATCGATGGCAATTATAATAGCAACTGCTGTTTTACATAATATATGTATAAACGAGGATGATGGTGAACTCAATAATGATTTTATGGTGGAAGTGGAAAACTTCGATATTATTAATAATAACAATGAAGACAATTATATAGTAAACAATGCTACAAGAGTGTCACTTATAAACAATCATTTTTCTAATTTGCTATGAAAGTATGTTTATGGAACAAATAGATATATTAACCAACTCACTTTGTTTTATTTATCTTTCACTACAATTTATTCTTTCAAGATTATATTTCTATATCAATTGTGGTTATTTGAATCTCCTACAAGTGAATTATAATTAAGCAGAATATATGTCAGGAATTTATTTTGGTCACAGTGTTTTAATACCTATGTTAAATAAATATTAGGTAATGTACGAGTATGTAAGTTGAAAGGGTATTTCAATATATTGTACAAGTATGTTCTTTTTAGCAAATCCCTTTTTAAATTTAATAATTTTGTTGTAATACCATCTACTTTCTAAATTAAATAAGTACAGTACGAAACTCATTCAAAAAATTTATTTATAAAACTAACATTTATTTAAATTTAATAATGTTTTTTTCAAAATTTCCATCTCTAATTGATGTTTTTCCTTCTTCTGTTGATGCTCTTCTTGCAAAATTTGTAATTGCAAATCAACTAATTTAATTTTTTTGTGGAGAAGCAATGAATATCCTTCCCTATCCTCTGATCTCGGCTTTTTTTTGCAATTGAGGCCTGCTTGCAGATTTTCTTTTTTGTGTTACTAAATAATTAATGAAAAATTATTGACTATAATTAACTGTTAAGTGAATGCTTACATGCAGGTGATTCATCAATTATACCGATTTTCGGTTTTCTTGATGGCTCTGCTGTTTCAGAAGCTGTTTATAAGATACAAAAAATACTTAAATTTGTTCAATATCACTATAATATTCAAAAAGCTTACCCAGTGGTGATGGCTCTTCAGCTGTCCCCTCTGCCATTGGGTCTAAAATAAAAGTCATACAATAACCAGATATTCTATAAATTAAAGAAACACTTACTTTGTATCAATTTTTCTTCAATTTTTAATTCTTTGCTAATGGGTCTATTCAGTACTACAGGAGACCATTTCGACCACTGTGAATCCTGTGAAATATATGTAATACATTTACATTTTACAAAATGACAAATACATACATGTTCCATTTGAGGTATCGGAATAGCATCATCACATATTATTATATCTTCCGTTTCTCTTGTGATTTCTCCTACAAATATATAATGAATTATATAATCTACTATAACATACACAACATTGATAATATTACAAAACCTGACACATGGAGTAATAATATACTAACCCGTAAAATCAGAATCAAATTCAGATATTGCCCCTGTTGCACTAATACCTATTATTTCCAAAATTTTTGTGGATATGTCACTGATTTTTATATTTGTAGGAGAACCTCTACCAGTTTTATAAAGATTATTCTTCCAATTGCCATATTCTTTTCTTTTCATTCTTTTGAATGCCTTCCTGTTCCTGCTAAGGCATTGAATTTGGTTTCAATATTTAACCACGTTTTTTCTTTATCATTATTGGAAATATGATCGGTTAATTTACATTCTGAAATTTAGTTTATAACAATATATTAATTGCAATTTTTTTTTAACTTCTAATATGCATACCTATCACATTTTTATATTGTTTCACCAACCCAACTAGTATTTCTGTTTCAGACACTGTAAAATTAGAACATCTAACTCGCTTTGCCATTTCTTTTTTAAAATAAGGTATCACTACTGTACTGGTTACTTACCATGGGCAAACTGAATAACCAAATAAATATTTGTCATCAGTCCCTAGCATCTCGTTGTTTTATTGCCGTTATTTTCTTTTTTATGTAAGGTTTTGAAACATGTGTTGAACAGATACATTTAAAATTTTAACATAGTCTGTGCAGGTAGAACCATAAAACACAAATTTACATCTCTCTTCACTCTAAAAGTACGCATACCTATTTATACACGTAAATTGAAAATACTAGAAAAATACCATATATTTTACATAAAAATGTAGGTAGGTACATAAAAACAAAAATATACATTTCAAAAAGAAGGGTTAATATTACAAAAAAACTATAAATCACGCATGTGCATTGCTCATTTTCATTGCCAACTTAATGTGTTATGTGTTTTATCCAAGAATTACTATGCGGTTGTTCCAAACGATTTGTAGAACGCATACGCCGTTATCCGGAGTATATCTATGGAATAAATTTATTCTACGGATACTTATTCGATTCTTTATTCCTGTATTGTAGAACCGGCCCTTAAACGTATAAATGTTAACAAACATCGATCAACTAACAAAATTATTTACTTGAAGCTTCAAATTAAACATAGAATAATATTTCGCTGTTGCTAATCTAACAAATGCAATAATTTCTTGATTGTATTTTCCCTGAATTCGTATATTAAATGCTTAATTTTTGGTTTAATTATATGTACAAACCACAAATCTTCACTCAATAAAAGCAGAAAGTATGCGTTTTGCGTTTATAGCTTCAGTAACCCTCTGCACGTAATAATAAGTCGAGATATGTTTATGTTGTAAATCCAAAGCTATTTGTTCCTTCATGCTTTTGTACAACTCAAGTAAACGTATCGAATTTTCGTCATAAAAAATACAAACGATCCATAACGGATGTGCTCTTGAACCAGCTGTGCGGCCTTACATATTGGTAGAAGTGGTCCCTAATGTGTTCGGAACTTGACATACAGCGAATCTGAACCGTGACAAATATTATAAATAGAAAAGGGCGTGCATACATTACGATTTAAACACTGCATTTAGGGGTTGAACTATGTAACAGCCTACCTACGATATATATATGTAGCAGTTATTATAAGTAAACATATTTAATCTGTGTACAATAACAAATCTAATTTCTCCTGAAACGCGAGCGTGTGGAAAATTGCGTACGGCGTTTTGTAACACAAGTGATACGAAATTTATTTAATTCAACGTTTCGAAAATAGTTTCACAACTAGAACTACATATTCTTTGGTGTTCGTTGTTCATGATAGTGTAATATTCTTAACATCTGCTAAATATGTCTAAACATAAGACCTTTTCAAATTTGGGCGACATAATTTTTTTCTGTAATTTTAATTTTTTAATGTATAATAAAATGCTTTATTATCCAAGGATTATAATAATTTTTATTTAACAAGTCTTATGGTAAATACAAAAAAAACGTAGTCATACAATTATAAATCTCCAAAAGTACCTGAAACACAAAGACAATTTAAATTTGGTATGATCAAGCATTTATATCTAGCCCAGATATTTAAAATATTAGATCAGGATTTTTGCTCAATATTGTGTAATATTAAAAATCAATCTTTATAAATAAAAAAAAGATTTTCCGGGAAATTGCAAAAACTTACACAATAAATTAGTGGTATACATACACCCAAAGGACACTGATATGAAGTTAGCCAAAACATTAAAAAAAAAATTATATAACATAAGGTCCAATCAATTATTTTTATTTAGAACTAGAAAACATATTTAATTATTGCATCAGTTAAAAATCGTACCTTCAGAAAGATGGCCTACCTGAACATTTCGCTGTTCCCTAGAATATACTGGATATATGTTGTCATAATTTGGCAACCATTAAGAAGGTTGCTAAAGGCATAAATTCTGCAAATGAATATGCTAAAGTGTGGCTAAAAGTTTAAGAAATAACAGTAAGAAATTGCTCGCTACCGTAATTACTTATTTTGGAAGAAAGTGAAGGCAGGAAAAGGAGTAATTTTATTGTAATACCACTACAGATTATAGTCTTAAACCACTGTTCGAATTGTTGATAAATTTATATTATTGAATTGAACAATGTGTATGAAAAGTGAAAAGATCATGAACATCAATATACACAACTCTAATTGTCCTGCATCCCCACCAGTAAGTAGAACGTTTGCAGGTTTTATTCGTTAAATACTGGAAAAATCCAAGGCAAATAAATATATACATCGAGGGAATCAAATACGTAAGCACTAAGGAATATACTAAATGACATTAATTACATCAAACACGAATTTAGTATATACATTAGGGTCTCGATTTGCGTCGGGGTTCCGTTCCCGCAAAATACGACGCACAACGAAACAACGCAAGTCGAATCACATTTTTCTATAAGACACCATAGAAATGTTCAAGATTCGTTCCGCGGACATCGTGATTACGTGGTGAAATGCTAATAATCCGTTATACATACATATATCTTATATAATATCTTTTCTGGGACCAACGTTGGGAAGTATTTTAATAAACTATTCAAAAACAAAAATATTTTTACTATTATAGTATTGTATATTGAAGAAGTGAGACATTACAATTATAATAATGAAAGTGAACTTCTAAACCCTAACATTAAAAAAATATGTAGTGTAGTCAAGAGTTTTACGTTTTAGTTTTCAAAAAATCATCTAAAGTTTGCTGCCTTATATTCTTTTTACGCATTGTATAAAGATCTTTATAGCACTGAACATCCTTAGCAACAGCATTCATAACATTTCTGCTTCGGTTTTCATCGTTATCATGGTCAATAAAATTCTCCATAGCTTTATCTATCAACGAAAATGCTTCCGCTAATTTTAGATTAGTAATTTCTGTAACTTCTTCTGTATGCTCAATAAGATTATCGGTTGCGGCAGTGAAATTTTGTAACAAGTCATCGGGTGTTATGTCTTCTTCATCTTGATGTAAAATTTCTTGAATGTCGTTTGCCTCCATCCCTTCAAAATGTATGTCTTGTGCGAAGTGAACTAAATCATTTACAATCTCTTCGACGTCATCAATACTTACTGCTTCGACATCCTCAGTGGATTCTGGCCATAGTTTTCGCCATACGCCTTTTAAACAACTTTTTTTGACTTCTTTCCAAGACGCTCCAATATTCTCGACTGCTTTTAAAATGTTAAACTGTTTCCATACTGTTTTGATGGACATTTCATCATTTAGATTTTGAAAAAGTTGTTTGAATGTCCGACGTAGATAATAAGCTTTAAAATTAGAAATAGCACCTTGATCCATGGGCTGTATAAGAGCCGTGGTGTTAGGTGGCAGAAAGACAAATTTGATGTTTTCGCAAATTTCATTTAGATCAGGGGGATGGCTGGGCGCGTTGTCCAATAGAATTAAAATTTTAAAATCTAGATTTTCTTTCAAACAATACTCTTTAAGTTCGGGCACAGCAATATCTCTTACCCACTCTCGGAACAGAGTTGCTGTCATCCACCGTTTTCGGTTCCATCTCCAATGAACGGGTAATAAATTTCTCTGTTGGTTCTTCATTGCTCTTAGATTTTGACTAGTATGAATTACCAGAGGCCTTAGTTGGTGATCAACTGCTGCATTTGCCCCGAGAAGCAGCGTCAACCTTTCTTTATTAGCCTTAAAGCCCGGCGCATGTTTTTCTTGTAGTGAAACGTAAGTTCTCTTTGGCAGTCTTTTCCAGTAGAGACCAGTTTCGTCTACGTTGAAAATTTGCTTAGCAGAGTATCCACCATGTGCAATAATGTTCTTGAGAATATTCTTAAAATTTTCGGCGGCTACTGTATCTCCACTGGACGCTTCTCCCTTCAAGGCCAAATTATGGAGTTTGGCTCTTGATTTAAATTTTTGGAACCAACCTCGACTTGCGTGAAAAATTTCGTCATTGTGAATATGTTCTGGTCTTGACTTTAATTCTTCAAATAGGGATATAGCTTTTTCTTGTATGAGGACTCTACTTAGTGGTACTTTACGTTGATTTTGTTACTCTATCCACATAGAGAAGAGAGATTCCATTAACACGATTAAGGAACTTTGGCTTTTCAAGATTTGTTGTGCCATCAATGGGTTTGCATTTTTCGCAACTGTCCTGATTTTTCTGCATCGCGGTTACGTATGGATCTAATAGACGTGACGGGAATATTAAGAATTCTTGCAATATCTGCGGCTTTTTCTCCTGCATCAAAACGTCGCAATATTTCTAACTTTTTAACTAGAGTTATTGTGTTCTTTCTTTTCTTTGTGATTTTTCCTCTCATTTTTACTTTCTTATACGTAGTATAAGGAAGTATTGTGATGATGAAAATTTTCGACCTCGAGATTTTTGTAGATGTCCACGTTTTGAGGTCCCCTAATACCAAAAAAGTGGTTTTTAAAAAATGTCTCTCTCTCTCTGTGTGTGTCTGTCTGTGTGTGTGTGTGTGTGACCACGATAGCGGTCAAACCGCTATAGGTATCAATTTGAAATTTTGTATTTACGAATATAATCTCCCTCTTGAGAACTGATTAGATTTTGAGCAAAATCGGCATACCGGAAGTAGTAGTTTACTTCAGTGAAAAAATCGAATTTTGCAAATATTTCGTCAATTACTGCATGATTTGCGAATATCTCGCAAATCATGCTTTCTAGGCAGGTACATTACCAGTATAAAAGTATTTAGAACGTACTTTTAAATATCTCTTGTATAAAAAAAATTTCAAAATTCGGACCGGAAGTAACACTTTCATACGTATAAGAAAGTCGTGTGGTGGCCACACCTCATTTTTTTATCTTTAAATAAAAGATACCCGTAAAAAAAGTCATCTATATTAATGCAAGATTACATAATTGTTCAATGTAATTCTGAATTTGAAATCTTCAGTAATACATACATTGTATTAATTTACGTTTTTATTAGATATAGACACTCACGAATAATGAGAAGGTAACATAATATTTATTTCATATTTACCTCTTGGACAATGCGTATTCACACGTTCACAGTTACTGAAATACTACCACTACTATGCCCACACTCATGCATTGTATTTCAGCAGTACGGACGCATATCGAATCATAACAACGCAAACAAGATTTACCGTCCAATATTTGTCATTCAACGCAAATCGAAACAACGCAAATCGAGTCAACGCAAATCGAGACCCCAGTGTATTCGACAAAGCGTAGCTTAAACATATATTATCAAGAAGAAAATATGCACATTTTTAATTTTTCTATATGAAAACTTTAACTGCACGTTGCCGAATAACATACATCAAAGAAAACATTTAAAAAAGTGCTAATGTTAGGTAGGTAATTAATTTTAAGTTTAGAATATTCTTTAAAGTAACAAGAAAATTCAAACATCTAACTAAAGTTTGATTTTCGACGACAGTTTTACAAAAATTGAATTCCGGATTATGAACCATGTCAAACATTTATATGGGCGGGAATGAGCGAGCAGTCATTGTATGAATCATAATGGCAAAGAAATGAAAAAATGCAAGTTCAAGTGTGATACTTTACCAAAATGAGATACCTCTTAGATATTTATTTTTGTTACTACCAATTATAAATTGTTAATAAAACTAATAAGTAATATCCCATGCACAGTTAAAATTGAATCTCAATAATGACATTCAATTTGACAATTAGGTCTCTCAATAGATTTATGAAGTTTATAGGAACGAATAAATGCATTAATAAATGTCAACTAACTTTTGCTCAAATCAGACGTATATACAGGGCGCGTCAAAACTTTAGAAAATCGGACATTACAAAAAATACCATGGCAATGCTCGCGCTTTCAAGCTCGAAGAGATTGAAAATTCTACTAGTGATATATATTTACTGTAAGTGTACAATATTTTTTTTAATTGTATCTTTAAAACATAAAAATAAGGTCGTCATAAAATATCTTTTGTGTAAGATGATGTGTCAATTGCAGATGGTCTAACTAAACAGTTTCAGTAACCACATAATATTATTTACTAATAAATTTAAAATTGCAACAACAATTATTATAGACATACTTACAACAATTATTTGGTGAGTTTCTATATTAAATTTGAATATGGACGAACTATACTTTTTACATTGACTACTTGACATTTTATCGTAAGGTATACATAGATGTGGATTTTTATATATAATCAATATCATATGTAAAAAAGTAGAAAATAAACTAAGAAAGGTTATAGAACCCGAAAAAAGCATCGTAACAGAGAAAAAAAATTAGATTTACGGCAATTACTTTTTTCTTAAGATTCTATCATTGGAATTGTTTAACTATTCAAATAGGTAGCACTTTACCATCTCATATTCCAAATCAATGCAGAATGTAGGGCAAATCATTATTTTACATATCTGTATTGTATAGAAAACCAAAAATTATCAAATATATATTTTTACTATACTCTTGGCACACTTGGAAAATAATCATTTATCTTATTTTAAATACTTTTTAAAGAACAGCTAAACTTCAACCAAAACATAACATTTACAAATTGTTTCTGTTTGACCTCTGACAAAATGTATAAAACTTGACAACTACCAAAGATTTGAGCTAAATATTAAAAAATTCTTTCTTCTGTTTACACAGCATAAAATTCTTGTCGGTAAGGAATTTTCAATCATACGGTAATTTGTTGTAAAAGTTTAGTTTCCAAAACAAAATTATAAACCCACCCATACCGCCAGTAACACTTGATGAGTTCTCTAACAGGCTTGTTCAAGAATGGGAACAGGTGAGTGTGTATTGACGTAAGAGGAGCACATACACCTTCTTATTAATGTGACCCATTGGTATTTTAGTTTAATTTAATTTAAGTCCATTAAAGTAATGTTAGATAATTTTAGCCCTTAAATCACCTAAACTCTAAGAAAACACGTGGATTTATATATTTATTCGTTTCAATAAATTTCGTTAGCTTGTTTTATTTTTATTTTGAATTTTCCTGGTGGTCCCATAATTTTGTCCAAAAGTGTACGTATAGTGAAGTGGGGTAAGTGTGTATTCGGGGTAAGTGTGTAGTTGGCCATTTTCTAAGAAGATGCATATGTGCCTCCACCAACAAGTGCATAACTCTTTTATCTTTGCGTCCATAAAGAAGGAAACTGTATTGCGCGTGTTTCATGATTTTGGTTGGTACGATAGAAAAAGTTCATGCTGTTATTATTTTTCATTTGAATTGTCATTTTGTTCTTTAATAAAAAGTTTATACTGTTTATATTTATTGATGGATTTTTTTTCTACCAATAAGTAATCAGAAGAAGAACGACTGTAGTTTTACATACTTACTCCATTCTAATATAGTATTATGCCTAATATAAAATAGCATGTCCTTACACACTTACCCTCTATTTGGGTAGGTGGTATGTAGTAGACTGTTTCTAAAATGAAAGAAAATACAAAAAATAAAAAATATTTGATCTTTTGCAGACTTGTTAGTAACTTTACAAGCTTGATTCTGTCAAAACAGGAGATTAAACAATTTAATATATTCTAGATTAGAACATAGTCTATCTTAACTAACAAATTATTACTACACCCTTACCCCACTTCACCTTACGCCATTAGAGAGTTTGTTTGCTCTCTCAAATTTTAGTATCATAATTATAACTTGCAACAGGTTTGCACTGCCATCTTTTATAAATCTTTAAACCTAGACCTCCACCTTTAATTCCATGAAATTATATCATCGAATTTGTGACTTATATAAGATTTTAATCCGTTTAGATTCCTTTAATCCTTCATACTTGGAATACCTATTAGCTCAGGTTATTATAAGCATTACTATGACACATCGAAACTTAAATGCACTTGATAAAATGTAACAAAAAGGCTAAACGAAGAATTAAGGCTTCAGTATGAATTATTGTAGTCAGGTATACCATTGGGAAATGTAAAACGGAAAAAGACATACTCGCTATACTAACAAAAGCGTATCTTTTGTTAGCATCAACGAGACACGTACAAAAATATAATAAAAAAGTTTTCAAATATCCATATCCACAGAGGCCTTGTCAATTAGCTCACACACTGGTTGAGCCATTGTCACTCAACGGGTGTCAAATCCTAGACAAAACGACGTCCTGACTTGTAAGGGAAATCGTGGGTATATCGGCGCAACGTCGCGCGACAGGGATTCATAGAACATTTCGCACTAGCCCCGGCCATTTAACGTGCGGACGAGTGGAAAATTTATTCAAAGTTACACTAATGCGGACGGTGTCATTTCATGGGAAACGGGGACCAAGTAAATACGCAACACCCTTCTGATTGACTGAATGACGAACAGAGCGAATGGTGACGATCCGATATGTGTTGGTGTTGTCGCAGATAAATCAATTTTATGATGATAGAAGGGATATTACTGTCTATATTGTATTTGTTTAACAGACAAATTGATGCATATTCTTTTTATTTTGCATTGAATACGAAACTGCAACTATATGCATACATAGTATTAATTGCTAATTTTTTTTGTATAAGTATACTTTGCATTTCTATCATACATCTGCAGGACTACATTAAAAGGACCTCTATAATAAATAGCTCCGATTTCACTGTTTAACTAACCCGTTCTTATTTGTTTTCTTATTCGATATAGTTCTTGTTTATTTTTTTTCTAATTTAGTAATGTACCAAATTACAATTTATTACTTTCTTAGTGGTATTTGCAATCTCTCTCTCGCTCTCTCTCTGTGTGTGTGTGTATGTATGATAGCGGTCAAACGGCTACGGATATGTTCTAGATCTAAATAAATGATAACTAAAAATGTATGCGTATGTTATTGAAACTTAACAAAATCCAATGCACACTTACGTCAAGATAATTGGGAGATGAAGATTCATTGAAACTGTATTAAACAGAAACTATTACAAAAATTACGAAGTATGTAATTAACAGTCAAAACAATGAAAAAACGAAACTAACTCTACCTACGCCGATGAAGAAAGGAATTTACCAGTAAAATGCCCTTTTTTTGCTGTCGTTTTCGGAACAACAACAGATGTTGCGTTCACCATATGAATAGTGCTATTCAGTAACTGCGTGTTGTTTACATTATTTCTTTCCTCCGTCGTAATTTAAACCTGGTACGTCCGGTCTATAATAATCACCCTCTTGATATCTGATTAGATTTTCAGTCAAGTCGGCTGACCGGAAGTAGTAGTTTACGTCAGTCAAAAAATTGAATTTTACGTATATTTCGTCGATAATCATTTGCTTACTAATATCTCGCAAGATATGCTTTCTAGTCAAATACATTATGGGTATTAAAGCATGTAAACCTTGATTTTTAGTACTTTTTTGTGTAAAAAAAGATCATAATTCGAACCGGAAGTTAGACGTATATCGAATAGCGATTTTTTGCAAATATCTCATAAATTATGCATTCTATATAGACTTATCACGATTACAAAAGTATTTAGTGCTGGATTTCGAACAACTGTTGTATAAAAGAAATTTCAAAATCCGGACCGGAAGTAACAAATTTAGTTTTATCGAATAGCACTTTTTTGCAAAATATCTCACAAAATATGCATTCTATAGAGATTTATTAAGAGAATACAAGTATATCGAAAAGAATTTTGAATAATTTTTGTATAAAAAGACAAAGAATTCTCAAAATACGGACCTGAAGTAACACACTTACACGTTTATTTTATTAAGGAGATAAAAGTATTTATAACTTAATTTAGAACAATTTTTATATAATTTGAAACCCACATACGTATAAGAAAGTCGTGTGGTAGCCACACCTCATTTTTATCTTAGTTATGAGATATTTACGTCGTATTATACATTTTCTTCTGTCTTTTTCATTTTTGATTTTTTGTCCCGTTATTTGGCTTTAATCTATTTGACAATGAAGATTGTTTGTTGTTATGTTTATTATCATAGAGCAAACGTGACACGTTTAAATTACGACGGAGTGTTCGCTCTACATTCAATCTCTGTTAAGATACATACATTAGGTGTAGATCTACAACCGGATTACTTGATTGTACGTACAGCTCTTGTAATGGTTCCCAGGTTTTATTATTGAAGAGCCTTTTTTTCTGTCATTTTTTTACGTAACACGTACGTTAACACCTATGCATTCGTCAATAAGTAATGTACATTAGGGACAACGTATATTTATACCGGCATACTTATTTTTCAATTTTTGCATGCATTTGCGAGGCACTGTAGAATCTTGTACACATTTCACTTTTCAAAAATGCTTTTTATTTAGATAACGCCCTATAATTTGCAGGAGATATGTTTCATTGATTGAAGCGCGGTGTAGGTTGTGGAATTTGCGAATTCTGTGCCGTTCCACTACTGGAATCAACAAATAAAATAAACAATTGTTCAAGCTAAAAATTTTATTTATGGCAGTTAATTTTATTATTACAAAGATAATCAAGGTGTATATGAAAAACAAAAAAAAAATATTCTAAAGTAAAACAAAAAACGAACCAATAAACTTCTCAAGAAAAACAAAACGATTAACTTGTAATCAACATTTCAGTATTTCAACAACGAATATTTTTCAAGTTATTGAGTAAGGTTACAATTTTAGTAAGGCTTCTTCTGTTGCCTTTCATCCCCTGATCAGGATTAATTTTCAAAAATACCTTTGAATGACCTCAAATACGTGGCAAGGGTAGGTTCTTCATATTGAAATTGTAATAAAATGCGAAGAAAGCTTTAAAGCAGGCAACTAAGTCTTCACAACATAACCTTCTGCTTTCTTTATGTACACGTGGTAGCTTGCAACATTTTCAGTAACTAAAGAGAAAAAATCTTAAAAAAAGAACGTTTTAATTTGTTAACATTCATTCGTTATTACGATGCACGGAGCATTAAGTTTGTTTTTTTCAAAAACATTCAAATTCTGAAAAAATAGGGACCCCAGATAATGAGAGTATGTTTCACTTATTATTAATAATTATTAACGTACCATGTCCTCCATCTTTATTACTAGAAAATTTATATCTTCTTTAAAGTAGTCAAGCATTTGATATATTTTGTTCTTTATCATCTGGAAGTGCAATGTCTGTTATAATGGTTTTTAAATTGCAAATTGAAGTAATTTCCTGTGTTTTTGCACGAACGTTCTTCTTAACTTGTCAAGATGCCAAAATGCTACGTCTTTTTTGAAGAGAATTGGCCATTCTTCTATGATCTGTTGACATAGGCTGCGAACGATTTATAAATATTCTTTACATTGTATACATGTTATTAAGCAGATTCATGAAAGCTCTATCTAATATAAAATTTTCGGGCGAGTCAGTTTATTGAATGTCTATATTGGATCTGATTAGGGTTATATTACTTTCTTATACGTATTATAAGGAAGTATTGTGATGATGATAATTTTCGACCTCGAAATTTTTGCAGATGTCCACGTTTTGAAGTCCCCTGATACCGAAAAGTGTGTGTCTGTCCTTGACCACGATAGCGGTCAAACCGCTATAGCTATCAATTCCAAGTTTTGTATTTATGTGTATAATCTCCCTATTGAGATATGATTAGTTTTTCAGTAAAATCGGTAGACCGGAAGTAGCAGTTTGCTTCGGTAAAAAAATCGAATTTTGCCAATATTTTGTCAACTACTAAGTTTAAACAAATTTATAAAGAATTCATATGTACTTAAAATTAAGTTTCAGACAAATTGTCTTAAAAAAGTTTTTCCAAATTGCAACCGGAAGTAAATCTTTTACTCTTATCGAAAATCATTTTTTTGCGAATATCTCGCAAGTCATGCCTTTTAGACAAGTACGTTACGAATATAAAAGTATTTAAAACATAATTTTCAATATCTGTTGTATAAAAAAAATTTCAAAATTCAGACCGGAAGTACCACTTTTACTCTTATCGAATAGCGATTTTTTGCAAATGTGTCGTAATTTATGCATTCTATATATATTTATCAAGAGTACAAAAGTATTTTGAACTGGATTTGCAATATTTTTTGTATATATGAAATTTCAAATTTCGGACCGGAAGTAGCACTTTTACTCTTAGCGAGTAGCACTTTTTTTCGAATATCTTGCAAAGTATGCATTCTATAGCGATTTATTAAGAGAATGAAAGTACTTATAATAGGATTTTGAATAAGTTTTGTATAAAATAATTCTTAAAATTGTATAGTTTGAAACGCTCATACGTATAAGAAGGTCATGTGATGGCTACACCTCATTTTTTTTCGATTGAAGTGGTGCGATCACCGCACTTTCTGCATATGTACGTTTCTTCTTATACATCCACTAAAAAAAGTGAAACTACAGACATATATCATATATGTATTGTCTATTTGCCCAATAGAATAATGATTTCAATTACACATAAAACAAACAGAGCTAACTTACCAAATAAGTCACTGTAGGTTGGACTTCACTACAGACTACAAACTTAACCTTCGCCACAGACAAACTGACGCCAAAGCTTTAAGTAATTGTTGCTGTCACATTCTAATAATAAAGCACAATGATTAACTTACCTTATAACACTTATAAATTACAAGTTACAACTATTAATTGTATAACCAAAACACAAACAACAGCATCTAATTATCATGAAAACCACTAGTAAACTGAAGTCACTACGCATGTGTTCACGGATTGTAAAAACAAAATATCAAATTTCACATTAATTTCAATTTTAAATCACAGAAACTAATAGCGAATTTACATTACAAGTGATGAAAACACACTAAATATTGTAAAAGTTCCATAACATGAAGCAATTTCCCATTAGGTACTTTTAAAACTAAAATTACATGCTAACTGTGATTTTACTGATAGATTGTAATTTCACATTAAACTTCAGGCGATCTTACATTACATGGATTATTACATTTTAATTATTGGAAAAGTTAGAGTTATAATAAATGTATTTTTCAGTCGATGTTTTACAATACATGTATAACAGTTGGATATTTTACATCTATATATCGAAACATCAAACGTTTGCATTTACATTCATGCACACATGTAGGCATACATGTACCGAGAGATCAAAAATTATACCTATTGATAAAGGTTGGCCATGGGATGTAAAACGTCTGTCTTAAGTTATATTATTAAGTGTCATACTGTCCTCATATATTTATAAATTGTCCTGCTGATGTGACTAACCTTCAGAGAAATTTAAGTGTATTGTCTTCATGGTGTGAACGTTCTGGACTCAAGTTGAATGTGGATAAATGTTGTGCAGTAACCTTCACACGGTCTTCAACTTAGTACAATTCTTCTTACTTCATTGGTGACAACAAGTTAATGAGTAAAACTGAATTTAAAGATCTTGGAGTTACCTTCGTTTGCAGCTTGAGCTTCAAATCTCACATAGTGAACATTTGTACATCTGTGTTCAGATCTTTGGGTTTTGTTATGCGTGTGTCTAGGTATTTCACTGATTCAGCATTGTTGAAATCTCTATACTCTGCCTATGTATTGAGTAAGCTAGAATATGCCTCCTTAATATGGTTTCCTATTTATGCTAGTAATTGTTTGGCATTGGATCGTGTTTAGCGTAGGTTATTGAAGTTTCTCACGTATCGGGCAGATGGTGTTTATCCGGAGAGGGGCGTGGCGATGGGTGATCTGTTTCAGAGTCATGGTATGGTATTCTTGAGTGAGAGGAGATACGCTACATGTGAGAGATTTTTGCTTACTCTGTTGAATGGCAGCATTGACTGCCCTGATATCCTGACCCGAATGTCATTTATGATACCGCGGCTTAACTCCAGACATTATTGCACTTTTGCAACACCTTTTGCGCGAACCAACATCATGAGACGAACTCCAACTTACACACTGTGTCGCTTGGCGAACAAAAATGTTGACCTATTTGCGTGAAGACTGTGACTGTGGATAGTGGATCATCATGGAATTTGTTGTTACTTACTGTTTTTCTTTCTTTTTTTATATTATGTATACACCTGTAATATAGTTTGTAACTCTGTTTTGGGCTTTGCCTGTTGGAAAATAAAGATGACTATTATTATTATTATTATTATTTACAAATTTTATGTCAGTCAAATGTCAGTATGACACTTAATGATATAACTTAAGACTGACGTGTTACATTCCATGGCAAACCTTTATTAATATTATTCTTGATCTCCCGGTATAAGATCCGCATCAAAATATCACATGATAGAAGCCGTTAAACTCGGTAATACAGATTAATTCGCCGTTCTGCCTTCTAACTTATCGTGAGCCTCATTACCGCTAATTTCAGTAACAATCGACCCGTAATGCGTATGTAGAGTGGCTTTATTGGGGACCACGGCCCGCCTTAATAAGCACCCAACAGAACTGGTCGCTTCCTTGTACCAAACAAATGAATGCACAATAACAATTACAAAGTTTCATTATTCATGCGACAGGGAAAACATGGACGGCTATTCGCTAATATCACGACTGGCAGAACCGACAAACATTTTCAAAACGACAAATTCCTATCATTTTCGTTATATATATATATATATATATACATATATATATATATATATACTACAGAAAAAAAGGGTGAAATTAAGAAAAGCCAATTAGTTATGATCAAATGGATTGCGTGTCAAAATTTAGTCCTAACTAAATATGTTTAACAAATATTGGAAATATATTGTTTTTAAAGTTTTGCGAAGAATGCGATCATAAATTACGTTTCTTCTAAGAGTTTGGGTAGAAATGAACGTACAGTATACCGTCGCTTAAAACTTTGCAAATATACTCAAGTGAAATAAATCATAATTTCCTAAAGTTTTAATGCCGCTGCGTCATGATACTTTTTTTAACATTATTCTAAGTTTGCTTTTTCAAACAAGAACTAGAAAAAGACTTTCACTATTTGCTGAAAAAATGAATAAATAATTAATAATAATCTCATTTCATATTTTACTGCTTCAGTCGAACATATACAGGGTGAGTCATCTCCGCGAGTAAGGCAAATTTTGCCTTTACCAGTAAAGATATTTCAAAGGGTTTTTTTTCTTCTGATAACTGCTCATTAGCAGCACATTATAAAAATATGTTGTGTTATACATAGTGTTTCATAACTTGGTGGCTGACTATAGTTATAGTTTTTAGGCAAAAAGTAATAAGATAGTATAGGCCTAAAGAATAAAATGTTCGACTTTTTCCCATATTTCTGATAAATTCAATATTTCTATAAAATTATATTTCTCGAAAACAACGTATTAGATGGACACAATTTTTTGTAGTATTGTTCATAATAATACGTCTTTATTTTTTTCCAGTTACTAATTGCAGATACAGAAGATTGGATTAAAATTACATGACACGCTTTTGTATAAAAGTCATTTGTTTCAAATGGAACAGCCTGTATATTAGATCATTTTTGAATTGCCTATCTAATTTCACATCTAAAACATGAAGACGTTAATACTTTAAAAGTGAATATTACAGAGCTTTTGCCGTTTTTTGATATAATTTCGCCAACTTTATGTTTTACTTTCTTATACGTAGTATAAGGAAGTATTGTGATGATGAAAATTTTCCACCTCGAGATTTTTGCAGATGTCCACATTTTGAAGTCCCCTGATACCGAAAAAGTGGTTTTTAAAAAATGTCTGTGTGTCTGTCTGTCTGTCCACGATAGCGGTCAAACCGCTATAGCTATCAATTACAAATTTTGTATTCACTTGTATAATCTCCTTCTTGAGATATGATTAGTTTTTCAGTAAAATCGGTAAACCGGAAGTAGCAGTTTACTCCAGTGAAAAAATCGAATTTTGCCAATATTTCTTCAACTACTAAGTTTAAACAAATTTATAAAGAATTTATATGTACTTAAAATTAAGTTTGAGACAAATTGTCTTAAAAAAGTTTTTCGAAATTCCAACCGGAAGTAGGTCTTTTACTCTTATCGAAAATCAGTTTTTTGCGAATATCTCACAAGTCATGCTTTTTAGAGTAGTACGTTACGAATATAAACGTATTTAAAACATAATTTTCAATATCTGTTGTATAAAAAAAATTTCAAAATTCAGACCGGAAGTACCACTTTTACTCTTATCGAATAGCGATTTTTTGCAAATATATCGTAATTTATGCATTCTATATATATATTTATCAAGAGTACAAAAGTATTTAGAACTAGATTTCCAATATTTTTTGTATATATGCAATTTCAAAAATTCGGACCAGAAGTATCACTTTTACTCTTAGCGAGTAGCAGTTTTTTTCTCATATCTTGCAAAGTATGCATTCTATAGCGATTTATTAAGAGAATGAAAGTATGTACTTAGGATTTTGAATAAGTTTTGCATAAAAAAATTCTTAAAATTGTATAGTTGGAAACGCTCATACGTATAAGAAAGTCGTGTGGTGGCCACATCTCATTTTTTCTTTGAATACGGTATAGTGAGCCATATTTGTTGCAACATTGATTACTAATTAAACGCCTGTTATTATTTGAGTGACATCCACAAGCTCAGTACGTCCTTCTGAACTTATACCGACCCAATACATCATTGAGCCTCTCCAAAAGCAATATTTTTCACCTACGAGTAAGTACATGGTGCAAAACGTTAAATTCGTCGCCTGCACACTAAGTTACCCCATGCCTGGATGATACAATTGATGCCGTGTTTCATCACAAGTCCATTGCCAGGCAGTCCACTTTAAATGTTTTTAAGCAAAGTTTCGTCTTTCTTTCCTGTGCTCTGGAAGAATTCTGGAAATATTGCAGATCGTCTTTTTTAAAGCACATTCCTTTTGCTTTCTTGGTACCGTAAATTTGCTGACATTCATCTCAGTAGCTTCTGCAAGATGTCCACTAAGCTCAGATGCCTTTGCAGCACGATTTCTTAGAGCTGTGATCTGTAGAAAACGATTTTGTCTTGCACTTGTGCATGTCGATTGGCCTTGTACGGGATATCTGCTGAATGTGCCGGTTTCACTATATCGTTTTAGGATACGGCAAACAGTAGATTGGTGCATATGCAACCGTTTCGATATATCCATTTGCTTTAAACCAACTGCAGATAATGCAATAACTTGAGCAGCTATCGGCTCGCTGTAATTAGGCGTATGTTCCATTTCACTGGCAGTACTACATAGACGTTTATGTCAACACAGTCTAGGTACATCTAAGAGAGCAATATCCTAAAGTTATCTCCCAAGCAACGCAATAAACAAAATGTTACAATACCAAACGTTTTTTTTATAACCAGGAATCCGGTTGTTTATCTGAAATGTGTTCTTTTTAAGGTTGCTATTATTCAAAGAAAAATATATATTGTATTGTATACCAAGTGCTTGCCGGCGACCTGCGGATACAGTTTACTGTGTGATAAAACGACGACACCGAGAGTTTGTATGAGTTAGTACGAGAAAGCAATATAGGTACAAACTGTTCTATTGGGCGAGTGTAGTTAGGCCTTGACTGACTCGCGTTTAGGATAGCAGCTGTACTTGCTCATTTCATATGAATTTTGTTCACGCTCGATCTCCAGTCGACTAATACATTTTAAAATCGCGTTTTATCCATCTAATTTAGAACAATTACGCGCCAAATTATTATTTTTAAGTTTTTAGAATTAATGATCATTTCTTTTATTAACTCATACAATTTGGGAAGCGTGATGAAATCTGTTACTAAAATTGTTTACTGCGATTATTTGATGCTTCAACAAGTTTCTACTTATAAATTTTCCAGGTACCGTAGAATGGGGTGAAAAGGATCACTTTTAAACTTTGCACCTGTGTAACTTCCTAAGTAAGGGACACATAATATTGTTATACACACCAAAATATTAGTTTATACCTAGTGTATTCATTTACGATGTCAACATTTTTTTATGCCGATTAGTTTGCCATTTATAATTATTTTTATTCTCTGATCCTATTCACCTGCCAATGTGGTGAATAGGATCACAGAAGGTTTTATCTTGTATAATCCTATTTAAACTTCTCTAACGTGAATAGGATCACGCAATTTCCCTATAGGAACATGTATGTCTTCAACTACGAATAAAAAACGTTATTTTCTGTTATATAAATATAATTTTATTAAAAAGAAAGTTTAATTACAAACATTTATTGTTATAATTACCTGTTAGGAATTACATCTATCTATTTGAATTGCTTATTATATTGAAATAAATTTATTTTAAATTTAAGAAGACCTCTTCCATATCTTTCAGGAGTTTGTAATTTCCCTACAATTTGCTGGAAGGTAAACTCATATTCATCTTTAACATCTGGAAATGTATAGACATAACCAGAATAGTCTCTAGTGGTTTTTTCACGTAAGAAATTTCCTTTGCACCCGGTTTTATTTAATTAAATAACTTGTGAAATGAAAAATCTATTAAAGGTCTTGGATGTACCTTCTCCATTGTTCTTAGTGGTGCTATAAGGTATATTTACAAGTAGCCAGTCATCAATATTGATGTCTTCTCTATTGACAGGAAGCAAGCTATTAGAAACAGATTCTTGGTGCAATTTATTTAACATGACAGAGATAATAGGTGACGGCTGAAAAGCTCTTCATATTCGGCAGCAGGGTTCTCTTCATTTTCTTCACGTTCAGACATGGGATCCATATCTGAATTTGAATCGTGAGTGCTAAAATGTTGCTTACTTTCATCAGAAGATTCAACGTCGTCAACTGCCACACTTTTACCAGCAGAGATGTTAATTTTCTTTTTTCGCTGTTTAGGCTGATTCTCATCAAATCGCATGGACTTTAAAATATTAACAAAAGAGTTGTTTATGTCATTTTCTTGTATTCCATTTACTGGATCTTCCACAGGCAGCATGCGCAACACACGATCAGCATTCAAGGGTAATATTCCGCATTTATTGAAGCCAGCAATTATATTGTGAGACGTATTAGCGTCAATAGATACAAGTAGCTTTTTCAATAAACTGGGAAAGACATTTTTTGGAATACCAGACTCCTTCCTTCCCGGTCCCTTTTTATACGATTCAACTATTTTTCTCCATGCAAGCTTCAGTGGTTTGAAAAAAGCTACGTCTAAAGGTTGCGTCAAATGGGTCGAGTTGCTCGGCATAAATATAAAGCTAATATTGTTCTCCGAGCACTCCTTTATTGATTGCACTGAAAGATGAGACGACAAATTATCACCCATTAGTATCTTCCTGCCAGGTAACTTCTTCAGATATGGTATGGCAATTGAATGTATCCAATCCTCGAAGCAATAGCTATCAAACCATCCCGATTTGCTTCGATTATACCTGGTATGAGGTGGTCCTCCAGCTGTCCAAGTGTCATACATGTTTATGGCTTTATAGACGACATAACATGGTAGTAATTCTCCACTACCAGAAGCAGCGAACATGATTGAGGTGGACGATTTGCTGTGATTTATAATACGTTCGGGATATTTACATCCCCGCTTGGCTATTATTTTTTTGCGACCCGGATCATCGCAAAGATTTGTTTCGTCGTAGTTTACGATGTGACTGGCTGGAATACCTTCTAATTCTATAGCAAGACGTTCAAAATATTCTGTAATGGTTCCTCTAGTAACACCAGCGCGAGCCCGTTTTATATTTTGGCACATTCTTTCTGATAGCATATTTGAATGTCTTTTTAAAAAGCCATATGCAAATTCCTTACCCGGAAGATTATCTCTTAAACGAGGAACAACTCTACCAACTCTATTTAAATATTGTTGGACAAGCAATCTTAAATCAAATGTATCCAAGGGGTAACCCCACTCGCTGCATATGAGTAATTTTCTGCTATGCTTCTTTCTTCTGCTTCACTTAACACTGTCTGACCGCCTTGCTTCTTTACATTTTCATTTTTGAGATGTCTTTGAAGCACGGTGTAAGCAATATTGTGTCTTATCGCGGCTTGTCTTATACTGTAACCATTAATGACATCATTTTTAGCGCTTTGAATTATTTCCGGGTTATGTTTTCGGTAATGTTTTCCCGCTAGTTTAGGTTTATAATGTCTAGGCATTTTTACATAAGTATTGATTCTATTCACCCCAAGAAAGCAAAAAACGTACAACGAATTAGTAATATTCTTCCAGAATGTTTTTGTATACAAATGAACTTAAACTATTTCGTGAGTCTTAATGACTAACCTGTTGGAGTCACTTACACTAATTATTCTGAATATATGCGTTTATGTTCGGAGTTTCAGACAAAGTTTTTGCACCCACTAAAACAGCTGACTAACAACGTTTTTAAGTTATGCATTGGTTTTCAATACTACCAACTGATAGTGACGAAATATTACCAACTTTTATGTGACTATAATATACAAAGGCAATTCAGGTCAAGCAGAAAGGTTTGTGTGACTTATTTAGGTTTTGTGGTTATTATGAAAAAATCCCACTTTCTGATCCTATTCACCTCAGCGATTCTATTCACCCCATTCTACGGTAGTGATTTTTTGTTGATTAATATTATTTCCATCTTATCTAAAACAGTACAGTAAATGACTTGATTATTGGTTAAAGAATTTGTTATTAACAGTTACAGTAGCAATTTATACGGACTAACGCAGTAACGATTTCTACGGTGTCGACTTTAACGTAGCTCTAATGTTAGTAACAGAGGCTACCCTCTTATTCTCCCACTTATAGTCAACCAGCTTGTCTAGTATATTCATCCACAGGTAGACCGCGTGCACACTGTATATGTTGTAACCAAAAATAGTCATAAATAAACGAAACTTTTCACGTAGCACAAAAAATTAAAAATTTGCAATACTTTTGCTCATGAGTGTATTATTTAAATTGTCTGAGCTGTTTCAATTTTAAGAGGGAATTCAGCGCACCAAAATTTGAGGAAACAAAATAACATGAACAGAAAATTGTCACTACACTTCATACGAATTTTTAAATCGTGCCAACAACATCTACCGGTATGGCATGCAATCCTATAATTTTCGACACACAAAAGACTAAAGCCATTATACATCTACATCCACATCTTTTGTGCGTACATATGTGTGTGTATATATATAAAGATAAAACGATATGGATATTGTGTCCATTGAATAGCACTTACACGATTGACGGCGAAACTTAAGGATAAGAAGCAAGAAGCATCTTAATACGAGCAACTTACACAATGGAAATTGTCATGTGCATGGGATGAACGGCGGTATATAATTTGGAGCATTGTTCGAGAAGACTTTTGAGTATTTTTTACTGTCTAGACTGTAGCCTTATCATACATATTTAATACATGCATACACCAAAAGTAAATATACAATGTCTGCTTATGCATGTGCACTTATAAATAATTTTATAATGTACCAAGGAATATTAGCAAATAACGTCTTTACATCACACGCGTGTAATGCCAGTAAATAATCATATTAACATTGATACAATGCAAGCTAATGAAGTAAGCAACGTTTATTATTTTTTGCTCTGCAAAATAACTAAGTTTTCCTTTCTTATAAGTAGTATAAGGAAGTATTTTAATGATGAAAATTTTCAACCTCGAGATTTTTGCAAACGTCAACGTATTGGAATCACCTGATACCGAAAAAGTGGTTTTTAAAAATGTCTCTCTCTGTGTATGTGTGTGTGTGACAAACCGCTATAGGTATCAATTCCAAATTTTGTATTTACGAGTATAATCTTCCTCTTGAGATCTGATTATATTTTCAGTAAAATCGACAGACCGGAAGTAGTAGTTCACTTCAGTGAAAAAATCGAATTTTGCCAATACTTCGTCAACTAGTAGGTTTAAACAAATTTAAAAAGGATTCATACGTACTTAAAATTAAATTTGAAAAGAATTCAATTAAAAAGGTTTTTTGAAATTCCTATCGGAAGTAGGTCTTTTACTCTTACCGAAAATCAGTTTTTTGGGAATATTTCTCAAGCCATGCTTTTTAGACAGGTACCTTACGAGTATAATAGTATATTATGCAATGAGCATTCAATGATAGCTATTAAGACACGAGTAAGAGAATTACAATACGAGTATTGTAATGAATACGAGTGTCTTAATAGCCATTAAATAAGAGTTGCATACACTATTTTTTCTACGACCCCATAATAAAACATATTATTTGAACAATCCATTTCATAAATAGAGCGTAAAATTTTCCGTACGTTTTTGCGAATTTGGCTGGTAATAAATTGTTCGTGGCTACTAAGGCTTGTTCCATAATTTCTAGTGGAGTCAATTATTACATTTCACTGTCATTATCCCTCATTTTTACCGTTTATATTTTCAAAAAAGCACAAATGATAACTACTTACTTGTAAATTGCAGAGAACTGTCACATTTAATTAATTTTTATATCTGTCGGATATGCAGTCGCCATATTGAATATAGTTTGAATATTGGAATGTCGCATTCCTATTGGATATAAACTTGTATCGTAATGAAAAATCCGTATTCCTATTGGATATAAACTTGTATCATAATGAAAATATGTATCGTAATGGACATCATTAAAGTACAGGTTTAGCATATCTAATAATACAATTAAAGTATGGGAGTAGAAAAAAGTATTTAGAACTTCATTTCCAATACCATTTGTACAAAAAAAATTTTAAAATTCGGACCGGAAGTAACACTTTTACTCTTAGCGCATAGCAATTTTTTGCAAATTGCCCTCATTAATATTAGTATATACAAATTTCTAAATTAGAATCTGTTAGACTATTTCTGTTAATATAATTTTTAACTTGTCGTAATTGTCAAAAGAACAGTGACTTAGATAGAATGAAATAGAGGTAGCTTGGGTGTTTAGTCTTAGAACTTATTTCAACATTTTACAGTTTAATTTATCTAATATTAATATTATTTTTTATCATAGGTTAACCAAATATCATGTTTTAAGTAAATGTTGTAAAAACAAATGAAAGCGTAAATATAAATTATTTAATTTATACTTATGCTTATGTAGGTATATGAAAGTATTTCCCCTGTCATTAATGTGCGCGGTTTTACTTATACATAATGGACTATAAGCAACAATTACAAGCGGTAGCTGCATACGTATAATCAAATGATTTTCCTAGAAATCCATTCAGTTCCGTTATACTATAGTTTCACATCCATCTACACGCGGAAACATCACGAAATTGTAGGTATATGTACCTACGGTGAAAATAGTATAGATTGAGCACACGAAGAGGTGGATCTTTTCCTTTGTTGTTGTGACATACAGCATGTCGATACTTTTGATTCTTTTTTCTTTATAAAGCAACAGTAATAACGGAAACTATAGTTTTTAGTTAATGTATGTGAGAATACATTCCTTGTTAAAAATATAGAAAAGCGCTTTTATACAAATTTCTTCTAATGTACCCGCAAACATACATTTTTTTAAAATTATTTCGAATTACCACCAATTATAGAATAGTTATTTATGATACAAGTATTAAAAATACGATTTTATTTTGCGAGTAAAGTTTAGGCGGTAAAATTAAATTTACATATCTGTCTGAAATATAAAATTTGTACCAAATGAAATTGTATATAGATTCTTCAGAAATAAATTTACAGTTAAGACAACACAATGGTTAAATGTAGTAGTCAAAACACATGAAAGTAAATAAATTTGTCTAGAAAACAAACAATCTCATAGATGTCAAAAAAGCGAATGTAGTACGGTGCACGATACACTTATACCGGTATGCTCACTTTAGTTGTCAATGACGTCATTGAGGAGCAAGTCAGATTGACAGTTCTCATATGGGCTACATCATGGCTACATTTTGACGCAGTTTCAAGTTGTTTTATCGTTTTTTTAAGTAATACTCTATTTAATATGCCAGGTTGTGCTGTATACGGATGCCGTAATTACAATCGAAAAAGTAGAGATAGCCACATTAAATATTACAAGTTTCCCAAAGAAGAGACGGTACGAAATGTATGGTTAATTGCGTGTAAAAGGCAGGATTTAATAAATTTGAAAAATGGTATTTCCACAAATTAATAATATAAGCAATTATTGCAGTACTCAGGCAAAGTGATATTTTTGAATGCAATCATAACTACTAAGATGTTTTAACTTTTTTTTGTATGTGTTTGAATTACGTTTTTGTACTCGCTTATCAAAACCTGTCATTTCACGATTCGATTTGCGTGCGTAAAAAGTCACTTTAAACACGAGTGCGTAAAAGTAAAGTTGGTACTACCCAGAACTTAATTAATTTAGTCACATTTTAAAATCATAAATCCCTAACCTTAATAATATGCTACCCAGTTCGTTGTTTTTCTATGAAAATAAAAGGAAATGAAATAGAAATTGTTATATTTGGAAGGTATGTAATTCAATGTCAGAACAGTAACAAATATTATATAAATTACCATTATTCATTCTTTTCAGAAATTGAAACGGAACAATTATTAAAAATTTTGATTGGGCAATTTTGACAACCAGAGATTGATACCCCAGGGATTAACTGGTTTGTTTGAATTGATCTTGATTGCGAAGGTAGAGTAACGTTGATTGTATTATTACATATATCTTGTATTTCAGATGTCGAACAAGTTGCAGGCGGAGTCGATATCTCTAACGGGGTCATTGTTTTAGCTAATTGAATTCTACTATGCAGAGAATTTTCGATATATCCTTCTGCAACCGTAGATGATTTCCATCCACCATGCCTTTTAATTGTAAGCAAGTCACCTCCTTGATTTGCCAACAATGTCGCTGAACTCCTTCGGAAACAGTGACCTGTGAAGTTACTTGCGCTATCAAGCTGAAGGTACTCAGCTATTCGCATTGGAATTTTGCCAATTGTATTAAGACCAACAGGTGAACAAACACACTTGCCATTGCGATATGTTAAAAAGAATCGATGCTGGTTGTCCGGTCTTAAATTTGCATATTGCCGAATTAATGTAATCCATTCGGGCTTAATGATAGCAAATGTACGGCTGTTACCTGTTTTAGTTTCTGGAATTGTTACGATAATTAAATTCGATTTAAATTCTATGTCTCGCAATGACATTTTGCAAAGTTCTTCACGTCGACACGCTCCAGAAATACCCAATATTAATACAGCCTATAAATACATATATATAGTGTTGTATGGAATTTAAATATACGGAAATGACTTTACCTTCATTAGTAGGAACAAAGAATTTGGTGCTTCAACAATAAATTTAGTAATTTGTTCTTCGGTTAATACTGCTGATTTTTTAGGCTGATGTTGCTTGGTTGTCTGTTTTAAATACGCTATGAGTTTTGCATATTTAGATATATCCGTATTATCATATATTATTAAGCATGATTTTAACATAGAATAAGTGGACCATAATGATTTATTTGATTGTAAATTTTGAAAATAAACTAACAAACAATTTTCGGAGTATTTTTGTATATTTTTAGATCTAGCCCAAGTTACGAATTTAGTATAAGTGTTTTTGTATACGTTTTTTGATTTTATGGGTAATAAATTATCCACTGCAATATTGGCAGCTTCGCGAATTTCAGGCGGTGTACATTGCATTTCATTATCAGAATTCATGTTGTTGGTGAGGTTTTTATTTTGTATGGAATTTTTTGAATTTGATAATTTTAAATTAAATGTCACTTCAAATAATCAATACTGCCAACTCAATTTTTTTTAATTAATATCAAGAGATTAGTAGTGTGTCATAAACGATAACGTATTTAACAATATGTATTATTATTATAGTTCTCGTACAAAAAATATTGTACAAACTTCGTGCGTGAAACATTTCGCGAATTCGTGTCCATAAAACGCTCGCCTTTCGGCTCGCGCTTTAAACTGGTCACTCATTCGCGAAATTTGATTTCACGCACTTGGTTCGTAAATAACTATTTCAATACACAATGCAAAACAGTTTATTTTGTGAGTTCATTGTTAGACTATGTTATCGAGAGGCTATGCATTAATGATCTGTGTAAATATAAACTGAAAATTGTAATTGAAGTGTAAATAAATGTTTCATTTAGTGAATAAAATCATTTCCAAAATGTAAATATAGATATTTATTTAACATATATTTTGAAGCATATAATATTTTCTTTTGCACACATGTAAATACTATTTAGTTAATCGCATAGTTCTGATGTATTCGATATTGGTAATGTACAGGTACATCACTTTTAATAGAAGGGTCTTGGGTAATGGAAGAGAAGATAAACCAACATTTGAATGAAGCAAATACAACTTCGCTGGAGTTGTTATGTTTAATATACATATTTTACAAGTATGTTTTCAATAATTATAAATTACCCACTGAAATACATAAAACTAACTTCAAGCCATAAATTAATCTTGATTCTAGATTAAACAATTGTAGTAGTCACATATTTCAAAATTTTACCTAATAATATTAAGTTAAAATAAAATTGTCAAACTTAAATTTTATCATTATCATGCATAACAAAATTTTTAATTTGAAGAGATTTTATAAGATTGTTTTTGTGTTTGATAAAAATACTATATTTGAACAGAATACAAATGTTTATAAAATGCAGATAATGTATTATATGTTGCTTAAGAAAGATACCATGGGAGTTAAGGATAAATGTTTGTAGAAGGTACGAATTCTAATTATGGTAGCTAATATAAAAAACGACTTTGATAGTTTAAGAAGTTTATTTCAATTCAGTTCGAGTCAATGCTTTTAAAACTATTAAAGAAAATGCTATACAATTCTGTATAAAATTAAAATCCAAATACTATTCTCACTCCTTGCGTTAACGAAAAGCAGCCTGAAATAGTTCACAATAAATTAAAAATTCTTAATAAGCATAAACACTACGTATGTTGCTACAATGTATAGAATACCACAAAATACTGTATGAATGTTCGCAAATGTACAAATGTGTTGCTCTTAATGTGACAGTCTTGGAAAAGGTACTAAATCAAATAATTCACTTGTAAGCATCGGACACTTTAAAAGCTTCAAAATCAGTCTATGTCGATGTTTCACACATTTTACTGCTCGATCTTAATTACTTTGATCATCTGTGTATGTTCTATTAAAGCATCTATTTCTTGCTTTTTAAGGATTTTCAACTGTCTTTTCTTTAAATCTGGGAACTGCATCAGAATTTAAATCTCTGTATGATTTACTGGAAAATTGCAGTAATTCTTGTTGGAGTTGGAGTGATGTAATGAAAACATGATTGCTTAAAATGAACGGAACAGATACATGATACAATAAGTTGATTTTTTTATTATGAACAATGATAAAATCAGATTTCAGGAAATACTATTCTTCAAATTTATTAAATCCTGCCTTTTACACTCAATTAACCACACATTTCGTATCGTCCCTTCCTTGGGAAACCTCTAATATTTAATCTGACTATCTCTACTTCTTCGATTGCATTCACGACAACCGTATATAACACAACTAGATATTAAATGGAATATAATTTAAAAAAAACGATAAAACAACATAAAACTGTGTCAAAAATGAGAACTGTCAATCTGACTTGCTCCTCAATGACGTCATTGACAGCTAAAGTGAGCATACCGGTATAAGTGAATCGTGGTACGGTGTTATTTCGCCTTGCTGTCAACCAATAAAAAATTACTGTCACTTGGGTCAGTTCAGAAATTCGTCTTTCTCTTTTTGGAATAAGGTATAGTGAAAATTGATTGATAAAAATCTGACAGTTCATGACAGCCAATAGAAAATAATTTGATACAGTTTAACATAATACATAATCGGTGCGTTTGTCAGCGCGTTCTCAATGAAAATAAATTTTGAGAGAATGTAGTTAGATCAAACTATTTTCGCATTAGATATTGAAGAAGCCGAAAGTAGAGCTCTCTTAAACTTGCTGCCATCGAAATCTAAACAGCAATATGAAGTAGCATATAATTGTGTAAAATTAGGAATGTGTTTGGTACATATGGTGAAACTGTATTGTTAGCGTATTTCGAAGAAAAGTCAAAAATTTGAAAATGTTCCACCCTTCGGGCAAGTTTTCCCATGACAAAATTAAAGTTAACAAAATCATGATATAAGACCATATTATAAATTAAAGCATCTTTGAAACGCAATAGGGAAGGCTATCGACCAAAAAAATCAAACATTTTTGCACAATTAGAAATGAATAGGTTTATAGCCGAAGCATCAGATGAAAAATATTTGATGTATAAGGTAGCTGCCGTTATGGTCATATTTGCCGCTTATCGTCGTGATGAAATTTGCCAAGTGTCATTGACTGATGTTAAAGATTTGGAAAATACACTGGTAGCAACTATACCCAATAGCAAAACCAGAATTTCTAGGACTTTTACTATTATTAGAAACTATATAGAATTATATCGCCGTACGTTGCATTACGTCCGTTCTATGTAAAACATCAGCGTCTGTTTATTAAGTAGTTTAATAACAAAATGTAGTAGTCAAGTAATTGGAATACATTTGGAAAAATGTCCACAGTTATAGCCGAATATTTGCAATTGTCAAATGCTGAATCATCTGCCACCTTGTAAGCAGATTCTGGAGCAAATTTTTATAAGCACGGAGGATTCTTTAGGAAATAAAAAGAAAAGTGCTCTAACAATATTGTCAAGCCATAAAAGTATCGCTTCTTTAAGAAACAGGAATCAAATTAATCTATCTGCCATTAACAGTATCGCAAGCGCATTAACACAAAGCATAAATATTACCAATTGTACCAGTTGTACATTTCATATTAATATTTTTAGATAATTTAATTGTAATTTAGTTTGTGTTTAATTAAAATAAATATACTTCGCAAAAACGTATCTGAGACATTTGTATTAATAAAAGAACATCGTTTTGACAGCGCTTCGTGTCATTTTACTGTCAACCCTCTGTATTAAAAGTGATTACTTTATCCCACGCTTCGCAGTAATATCGCATTTTTAATTGTAGTTAGCCGTGTCGAAATGTCAGTTTTCAATAGTGTTTGTAGAAAAAACAATTTAATTGTCAAACAAAATGTTTGAAGTACGTCACCTTACATTAAAATATATCGAAACGTTTGAAGGAGATACTCACCAATCAAACAAAGTGTTTGACAAACATTAATTAATAATGTGTTAATAAATTTAATTGACATTCATTATCAATACCAAATGAAGGTATAAGTTAGTTTTACATATATTTTATTAATTTGTGTATAACAAAGTAATAAGTTGTCAAATTTGTGTGCATAATGACGAACTAAATTGTCAAACATTTGTATAATTGGTGTGCCTGCAGCTTTAGAGGTCTGTTTTTACTTTCTTATACGTAGTATAAGGAATTATTGTGATGACAAAAATTTTCGACCGCGTGCTTTTTGCACGTTTTGAAGTCCCCTGATTCCAAAAAAGTGGTTTTAGAAAAAATGTCTCTCTGTGTGTGTGTTTGTGTGTCTGTGTGCGACCACGATAGCGGTTAAACCGCTAGAGATATCAATTCCAAATTTTGTATTTACGAATTTAGTCTCCCTCTTGAGATCTGATTAGATTTTCAGTAAAATCGACAGACCGGAAGTAGTAGTTTACTTGAGTGAAAAAATCGAGTGTTGCCAATTATTCGGCAACTACTAAGTTTAAACAAATCTATAAGGAATTCATATGTACTCAAAATTAAATTTGAGATAAGTTTTATGAAAAAAGAATTTTGAAATTCCTACCGGAAGTAGGTCTTTTACTATACTATACTATAAATAAACCAAATAGTTACCCCCTTCCTTATGTACATGATATTTAGGAACACCCTGTATATTTATCGAGTGTAGAGCGGGATTTGGAATATTTTTGGTTGAAACGAAATTTCAAAATTCGGATCGGAAGTAGTACTTTTACTCTTAGCGACCAGCATATTTTTGCAAATATGTGATAAAGTATGCATTCTGTAGAGATTAAGAGACTAGAAGTACCTATTTAGAATATGACATTGAATAATTTTTGTATAAAAGAATTTTCAAAATTCGGACCTGAAGTAACACATTTACTCACAAGCGTATTTTTTTAAGCGGATAAAAGTATTTAAAGCGTAATTTAGAACAACTTTGCATAATTTTAAAGGTACATATTGCTGTGATCTTCACATCATTGATATAATAATATTAAGAATTAGTTTAGTTATTGAAAAAGAACACTAATTTAGTAGTAGAATAAGTTGCCTACATTTAAGGAGGCACTGATGTACCAAAAATAAACATGAATTGTAGATACACATTAAATGAATAAATATAAATTCAAATATAAATAATGGTGCCAATTCAGAAGAATATATTTTATAATAATAATACTTAAAATATAGTAAATACCTGTAACTTAATATCTATGTACAGAAAAAGGATATAAATCAAAACATTTCTAGTGCGAAGTGACAGATCGTAAATAAGAATGTTTTATGTAAACAGTAACTGTATAAATTAAAAATACACTTATTGGTTCTTGTATGCATAACACAAAGGCTTCAAAGAAAATGGTAATGGTCATGTGTGGTTTAAAAACCTGCAAAAGAAAAATACAGTGTTAATGTTGTTTACAGCATTCTGCAAATCAACGTGTTACCAGAAGAGAGGGCATGGATAGAAATCGGAGACAATGTGATGGGGGCGACCGATCTTTATAGTGCGCACTCCGTAGGAAAAATATCCGTCGTATACAACGTATTTCCCTTACTACAAGACCAAAGGATTCCTAAAAGGAGAATTAGAATAAACATTAGTAAATGGAAAAAGGTAATACATAACAAACGATGAAAAACGCAATGCATTCATATACAAGTTTATAAATAGACTATTCTAATTTTTATTATTCATCAGCATTGTTGCATCCACAGCAATATGTATATGAAAGTCGTGTGTTGCAAACACTTCATTTTTCAAATTGATAACACTGTCTTCAGCGGCACTCAATTTGACAGCTGACAGCTAATTTGTGCTTGGTTTTCCATTTCACCATGAATAGACTTACGCCTCAACAGTATGGGATATATTCCGTCCGGTCCGGGATATTTGAATGGGGCAAATATGCTAGCCGCTGTTTTGGCTTTCTCGTAGTTGACCACTTTTTGTGATGTCAGCCGATTTTCTCTGGACACTCTTCGACATTCTGACTCTTCATCTGTATAGGTGTAATCACGGAGACTATTCTTTAGAATTAGATTAATCTTGTATTAGTTATATTGAAAATCTTTGAGGTACAACCTTGTTCATCATATTTAGCAACAATTTAGACATTGTTCTGATAAGTAATCCTAAACTAAATAGGTAAATAAAACGTATACAAACATAAATCTTCACAGATGCTATGTCCAAAACCACTTAATTTCAAACAACATTCTTTAATTAAAGTTAATTAGGTCTATTTATCTTGATACAAAACTATTTACTATAGCTTCACTTTTTTAACATCTCCAGTGTGTACATTTTTTTTGCTAATTTTGAAAATATAAACGCCAACCTAGAAATTAAACGAGTTAACTTTTTATAAATAATTGACATATCACGTCTTGTCTATTTATATTGCATATTATACCTAGATAAACATGTGAATTAACAACGTTCGTATGTAATTTAAGGCACTGAAACTTTTGACAGATATGTACCTGCATATACATTTAGTATTCTTAATTTATACGTTAGGCTGGCTATGTGACATATGTTATGTATTGTAGCAATACCAATTTCTAAAGATACATATAGTGTGTATATTATATAACAATAGCGTACCGCCTCTTCACATGTGTTTCACGAAAAATTCTATATAATTTCATACGCTCATTTTTTCGTGTACAATGGACTCAAAATGATAGGAGCTGTACTATAGAAAGAGGTTTAATATCAATAATTATGGTAAGCAAGTAGCAGATCCATGTGCTCTGTTCACATAAGTGCAGTGCCGGGACACGATCACGTTCGCGGGCGATAGAAACGGCCAATCTCATTCGTTCTTTCCGGAAAAAAGGTAACCGTATAACCATACTAATTGTATGATGCGAACATTTAGTGCGATCGTGTAGACTCATATAGCGTGGCATTGCATGTACATACATACATACATACATACATGCCACACACGACATTTTATTATTTAGAGTAAATCAGGGACTGATTTAGAAAAGGTGTGGGTTCTTTCTGATTTCTATTCGCAAGTAAACTGTGTTCAGTCTGAGACTGAATTTACAATTGATAAATTCAGTGTTTTGAAAACAAGCACATTTATAGGGGCCATGTGGATATTAGTTGCTCAGTATGAACTGTCTCCAAATAGTCTAGAAACACACAGATATAAAATTAAATCAACTAGTATCTTCAAAAAGCTTCCATTCATACTACTGGTTTATTTTATTTTTGGATGACTTAAATTTAAGGTCATCAACAAGTTTTTGAAATGGAAATCTTGCATTTTTACTACTGGTTTTAATATACCTTTTAATTTTCTAAAAGACTGTCAAAAAAAAGCTAATTTAAAAAAAAAAATTTTGAAGTAAGCATAATTCTTTTGTAGAAAGCAATGCATACTTTAATTTTGGAAGCCAACTAAAACTCTTTCAAAAAAAGTTGAAAATGTTGTCCTCTAATGTTTTGGGAATATCCTAGGCGATAATAATAACTAGCTTTGTACTTTTTCTATTATTTCTGTATTGACTTTTCGTTGTTTTGTTTGTTGAAAATTTGTTTTTGCAAGTCTTCCAAATTTTCAGTTTTGGTTACGTATACATTACTGTTTGATATGACATTTAGCATTATTATCTACTGAATTCAGAAAAAAAATCTTTATCAAATTCTGTGAAAAAAGTAGCAGGCGGCCATTTAACATAAAAAAGTTGATTATAGACCCTGGATGAACAGCTAAAAATAAAATTTGATATATCTCTGATAGTACTTTTTAAATTGTTTAATTTGACATGTCGATCGTTACAATCAGGCTTCAAATGAAAATGCTACGAGCTAGGGCGTTATTTTGTGGACACCCGGTATATATATATATATACCGTGTGGTCCAACAAGTTTTATACAAATGAAGAAAAAGTTTATCTTACATTTCACAAAAAACAATATTCTTTATAAAAAGCTCTGCATGACTTGTAGATCCATAATCAAGTAAATTTTTTTCCCAGAAAAAAATTACAAGATATTATTAATTACATTATTTATTGAATAAAGGAATAAGACATGATAAAAAATTGATAACCTCTTTATCAATTTATCAACAAAAAATAATACGTAAGTAATAAATTTTATTGGGAACATGTAAAATTACTGAAATACTATGGAACTTCAACGTATCTACCGTCCCTTTCTAAACAGGTGATTGTTCGTTGATTATATTCTTTAATGACATTTCTAATCACATCTGGAGTTATAGCTTCACATGTTTGTCTAATGATTCTTTCAAGATGATCAAGATCTAGAAATGGCCTCTGAAGGTATACCTTTTTTCTTTTAAGTAGCCCCACAAAGAAAAGCCTAGAGGGATAATGTTTGGAGACCTTGGAGGCCAAAGAAACTCCATGTTTCTCCCAATCACTTTTCCGTTAAATGTGTGGAGGAGAAATTCCAGAATATTTCTGGTACAGTGACATGGTGCTCCATGCTGTTGGTACCATATTTTTCCTAGTTCATTTAGTGGTAGTTCATCAAGAAAGTCAGACGAGTGATTATTTAAAAATTGTAGATATCTTTCTCCATTAATGTTATATCGAAAAGAGAATGGTCCAACAATTCTGTCTTTGTAAATGCCACACCCTACATTAGTTTTAAATGAATACTGATCTCTGGTTTGGACATGGAAATTTGGATTGACATCGCTCCACCATCGACAATTTTGCGGTACCGTTAGACGTAAAGTTGCTTCGTCAGAGAAAAGTACTTGTCGTGTCATAAATCTGTTATCTTCCAATTCTCCTTGGATACGAGCACAAAATTCGAACCTTCGTTCAGCATCTCCTTCTCTTAAAGTATGGGTAAATTGGGGTTTGTATGGTTTAAATTCATTTGACTTTAAAATTCGTGCAACTGTAGTTTTACTTACATTTAATAAATTGGATCGTTTTCGAAGTGAATATTTTGGATTTTCCACGACCGATAGCATCACATCAGTTTCAATATCTTCGGTTCTAACCCATGCCCGATGTTTCTTTCTAAATTTATTATTAACATTTCCAGAACTCTTGAATTTACATATTACATATCTGACAGTTGTGAAATGTTTTCTTTTATCAGGGTGTCTATTATTAAAGATTTCTGCTGCTTTCCTAAATGTTTTATAATTTTCTCCAATAATGAGTACAATTTCAATTTCATCACTAATACTGAATTTTACTGGCATTTCTAATTATTGCAAACACACTGATGTAACATTTGACAATTGTTGACAGTTATTAGATATTCCAAACCACTCGATCCAGAATGTGTTTAATATGGAAGAACAGCACAAAATCAGGCACTTATTACGAACGGGATCTTACGATGTTTCGTGCTGTGCATTAATACAACTATTGCTGACGTGTTTATTTAAATAATCTCGTAATTTTTATCTGGGAAAATCTGCAAGTGTGCGTAAGTTTTTGCTACTTAGTAACAAATGAAATAAAAATTTTGCTCTCCACTACAGTTTGAATGTATTTTACTCTCACTCCAAACAATCATTTTGATTTTGCTCGTATTCTGGCCAATGTATTAAAAAAATTGTATTAAATTATGGATCTACAAGTCATGCAGAGCTTTTTATAAAGAATATTTTTTTTGTGAAAAGTAAGATAAACTGTTTCTCCATTTGTATAAAACTTTTTGGAACACACTGTATATATATAGTTATAAATTGTTTATATTACAAATAAGAATATGATTGAATTGTTTTGTATTAATGTACGTTACTTCTTGGTCCTATAATTGGTTTGATACTATTGGACTAAATTAATTATTATTATTATTATTCATTTATTTTATACTAGGTCACAAAGGTGACTGTCTGTAATTGAATTACGCATTGCGATTTATAAATTTCCGTTTTATTAAATTGGTAATTTCTTTCATTTGTTCTACCTCCAGAAAGAACTCTAAATATTTAATTTTCAAAATAAACATTATTTTATAATCATATGACCATGCTTATGTGTAACTATATTGTTGCCTATATGATGAAACATAACTATTGATCTGTATATTCGAATTTATATTCTGTTATTTAGAGTTAATTAGTTTAGGTCAATAATTTTCACCATCACTGTTAAAGAAACCTTTAATCTGCGGTTATAAGATAGTAAAGTAAAATTAACAGTAGTGCACACACTATAATATTAGTTCGAACACCTGTTTTTGCAAGAAATAACTAATTGCTGTTATAATACAATAATCAAGTTACATCTTGATGTGATATATTAATAGTTACCTAATTAAAATCTTTTTAATCAGGCAATTACTTTTGTAAGTCAAACCGCATATGATAAATATGAGTAATTGATATAGGTAATACACCTGCACGACCATGTGCTGTAATTATTTTTAATATCCCAAAATAATAAGTCTGTATAGATTTACTAACAATAACTTTGTACATTAAAGGTAATTTAGTAATAATTCGTTGAGTTTATATATATATATATAGCATCAAGTCAGGTGTGCCGATATCAATATCGCATTTTATCAATATCCAAAGTAAATGTTACATTTAATTGAATACATGTTTATCATACAGAGGAGAATACTTGTGTAGCGGTGTGTTCTTTAACACACTTCTCATTAATTAAAAATAAAACTATGATCTTAGAAAAAGGAGTGCAAATTTATCGCAAGTACAAAATATTTCAATTGAATTGAAAATTATTGGTGATTTTGGCAAGTGCAACTGCAGATACGTGTTTTAACCTTGCAGGCTGTCCTTAGTCCGACGTAAATAAGGAATAAGATGGCTTATCACTAAAAATAGAAGCTTCAATCAAGACCAGTTGGCTAATCTGTCGCCAACTGGTCTTGATTGAAGCTTCTATTTTATGTAGCTATATTTTGAAAAATACCCGGGTTTGTGAACAACAAACTGTCATTACCATGAACCAACATACGTGTCATATGAATTAACTGTGGAAGTACTTATTGGGTAGTGGGCCATAAAAGCCGTAGACACGTGTTTTGGAATTGTTGGTTGTTTCTGAGAGTTATATAATGAGTAACGACATCCATAGATATGGCTCACCCCGTTAATTTATATTATACATGGCGCATCGTCCATATCTATATGCATTTATGCGAAACACAATGTAAAAGTATCCACAGATATAATAAATTGCATATTGTGAGTTCTACAGCCATTGTTTTAATCTATATACTTCATCCTACATATTTTTCGATTTTATAGTACTGCTTTAAATTGTCTATTCATCTGTCTTTTCTTTTTCAAAGTTGAACCAATAGTTTTTGAGTTATTAATTTTTTTGAAAATATTTGACCAAAACACGTGTTCAGAAAAAAATCATTTTCGAATTGTTTCTAAAAAAAAACCTTAACTTTGGTTGTGCTTGTGGCCAAGAAAATTCTGCATCAGTTGCACTCGACAATATCTCAAAAAACTTTTTTTTTCAAAGCTTACTTCCCGAAATTTTCACATACCAAAAACTTATTTTTTTAAACAAAACACCCAGTATATTTTAGAGGCATTTTGTTCGTTTTTTTATCCTCTTCAATTTTTGTTAACAATGTCCAATCCCTATCTTTTGTAATTTCTGAGATAATCACAATAGGAGCGGTCAATTAAAGAACTACGAACGCTGTTGTTCTACGCACCAAAATATTCGTTCAACCAATAAAAGGCAGGAATGGGGCCTGACTTCCTTAGTCAACTGTCAAACAAAGTAAAGATTAAATCCAACTATTCCAAAAGTAATAATTTTAAAAAATGAAGAGCATCGCATTTAAATATTTTAATTCCGGCAATTTCCAGTTGCAATATTTCATTTCTTACACTGTTGGTTAACAACGAAATAAAATAAAGGTTATGTTTACTGACATATTTGAAGATGTCGCCCCACTAAAGGGTGTATGAAACAATGCTGCTATCTTCAATTTAATTTGCCTAATTGCTCTTTTTCTTTCATTGAAGCTCTTCATAAGAGTTGACTGTAGTTTTTCAAAATTATAAATTGATGTCCTAAAACTTTGATAGAAAAAAAATTAAGTAACAAAATAACACAATTTAAATAACCTAAAGCTATTGAGCAACGCAACAACAATCAAAAGTAAGAAAGACAAATTTCATTAAAGAATATGTTCAACATAACTACAACTTTGTACAATGCACGTGAGTATTCTGTTTTCCAAAGAAGTACTAACCTTGGGTAAAACGTTTCGACATATTTTTGTAAACGTTTTTCTGATTTTAGTGATCATGTTTCCAAAAAGATTTGAAAATCCGTCCGTAGAAAACGAAGATACTCTTTTCCATTAACATTTTCAAAGAAATAGGTTCAATTATGTAACTACCCACTATTCCTCCCCACACATTTAATGACCAACGATTTTGAAAATTTGCAGGTGTGGTAAAGTGAGGGTTATTATGTGTTATAATAACGAAAATTGTTACGATGAACGTATCCACTTTAATAGAAGGTGGCTTCGTCGGTAAACTACAAAAAATTGAGGAAGTCAGGATAATTTATCTGCTGTCCATAGATAAAAATGTAAGTGATTCTGAAAATTTCCTTCATCTAACCCTGTGTATGAATATGCTAAGGATGAATTACATATTTCCTAATTATTCTGGATTCTCAAATTTAATTTACATCTAACTGACGACTAATTTTCGTAGTACTAGTATGGGTGTGTTCGACTACACTCGCAAGTACCATAAACGTCTTATCTTCACCAGTTATCGATTTTTTCCGCTCGAACCGTACCTTTACTTTCGAGGATTTCTGGCTTCGGTTGACTTCTACCAGGGATCGCTGTGCATAAAGTCTGGATGCTAGCAAAGAGTTTCTTTCAGATTCATCCAAAACGTCAATCATATCTATTAACTCTTCATAAGAATAATTCATTTTGATGATAACTAATAGCGATGTTTTTATAAATTTGACATAAATGTTTGCAGACATTTGGGTGCATAGAACAGCAATGGTAGTTCTTTATTTGACCGCTGATTGCTCCCATAGAGATTATCTCAAAAATTACAAAAGATAGGTATAGGACATTGTTTAAAAAAAAGGAAAGAGATTAAAAAAGAAAAAAAATGCCACAATAAAATACCGGGTTTTCCATTTAAAAAAAAAGTAAATTTTTGGTATGTGAAAATATCAGAAAGTAGGCTTCGAAAAACAACGTTTTTTTTAGGTATTGTCGAGTGCAACTTATACCAAATGATGCAGAATTTTCTTGGCTTCAAGCACCACCAAAGTTAATGTTTTTACTTTTAAAAACAGTGAAAAAAATGTTTTTTTCTGACCATGTGTTTTCGTCAAAAATTTCCAAAAAAATTAATAACTCAAAAACTATTGGCCCCATTTTGAAAAAGGTAAAACAGTTAAATAGACAATTTAAAGCAGTACTAGAAAATCCAAAAATATATAGGGTCATTTAAAAAAATTAAGCATTTCCGGTGAAACCGAAAGTGCGTCAGAGCTTAAAGTATTTTTACAATATGCGCCACAAGCAACCACGAATTTTCACTAATTGTCTTTTCTTTTTTTAAAATACAAGACAGCAATTGATAAAGCGGCTACTAATGACACACTGTGTATACTTGTATAATGATAATATGACAAAGAGTCCTGATATCTCTTTCTCGCTCTCATATGCAGTATACACTTTTTCTTTTATTGAAAAATTCTTAGTTTTGTAGAAAGGTATAATATAATGTAATATTTGTCAGTTGTAGAATATTGTGTGAAAGATCTATACAAAAAGAGTGCATAATAAATTAGATAATTAACAAAAAAAATAATAGCATTGGCCTCGGCTTTACTAAATGTACTCAATGTCATTCATACGTTATGCTGAAGTTCAATTTCACTGATAAATTATGGGCTTGTATTTTTTGAGAATTCAGTAAGGACAAACCTAATTCATTAGTCACTTGCCAAAGCTAAACTGACTACACGTAACTATTTATGTTTCCTGGCATTGATCTCAAATCCTTTCATTCTCACGCTTGGTCAATATCACCCTCAAGACATAGGTATATCATACTTATTGACTGCAGAAACTCTTATCCTATATATTATAAAATTGATTTACTGGACAAATGCTTGCACAAAGATATTATGTGTAAGTCGCCATATAGTAAAGAATAAATATCTACGGTCATTAATAAGATTTATAAAATAGTAAGCCATGAAATATTCATACCAATTGCATTTTATATAAATTTAAAAGAAATAATTACTTAAAGTTCTTGTACATTATTTTAAATTCTATTATGTAAACTCTCTTTAAAAATAAAATATTATACACTTAATTATTAAACTGTTGTTGTTAACAGAAGTAGTTTACACAAAAATTAAATTTGGACAGGTGTTTCAATTTATAGCTACCTTGATTATATACAATAAATAACGTATAATTACAAAATAAAAATCATATTGGATGTAGCATTAAGCGATTAGGTAATATAAGCAACCTCTTAAGCTCATCTATCAAGCATGCACTATATTTATGATTAACTCATAAAGCTTTAAGAAACCTATACTGCTCTAAATTTAAAAGGTATACGGATGTATCAAATCGGCGGTAATGGTATGGTAACAAACTTTTGTTGCCCGTATATAAAAATACCGAAATTTTAGTTATTATAAAAAAATTTTCCAAATATGATGATCTAATTATACTTAATAAATTCTACATTTTCATACTTTTGCATATATCCATATGCGCAGGACTTGTACGTGTATATATGAGGAGCACAGACTTTGACTATATTTAACTTTGAATGCTGATATCTGGCCTGCTCCATGGTTTATCTACAACGCTGTCAAAACGGACCTGCGTAAAGCAGTCTAATTAGATGACGTTAATGATCTGTTGATTAATCCGTCCGCAAGACTTGTTGATTAATCCAAGACATCTGCCATAATATATGCCGACAATAAAATCGATATTAATGCGTATAAAATAAAATAAAATAGCATTCAGCATTGTCAGGTGTTTTAATTCATGACTGCCCTAATTATATATAATAAAATAAAATAATTACAAAATAAGAACCATATTCCCTGTAACTTTAAGCGATATGGTCATACAGGCAACCCCTTACATTTATCTATCAAGCATGTAAAACACGTATGATTGACTCATAAAAACTTATGTTACATATTGAATGTGTTTTGGTTTTCTTTCGCTTTGTTTCCTACTTGAGCATCTTTCATATTCTTTTCTATGTATATTCTGAGTTGTTGTTATGTTATTATTCAAGCTAGTCTTACAAGTTTGTTTATATTTACATATTTTTTTTATATATTTACATCTTCGGATATTGGTAACTATCGTCCAATTGCCATTTTGAATAACTTTCTAAGATATTCGAAATTACTTTGCATTCAAGAATTTTTCCGTTAATCAAAAGTCAAATTTCTTCTCACCAGCATGGTTTTATGGAGAGAAGATGCGGTCTCTAATCTAGCGCTGGATGGCAGACTACACCATCTACGCCATTTCACCGACTTTGCTAAGGCATTCGACAGAGTGGACCACGCTATCTTGCCTTCCAAGTTAAAAAGTTTTGGATTTAACGATCAGTTAATTCAGCTGTTTGCTTCGTATCTCTGCAATAGGCATCACAGAGTTTTCTATGATGGATATTGCTCCACACCGTATACAGCCACTTCTGGAGTTTCGCAGGGCTCTAATTTGGATCCACTGATCTTTAATATTTTCATTAATGATATTGTAGTTAATATTGTGTCGAATATACTTTTGTTTGCTGACGATTTGTAACTGTTTCGGTGTATTACCAACGTTGGCAATGGCCATCAGCCTGTTAACTTAAGGGGGCTTACTCAGACGTCACGAGTAACTGCCGTGAGGTAGGACGTAAGGGGGTGAAGCCATAAGCGCTAATGTGAATTCTGGACTTTAGAAGGTTTCGTTAAAACAATAGAACCGCTTTCATTTACGAAGTATCAAAACGAAATTTAAAACACAAATAAACAAAGGCTCAGTGCATGTTCCACTGGAATTAGTTTTTAAAATAAAGTTTCTGAAACTGTGTTATGCTGTTGTGAATTTTGCCAATATTGAGAGTGAAATGTAGGAGTAAATAATTTGAATTATAAGAAAGTACTCCCAACGAAGCCTTAATTAATCCTTTGTATTCAATTTAATGCAAAAACACAATAAGAAAAACAACAATTTCTGCTGTTTGTTTTATTTTAACGAAAACCTTACATCGGCAGAATTTACATTAGCGCTTATGGCGCCACCCCCTTACGTCCTACCTCACGGCAGTTAGTCGTGACGTCTGCGTAAGCCTCCTTAACATTTTTTTCCGATGGGGCATAGTTTCATCTTACGGGGTAGGTAAATTCTCAAAATATGCGAATGTGGAGCACTAATAAACCGCATCTCTTTGTTGAATCTCCACTACATTCTCAAAAAATTGGGGTTTGGACAGTGGCGTAGATAAAAAATTTAGGCCCCCCGCAAAATTTTTAGGGGGCCCTTCCAAAATACTTGTTTAGAGATAGTAGCATAGAATGTGAATATCGGAGTAATTATAATAAATTTATTTTATAATAAAAAAATCTAAATTATATTTAATTATTTATTTTATAATAATACATTTGAAAACACAAAAAAAAAAGCTAATTAGAAGACAAAATGCTGAAACGTCTTTTTTTCAATAGTAGGAAATTTTCAACTAACTCTTCCAAATCAACTACTTTGTTCATGTTCAATACTTATAACAGCCAAGGCACTTAGCCGAACTTGTTTAATGGTGCTGCGTAAATAGGTTTTAATTAATTTTAATTTCGAAAACGATCTTTCTGCTGTTGCTGATGTTACCGGTAGTGTTAAATATAACTGAAATAGTGTACATAGATCTGAAAGGCTAGTTGCTAAACATGCATTTTCCACTATTAATAAATTGGCTAAGTCCTTAATAGAAGATTTTTGTTTAATTTCATTAAACAAAACAGTCTTAAGATTAATTAATTGAATCGGCAAATCTTCTGAAAAATCAATTCCATATTTGCTCAGAATATGTCTTCCGTATTCCACTATTTCTTCATTCGTTAACTTAACAAATTTTGAGGGATTAAGAAACGAGAAAAGGTTTACAACTTCATTTATGGAGTAAAGTCTTCTAGATAATTGGTTGATAATAATATCAAGTGACGCATTAAAAACTTCTACTTGAATTTTTTTTATCGGGGTAGGCATTACACAGTCGTTTTCACATTCATCAAAACACTTTTTAATTCTCTTCTGGCGTTTATATTTTATCATAGGCTGAATATTCCAAGATTTTGCTAGATTTTTAGCTTCTTCTTCTAATTTATCAAAACTTTGTCGCAGTTCTGTCAAGTTTTCTTGACCATTATTGAGCAATTTGCACGTCTCTTCTAAATCACATGAAGGGCTCTGAAGTTGCTTTGAAATTAAATTAACAGTTTCGAGGATTTTACTCTGGAAAACTAGCAATAGAATAAACTCATAATTATCCATTTTATTCTGCAGACACTTTGCTTCATTTCTGTCATTTTGCTTTTTGCACACCAGAATAAAATTTGACAAACATTGCATTACAGACTGATAATTATATTTTATTGACAGTAAGCATTCAAATCTAGAAGGCCATCTTGTTACGCACAGCATTTTCAGTGTGTACTTAATTTTACTTCCATGTGGTGCAGCTTGATGAAGGACTTGCCAGCGTGGCAAGCTTTCACTAAAAAACACATAAATGCTTTGCAAAAGATCATAAAAACTCTGTAGTTTAATGATGTTTTTGACAGAATCATTTAAGACTAGGTTCAAATTATGAGCTGAACAATGAATATAATCAACTGTAGGAAGGAACTCGATTCTTAATTCTGGCTTGTAAACCATTATATTTTCCAGGCATATTAGCAGCCCCGTCGTATCCTTGCCATCGACAATTTTCTATTTTAATTTGAAAATTTTCTAAAGTAGTTAGAACAACAGCTTCTAAACTCTGTGAATCTTGTTCGGTTAGCTCTATAAATCCAATAAATGATTCCTTTATTTCTAGAATGTTTTGTTTATTTGAATTTTTCTTCATACTTGTATACCTTATAACTAGACTTAGGTGGACCTTCTTGGATATGTCTTGCGTTGTATCAATTATAAGGGGAAAAAAGGAGCTTTATTAATATTTTTCGTTAATTTTTTTAAAACGGTTTTAGCCAAATGTACAATTATTTCATTTTGAATATCGGGGCTTAAGTATTTGTTTCGAATATTAGTGCTTGACAAATGAGCTTTTAGAACAGGGTCATAACGTGCTATCAGGTCAATAATATTTAAAAAGTGACCACTAGTTGCTCCAATTTCTTTAACATTTTCTCGATGTCCTCGTAATGGCATATTGCAAATTGATAATGTTCTTATCACATCACATATTCTTATTAAAACTTCTTTAATTTTTTCATGACCACTTATTTGACTATCAATGGTTTTGTTTTTTTCCCAAGTACTATAAACTATGCATGCTTGTAAATGAGCATCACTTCCCTCGTGGATTTTAATTTTTTTACTTAAACCCTTCCAGTCATTAATTGTGCCCTTACACCAATTTACTGATGCTTCATTACTAGAGAACATCCAACACGGTTGACAGTAAACACTATTCAACTTTTGGGAATAACATAACCAAAAGCGATCGATTTTTTGACCAGTTTTAGTTTTAATGGTATAATAATCACTACTGAACGCTCTATTATCGTCTTTATTCCTTGGAAACGGTCCCATAGGCTTATTTGGCCCTGCAGTAATAATTTTTCTTTTTAATTCGTCGGAAAATGATTCCGAAAATAAGGCTCTGTCGGTGTTAAAATATGTTGAATCCTCCTGATTGCAATCGATTTCATTTTTTTCCAGAACTATATCTAATTTTTGTTCGATTATAACATTTTCGTATGGTTCAACATTTTCATCTGATGCAGATGTACTAGCTGTTGAAGCACTTTCAAAAAAACTGCTAATCTTCGGTAATTTACGCAATTTTACAACATTTTCTTGTTTCAATTTTCGTTTTTGTGCACCACTCATATATTTTCTTTCGGTCATCTTGTTTTGAATACCTCGAACTATACACTTTGGTACACGTTAATTTACTTAGTTAAATTTTGATAAAATTAAATTAGTAGACGTACATATGCTAATCACTAATTCGTCACAAAAGTTAATGCACTAATACAAATAGAATTTATTTTCACAATTCGAACAAACTCGCTGTTAAAATAAAACTGAAGGAATGGAAATAATTTTTCGTATTGATTCAGTAAAATATTTTTTTACAACTAGGTCATTAAACCAAATGTGCAAATGCAATTTTATGAAATAAACGTGCCTTTTCATAATTTCGTAATTTCAAGTTTTATGTATTAGTTTATGTACCTACAATCTATATGCATAACATAGTCATATAACTTCATAGTACATGTAAAATGCAAAATTATTATCGTTGTCTGTCTCTAATGAATTTGCAATTTTTTTTTAGCTCATAAAAGCATGATATTTTATACGGACTATATATTACCTACTTGTTAGAAAGCATTTGTGACATCTGTTGTAAAACTGTAAGAATGTGCAGGCCAAAAGTTAGGTAAAAACATGAACCTTTTTTTATATGGACCTGTGTTAAGGCAGAAAATGTAGTCATGTGGGTTTCTATATAAGTAGAGGTATTTCATTTCTTTTTAAGTAAGAGCAAATTGTCAATACCAGATGTGATATTTTCTTGGAACTGAAAGAGAAATACGAACAATAAAAAAATAAAACTGGACGAACGTTATCAGAGTAAAAAATACAAATACACGTACGGTTATAATTTTTAACATTAGAAAACAAGTACATATAAAATAACATACACATTTTTTATACATGAAGGATAAAACAGAAATAGTTTTGTAAATTTCATTACTAGTGCGGGGCCCTGAATTTGTGCTCCCCCCCCCCGCATTGCGGGTTCTGCGGGCACCTTATCTACGCCACTGGGTTTGGATGGCAGTCTCCCGTAGAAGAATAATTGGGCAGTTTTTTTCAATTTCACCATCAATGCAGAGAAGTACAGAAATAACGTTTTGAATGTATTTTCCCAACAGCACATACGACACTAGAAACTATAGCCTTTCTCCGTGAGTTTTTTGATGATCGACTTATAAGTTTGCATACGCAAGTTGACTCCGAGGTCACCTGGTTTGACTATTATGGACTATTATGTGTTCCCTTACTGCAAAAATAGAATTTTCAGAACTCCTGTAGGTAGGTACATAATATACAAGAACTGCAACAAAAGATTATTGAAGTATGTGCAACGAAAACGCCACAAATGTTGCAAAATGCTTTTGATAGCATGAACAAGGCGGGGGTCATTTTGAATATTTATTGTAATTTGTTTATTAATTTATAATAGAATGTTATTCAAACATGTAAATCATTTTAAATAAGCATATATTTACAAATTCTATGTCAGTCAAATGTCAGTATGACAGTTCACCTGGTATAAGAACGGTATATGAACCCAGTGGAAGGTATTTAAATCTATATAAAGAAAAACTTATGCCATAATCTCGACAATTTTAGATCATTCATGAATAAAAAACATTGTATGTATCCCTCTTTAGATACTTAAAGGTTAGGAAAGATAGAATAAACACATACATTTAGTTCTATTTGAAACAAAATACAGAGGATGAAGCTGAAACGAGAGGTACAATCAATATCTACTTCTTTACAAATATCTGTAATAACTAATGATTTTTTAAAAGAATTATAAGAATAATAGCGGCAATCAAAGAATATAATAACAGTTTATATGGATTGTATTATTATATTTGTATAATTTGGAGTTACCTAATTAAAATATTAAACTTATACTGTTACAACTTTCATATGTAGGTATATGTAAATGTAAAATATATACCTATACATTAGTAAAATGTTACGTACATATCTTAAAAATTCTTTATTTCTCATACCAATAAGAAAATACATACTGCTTCTACCACTTGCTCAATTCAAATTTTATAAAAAAAAAAGAAATGAATAAAAAGGTTGAGACCACATTTCAGAGATTTGTAATGAAAGTTGTTCGCGTGTTCGAACCCCACCTGCGTTCCAACAGATGCCGACCAATCCTCTTATAGGGGCGTGGCATTGCATATCATTACATCCTAGTATTACCTATTCTCATTATACAACCATTTTATTTGCTGCATCATTGCCTTTCCACTCTGTGATGTTCTGTTTCGTCCTGATAAAACTTATACCCGTAAAGTCTCATACATGTCATTTTATCCTTTCTATACTTAACATGTGTACAAAGTGGTAAAAGTTGGTGTCGAACACGTGAACCCTCAATATTTGTAAATCGACAATAACATTCAGAGAAACAAAAAGGATAGAGATAATGTCTTCGCAATTCTGTCACACTATATTTAAACAAATTCTTCTTAAGTACCTTCAGCCATTTTCTGTCAACTGACTAATTAATAGGTGTAGTACAAATAATACAAACATACTTCTTACATCGCCCGTTGGCTATAATTTCCCATTTTCCCCCCGTAATTTGATGTGGCGATATGAATTAAGTTCATACTTGTAAGTATATACAGGAGCCTCTTGGGGTATCTGACATATACAGTAGATTTACGCCCATGCATGAAAATAAACTACAGATAGGACTCTATATATAGATCAATTTTCTAATGCTTCTGTATGCGTAAAAGCGATCAGTTTACGTTCGTCATTAGTAGTAGATTTTCATCTGTAATTGAAATTATATGGAATGCAAATAATTAATTCACTTACACTTTTTCTTCTCATATCTGTTTAATCGTAGACAGAAAGTTGGGATTAAAATCACGAAATCTGAAGACATGCTTCGTAAAAAGGTGTCCTTCAAGGAAGGGTTTTGAGACCATTATTGTACATATTGTATACAGTTAAACAGAAAGAACATTTTTATGAAATAACCATTACTTTTTTGAACAGTGTTTCTCATTGAAGAAGCATCATTGTTTCCAATGGTACGAAACAAGATGTATGTTAGCCTAAGTACGCACAATTTCGATTCTTCTGCACGATTATTATTTATTAGATATGTATTTTTTTGATCTTTCATGAATACTGAGATCGGTCAACACATGTAGTGCAATAATAACTTAAAGCAACCAAAGCCTATTAAAATAATTGTGAAATAATTGGAGGCAGTCTTCCTTTTTCTAAAAGCTCAGTTGTGGTGAACAAGTTATACCGATTTATCAATTAAATTCCTTTCCGTATTCAGTCCCATTGTGATACACTGAAATTCTCCACAGAAGGCATACTATCAAATAGGTACTATTGTGGAGCAGTTAGTATATCTTGTTAATTTGAGTTTGGAGAAGGGTATCTCTCCCGATAAACTGAAGTTAGCATAGGTCATATCTTGTCCAAAAAAAGGACAAACCACAGACATCAACAATTACCGCCCCATACCATTGTTGCCCAGCTTTGGTAAAATTTTTGAAAAAGTCATTAGTGTGAGATTGAGTTCATTTATGACCTCGAACTATGTAATAAATCTTTCTCAATTTGGATTTCTAGCACAGAAATCGACCAGTGATTCATTGGATGGCGGACGTTGTGTTTTGAATATATTTTTCGACTTATCTCGGGCTTTCGACGTTATTGATCACGACATCCTGTTAAATAAGATGGAGCGGTTTGGTAATAGGGGGACGGCACTCAAACTTGTCAGGTCCTATCTCACAAATAGATGTCATGCTACGCACAATTGGTACTTTGAATTGTGTGGACACTATTATGGTTTCACGATATTCAAGATGATCTAGAAAGCATTGTGTTATTTTGATTGCTATATCCGCCGGTACTATCTGTATTTCTTCCGTGATCTTAATTTACAAATCTTGTGTATTATTCACGAGCCAAATTCACTTTACTGGTCAAGTTACTCCAAACATAGACATAGAGTTTAAATATGGCGATTTAACTGGTCATTCGATCGAGCCCTGCCATCCAATCCAGCTTTCAGAGAACACGGGATTTTAATTACCCAGTACCTCTTCCTCAAAGTTTGACGGGTACCATTTTGTTTAAACCGAGCATTGTGATGTTTCCATAACACAAGCATATAGAGACTGTTCATTTCAAAACTTCCCACCCTAAATTTCTGGAAATCTGGAAATCTTTGAAAAATTCCCTGAAACACGTAAGAAGTATTATTACGTGCTCCATTTCTTGATGCAAAAATTGACCCACTTTAACCCCCTGCTCCCGGGAGCTACTACCTTAAAAAAATTAAATGGAAAGGGACATAATACGTCATTTAGATTTTTAAAATTGATCGATTCGTTTTGAAGATAAAAAAAAATCTTTTGGTCTGTTTTGTTTTGTGTTTCTAACTAGTCAATCTAATGAACATCGGAACAAAAACCAATATAAAAAACCTTTATAAATATCTCAAAAACATGAAAAATAAATAATCTTATGGTTCTTAAACTTCTTAGTTATGTTTAAAGCAGTATACTTTTCCTTCTTTTTGACTTACTTATATTAAACAAAAATGCATGTTTTAGGGACGTTTTTTTTACTGATTTTTGCGTTGGTTGATTAAATTTTTGTAAAAACACAATAAAATAATTATATATTTTTTTTTTATGGGAAAACAAGTTAATATACAATATTAAAACTGGTCTAGGACCAACCATCAATTTGAGTTTGACGTATCTTAACCTAAAAAAGATTTAATCTAAAATTCACCCAAAGGAGTTCTTTTAGTTACTTCTATTTTGTAGGAGATACACTGTACTCTGCTATTCACTAAGCACTGTAAAACTACACACTAAACTGCACCAGATTGTGTGGCTTAACCCTGTTCAGCCTTCTGACGAGGTTTTGGACATCAAGAAGACTCTTTGCTTCGATATTATTGTGTTCAAGCAGTCTTGCCTCGTGTTTGACGGCAGATCTTCTTACTTCACTGACTACATCCCTGATTCCGAGATCTCTATTTAATCACTGTTTCTAACGTACCAAGGTGCATCGACCATATTGCGTAAGACTTTATTTTGAAATCTTTGTATTTGTTTAAGATTGCACGGTTTGGCACAATCCCAAAGTTGTATGCCATATACCCAGACTGGCTTCAGAATTTGGTTATAGATCAAAATTTTAATGTGTAGTGGGAGTTGCGAGTTACGTCCCAACAGCCAGTAAAGTCCTCTGTACTTAAGATCCAGCTCAGTTCTTTTCTTCTTGACATGCTCCTTCCATCTCAGTTTAGCGTCAAGCGTCATACCTAGATATTTGGCTGAGTTTTGGTAAGGGACAGTGTTACCATTTATAATAATAGGTCTTATATCTGTTATATTTCTGTTGGTAAAGTTTATATGAGTTGACTTCAGCTCATTTAATTTTATTTTCCAGTCGTTGGTCCACTTCGAAATCCTATCACATGCTCGTTGCAACTTATTTCTTGCCGTTTGCATATTATTATCTACTGCTAAGATTGCTGTATCATCAGCAAATGTCGCCACAGTTGCGTTCCCCAGTTCCGACAAGTCAGACGTATAAAGCAAGTAGAGGACCGGTCCCAGGACACTTCCCTGTGGAACACCAGCCTCAATCCTCTTCAAACCGGAGTACTCTTCCTCTATTTTTATTCTGAAAAATCTGTCAGAAATGTATGAAAGCAGAAGTTGCGCATATGCCTTGGGTAAGAGTTTGTTCAATTTCCAGTTAAGGCCTTCATGCCAGACCCTATCAAAAGCTTGAGCCACATCTAAAAAGATGGTTGAGCATATAAGTTTTTCTTCTAGGGCTTTTTCTATGACATCAGTGATCCGGTGTACTTGATCAATGGTAGAATGTCTTTGTCTAAATCCGAACTGGTGATTTGGAATCAGTCCTCTACTTGCTACGATTGGGTTCAGTCTTTTCAATAACAGTTTCTCAAATAGTTTTGAGATAATCGGTAATAGTGATATAGGTCTGTACGATTTAACGAATGTACTAAAAAAAACAGACAATAGTATAAAAAGTGTATATATAATTTTTTGTTCCGGTGCTTCTCGTTTGAAAATACATTGTATCTTACTTTAGTATGAATTGTTATTTAATGTTATCAACCCAAGGTTATTTAATAAAATAACAATAATGGTTTACAGTTAGCAAGAATGGTTGAAATTGTATTAATTTATGAGCCGAAAATCAATGTGCTCGACGATCAGCCACAACACTAAACGGCATCCGGGTTGCAAATGTAAACCATAATCAGCCGAGAGTTTTAAATGAAGGCGCTCAATTGGAAGTGTGAAGGAAGAGTATTTTCCATTTAACATAATTAAAAAGCTAAAGAAACACAAGATTATTTATTTTTCATGTTTTTGAGAAATTTATAAATATTTTTAATATTTTCTTTTGTTCCGACGCTTATAAAATAGATTGACTAGTTAGAAACAAAAAATTAAACAAACCAAAAGATTTTTTTAAATATTTTCAAAACAAATCGATCAAATTTAAAAAACTAAACGCCAAAATGTCCTGTTTTCAAAAGACCTTTAAAATGACATATTACTCGATACCTCTTTCCATTTAAAATTTTTAAGGGGGTACCACCCGGGGGCAGGGGGTTAAAGTGGGTGAGTCAATTTTGGCATCAAGAAATAGCCCCCACGATAATACTTCTTACGTGTTTGAGGGAATTTTTCATAGATTTCCAGATTTCCAGAAATTTAGGATGGGAAGTTTTTAAATGAACACTCTGTATACCTGTTAGTACTAAGAGTCACTTAATATGAAGAATGATCCAACTGAATGATAATCGATACGCATGTTTTTCGTGAATAGTGAGGATTTCTTTTCTACAGTCAATGAGGATTTCAAGTTTCTGAGTACCTATAATTACAATAAGATCAATTCCCAGTGAAGAGTGGTGGTATCTTAAACATTCCTAGATTAGGGTATTTTCCTGGTACATAGATACGTGCAGGTACCTATTCTGAATATGTACAATCGCTATCATTTTGTTTCAGTTTGATCTCTTTTTATTGTCACATTTCATTTTCTTTACTGATGCAAAAATACCATAACAAATCTGTCAAAACCATATGTGCACATTGTTAGGGCTATACACAGTCCCCAAACAAAGTTGTTTCTCAATATTACCAACTAGTCATTGTTGACAACTTATAACTTTAGGTCACGCAACCTTCACTTGAGATTTATCACATTGTATGTATGAAGGGCCATTTCAGCACTTTCAACGAAAAGTTTTCATCAAATAAAGCTATTCTTTGAATATATCTAGTAACACTAACTATTGAGTTAACTAGGACTGTAACTAAATGATATTTTGTTAACTTCAACAGCATTTCTTAATACACAGTTAAGATAAGTAATTGAAGTTAACTTTTTAATATTTGTGCCACTTCTAATGTTAATTTTTTATAACAAAAATAGCGTGTTTTCTACATAGTAAATTATACATGTTGATTTTTTTTTTCAGTTAATAAATAATTAAAATTACACACTTGATTTTTTAGTAACGTAGGTTTCCTCCATGAGCCCCCCTACAATTGCAATCATAATCTTACCATACTTCTTATGACTCCGTCGAACACTAGTTGAGGCAAATTCTTCCACTCACCCATTCTTCAATTAATGTGTGCTGATTTGTTTGCCTAGCATGGCCCTGACATGTTTAATCGGATTCAAGCTCGAATAATATTCTATCCAATTGATTGTACTTATATCAACATTGTTTAGTAAGTCAATTATACATATTCTGCTAAGTGCACTCAAAAAAATATTAACCAAATGAACGGATTTTTCGTTCATTTAGGAAAAAATCATTTGTTCTTAATAAACGTAAATTTGTTTCATATAATCAGGTTTATTCTCTGGGGATGATCTTATTTATTTGAAAGTTTTCATCTTCGGCAAATAAACTGTTCATGTAAAATAAGAAAATGCAGATTAGTTACAACAAATAAAGAGTAGGTACATTAGTCTCAAATTAACTGTTCACGTGAGTGTTTAATGTAAATGAACTAGTTTAACTGAGTTAAATGCAGGGATTTATTTGTCAGAAATATAATTTGCAAATAAACTAGGTTTATTTATCCTAAATAAAAGTTTAGTTGGCGACCTGAAATATTAAATGAACCCTTTATTTATTATATTAGAAGTGTTTATTTATTTCAAGTAAATGAATTTCAGTTTATTTATTTTAAATGAACTAGAGTTCATCGGCTGAAAATGAACTTAGTTTATTTATTATAGATGGACTTGAGTTTATTCACTGTAAATGAACGTAAGTTCATCGACAATAAATGAACTTCAGTTCATTTATCAAAAATAAAGTAATTCATTCATCAGACACAAACGACCTCAAATAAAACAGTTTAGCTACAGCAGATGAACAGTTCCTTCGGTTGAGTTTTGAATGAACTGTTCATTTAATTCACATAAAAGTTCATTTAAATTCGACATACTTTTTTTTTGAATGTGCCGCCGAGCATTGTCTTGAATTAAGACAAAATAGCAAATAGGCATTCAGAATATCGATAATATATCGACCCGTATTTTAAGCACATTCATCAATCATAACCCACTATGTGTGTGACCCTAAATATGTACCGCAACACACCATAAATGAACATCTACCAAAAGAAAGAAGATGATTAAAATTAAATTATAGCTACTTTTAGTTCTCCCAGACCTAGGTATATATAGTTTTTTCCTACAGTCAATGGGGTTTACACATTAACTGCTATCCTTCAAGAATAACATTGAATCCGATTGATTAGAATACCAATGCTCTTGTCGTCGACCAATGTCTAATCGCGCCACTCGATGACATATCTGAAGATTACGGGCTTTTGTTGGTACACATGGATTCTAACCAACTTCTGCTGCCAATACGTTTGTGACTCAAATTGGTGTTTGAGATTTGTCTCGGTATCGGTTGCTAATAAATCATTAACTATGGAGCTACTGACTCATAAAATTTACGATGGCGAGCAAAAAGTATTTTTAAGCGATTGCTAATCAAAGAAGATGAAGATGTCTTAACATTAAACTCAACACAACACAACTTAAAGAAACGACAATATGCAAATTCGAGTTTCGTTTTGGCAGGTGTATCAAACAATGACAATTTCGAGTGAATGCTTCAACGCTCTTCAGATCTAGTTTGTATAAAATAAATTATATTTCATACGTTCTTTTAAATTTGGCGAGATGTCTATTATTATAAATTAAAGATAAACTTCAAACAAAATGTTACCAATAATTTCTAATGCCGCCTTTCAAAAAAGAAACGAATATATTATTGTCTTCTACTTCCATCTACCGCGAAAGATATCGCAATAGTAGTTTCATTGTTAAGTTACTTTTCATGTATAATTCGTGGCAGAGATGTTGTAATACTATGCCATATATTTGCAAAATAATAAATAATCTTGGCGAAATGGAAGGAATATCGAATATATTAGAGAATTAAAAGAATTAACCTGTATCATATTGCAATTACAAGTCATTTATATATATTGACATGGTTTGTTTAACCATGCAATATAATATATTTACTTGTATTCCTGTTCTTAAAAAGAATGGTATTTATATTGATTTAATGTTTATTCAAAGGTTTGCAAGTTTAATAAAAATTATTATTACAGTAATAAATGATGTGTTCTGTTTTGGTTTTGGTTCACTATGTATAACGGTGGAACGTTAAATTTTCTTTTTTCTAAATAATAATTGTAGAATCTGAAAGGAAGAAATCAAAAATATTAGTATTATTAAAAAAATCTTATGTATTATGAATTTGTACAAAATTGTTTAATGAACGTCAAAATGTAAAGTAAAAATAATAATCTATTGGGATTTGAGTATAATCAAATTTAAATTAAGATTCGCGGCTATTTTTTGAACAAGAGGAAGTGACATTTTGATCATGTTGACTGTGATCAAAATATGATGGAAAATGTGATATAAAGTATTGAAATTAAGTTTTTAAACGGTAAAATGAATTAAATAATGTGTATTCTATAAGCTAAATGGATATAAATATTTAAAAAAGAGAATATAAAAGAACTATATTGAATATTAAAGGTATGTGGAAGTTTTTCATTGGAGAATTTAAAAATGTTAGGAGATCGTCTAGGTAATTTTAGAATAAATAAGGAAGAATATTTTTTCATCTTAATTGAGGACGGGTGTATAATTTTGGTGTTACTTAAATAACATCGGAATTTATACAGATTATAATAATTTTGAGTTATAAAAGTTACTAAAAGTGTTAATATAGCATAATTCGACATATAAATAAAATTATTTACAATTTCCAACTTTGATTGGAACCAAAGGCTAATAATAAATAACTGATAGAATTGTTAAGTGATTAATATTGAACGAATACGCATAAAAAGATTTGGGTAATATATTAAAAAAACTTACCCTTAATTTATAAAATACTGATCCGAGTCAGTGTGAGTATATCTTTTTGGATCCTATTTGAAGAGGAAGAGTTTTCGAGAGTGCTCCAGTCCAGAATATAATGCAAGTTTAACCATTTTAATGAACTAGTTGGAGAAAGATAGATTCTGATTTCGATATCCAGTTCAGAAAGGTGTTTTCCAGTCCAGATATCCAGAATATAATGCAAGTTTAACCATTTTGATGAACCATTTGGAAAAGGATAGTTTCTGATACCGTATTCCAGTAAGAAAGTCTTGAGAAGTGTTTTCCAGTCCAGAATTTGTTCTCCAAGAAGTGTATTTATTTTAGGGTACATCAAAATATCTTATCCGAGAACTGCAGTAGATGATAGCAGGTAGCATTTGGAAATATCTACAATCTTCAAGTGTTGAGGGAGCTGAGACATCCAGGAACTTATTATAACTTCATGGAAATTGTTTTCATCGAGGCAGTATAAATCTACTAGAAAGAAAATAACATTCTTTTGATGAATTGATAGAACTACAATGCATTTTTTACTTAAGGTTGTATAAAATATTTACATATTGAAATTGATAATTCATCTTTAACAAATATTGGTCATCTTCAACGTAAAACCAATATAATAATTTAAAATACGAAAGATTTTAGGAATATCATAATTGAAATAGCAGGATATATAGAAAAGTTAGGTTATATTGTAATATATATGAAAGATACCTTATTGAAAGAAAATATTGAATATAGTATCCATTAAAGTTAGAATAGTGAACTTAATATTTATATGAACATTGAAAAACACATTATTTATTGATTATAAAATAAATTGTCTTAACATTAATATTACTCACCATATAATACCAGTATTTGGTTATAACTCATTTCTTTATGAATAGAATTTTTAACGTAGTGAAACAATTTTTATCGAGCATATTTCTTTTATTGTATTATTAAGTGAATTAATTTGTACACATGGTATTTCTAACCAAATCAATATACATTTATTAATTTGATATTGTTTTTCTTCATTGATGGTGCTATGTATTTATATATGTAGATAGAATACATTTAGAGGTTAAATATTCATCCTGAAAAGAAAAGCCGATATAAATTTACATTCTGATAGTTTAAATTACAAAAGAATAATAATACTTACGTGTTTGTGAGAGATAATAGTATATTCTACAAATTCCAGAGACAACGGACTATCCACACGCCCAGAGATAAAAAGAAGTCATACTTAAAGATTTGCTTTTGGTATATAAGTATTACATTAGATTTTTAAAAGATTGGTTAGAATCTATGACATTGATTTTTAAAAAACTAGTGCAGTAAAGTATAGTACTACCAGTTTAATAAACTATACAAAATTAGTAAAATTATTAATATTTAGATTAATTGAGCTAAGCCTAGGCTTTTAGAAATAAAATAGAGTTTTAGAATTATTGTCAAATATTATTTCATTTAGAACCTGAACATGGGACTTAGGTGATATTAAATATATATCCCAGCCAAATACAAGTTCATTTGGCTGGTCCAATGTGGTACATTTATTATCATCCTTATAATATTTTAGTACCCGTACAAGGGGCTATTACAAGTTCAATATATTACTTCAGTTGTTTGTAATGTGTTAATGAAATAATTGTAGGTTTTTAGTCACTTTGGTATGTTTTGTTGTATTTGTTAATATTAATTTTTGATTGTGGTACTCCTGATGAAACAATAACGGAGGTTGCAAAATATTCAGTAATAAACATATACATATACATATTCATATATATACAAGAAAAAACTTTTTTTTTGAAAAAGGCAGTAAATATTTGTGCCGAAACGTAACGAAATACCTTGTGTTTAATTTACAATTAATAAATAAAGCCGGTACACCTACGTTAAAGAAGTCCTAAATATATATGTATATTGAACATTCTAAAAATATTCAGTGAAATACTGTATATAATTTTGAAAATATATTCTTACGATTTGTTATTTAGATAAAGATAAGTACAGCAAATAGTGAACATCATGAAAAGAAATCGCTCAGACAATTTATGCTATTTATATGTACATTTTCTTTACGACGGACCACCTACGATTTGCAATTATTACTTGCTCTAAATTGCTCGACCAACTAACAAAACAAATAGCCAATAACTTATGAAATTGAGAGTGTGTAATAATCTCCCACACTTCTTCCCGAACACTAAGATGCACATATGTTTTACGTTTAGTTTGTGTGAGGTCCACTCTCGTTCTTCTGTATGTCGTGTTTGTCTAATATAGCATCAAAGAGGCGTGCTGGAGTTCGAGTCCTTGTCGAGAAAGGCACCACCTTCTTATTCTACCATCATCTGGAATTTCATTATGGTTTATTCATTGATCTGTTTAGTGACTGAACTTTCTAATTTGTCATTCTATTGCTTTATATGTTTATATAATACAGACATTGGCGAGAATTAGTATTATTAATTCAGATTTCATGGCATTTATGTGTAGGTATAAGGCCGTATTTATTTGCCAGTTATAATGCTCCAAATACTTATTTCAATATCATATAATAAGAAGTAGTTGTGATATTATTGTTGTTATATTTCTACATAACAGGGAAATTTAACATATTGCCGTGATCCTTATAGTTTAAGTATTTTAAAATAGTTAGACAATTAAGCATTAGGATAAGAAAATAAATTTTTAGTTGTAAAGATAGTTACTAAAAATAATAATGAGTTGCATTACCTTTAAGGCGCAACATTATGATGAAAGGTATATAGTAATTTAAGATTGAAATAAATATAAATGAAAAGGTATAGAAATAAACACAAAAATAAATTCATGTATTCTATATTTACAGAAAAGATGAGCACAAGGTGTATTTTCAATATACAAAAACAGAACCAACGGACAAGGTGTAATTAGACATGCTCGACATGAAAACCTCTTTCAAAATGAATAGACGCAGTATATAAATTTGTAAAAAGATTGTTTTCTGTTTGACATTTTATGGTCACATTTAACAATACAATAAATACCTGATACTTATATTTAATAGCATTTTTAAAAGGATATACAAAAAAAGTGTTCTTTATTTGACACGATATAATAAAAGTAAAGATAGAAATACATCCTTGGAATGTTTTAAAGGCTTCAGAAATAACAGGATAAATCTGGTTTAATCTGAATAAATCTACAAAGAAAAAATAATGTTAACGTTGTTGACAGTTACGTGTAGATCAACCTACATGAAGATGAGAGAAGGTGGCTGGAAGATAGGAGTAATGCTGTTGAGGTCCGTGTTCCTGATAATATGATTATAGAAAGAAGAATCCCATCTGTGTTTAATATATTTCCGATTATTTCCAACAAAGGTACCTACAAAAAGAAAATATGGATAGTTTTAAAACAATGGGTAAAGGAAGTACATAAACAATGATGAAAGAGGCAATAAATTCATTTACAAACATAATGAGGGATGGCGTTAATTAAAGGAAGATATACCTACTGAAGACAAAGAATCGCAGATGTGCATGGACTTTAATAATAAACAATTGGTGTGTAAACATTTAGTGCATTCTTGAACTGTCAAAAGTAAGATAGGTATATGTGTAACTAGGGAAAGTTTGTAGAAAAGACAAAGAATCGCGAATGTGCATGGACTTTAATAATAAACAATTTGTGTGTAAACAATCGGTGCATTTTTCAACTGTCAAAAATTGTATAGGTATACTTCGACCTGGGGAAAACTTGAAGAAAACAAACATGAACAGGGCAACACCAACATAAACATTAGTGTGCGAGTTGTGGCGCTGCAGACGGATAGTCGTGTTTTGTTTTGAGGGCCGAGATTATAAAAAGGAGCAAACGACGATAGAAGAAAAGAAGCTGCCGATCTTTTGAATTTGCCGGACGCAAAAAATTTTGTTAGCGTATGATTGCAGGTCTTCAAATACACTGCGCTAAATCATTCTAGTTAAATGTATTAAGTTTATTTTTGATTACAGTAAAGGTTTAGTTTTCATATTATTATTAATTCATTGTTACTTTGATTAAATTCTTATAAAAAAATTATCATAATGGTAAACATGAACCAACAAGAGTTTGATGATTTATATCAGTATTATAAGTAAGTTTTATTCGAAATAAATTTATGATTCAGATAATTGATGGTGTACGACGTGCGCTAGAGATGCTATGTGTGAATATTCATTTCTAGTAAAGCATTAGACATCATTTTTACTTAAATAAAAATATTATTTTTGCTAAATTAAATTAACTTTTGCAAATCATGGGAGAATTGTTAATGGTGTAGAAGGGCATTGGGAGTACTATGTGAAAATATTTACTTGCGGTGTTTTCTGTGCACTAATAACAATTTATGTTGAAAAATTTAATAACATTTCAAGTATTTTGAATACGTACGGACAAAAGCCAATCTCTAGTATGCACAACGTGTGAATGTTTGCATATGGGGATTGGTAAAGGTTATATTCAAGGTATTTTGTTCCTTGCGAAATTTTAGATCTTCGGAGGCATTACGTGCGAATGGATGTCTCTGTGGAAATAAAATTTAGCGTCGTAGGGAAAAAAATATTTCTTTAAATCTATGAATACAATATTAAAAGATTAAGAATAGCATAAATAATATTTTTATTGAATCCACATAAAGGATAAAAGCAATGTGCATTTCTTACGCATATTTTTTTTTATGGTTGGAATAATAAAAAGACATTCCTAACAGCCACATGTTATGAATAGAATTTTTTTATTGTGTTGATTGTTTAATGTATAATTATATGAATATAATGTTTATAAAATTTGAATACTTATTTATTATTAACCTTATCATAATTGAATTTAAATAAGAAATGTTGCTGACGAATAAAGAAAGGATCACTGCCAGAACCTACGAAAATAGTGTGAATGTTAACAGAGATTGAGATTAAAAAATTTATTGGAGTATAGTTTTAATTATGTAATTACAATCTCTGCATTCATGAAAAATTATGCAGTTTTGTATCATTAACGCAGGGTTATAGCATAATTATTGTCCTTATTTAATGAAATACTGCTGATACAGACTATAGCATAGATTACATGGCCATGCCCAACGTGTAATAATAATACATTTATACATTTTATTTTATAAACCATATGACTATGCAAACCACTGCAATATGTGTTTTATAATTCCGCTGACCACCAAGTAGAGCCATATGTGCACTATGCAATATATGATAACATTTATTTTTGACACATCTATGTATTCAAATATTTTTAGTAAATTTCTGCAGTTACTTTGAAATATTTATATTAAAATATGGCAACAATATTTACATTTGGTCAAGGAAGTTAGTTAGCTATGTATGTACATGATATATTAAAGTAATACAAGAGATTTACTTAATATTTGAATTTCTTGGTTACACATAGAACTGAAGAATATATTGCTAAATAATAACAGAGAAAGTTAAGTATATTTTCTAATGTACAATAACTTTAAAAATACTTATACATTCCTTAATCAATATTTCAACTAAGAAAACTTATGGACACACATTTAATAATAGGAAAACATTAAATTATGCGCATGTTTAATGTATTATTGGCTGTTGCTATATGTATCTCTATCACGTGCAGTTGAAATAATAAATGGCTTCACGATATTGTCAATTAAGTCATCTAATAGACTCACTTTTTCTCTTTAATTACATGTTTTATACACCTTCTCCATTTAGCACTATTAAAATTCGCTAATGCAGTCAATAGTAATACATAGTTTGACTTCTGCCTTTTTAAAATTTTTATTATTTGCGGCAACATATTTTTTTATTTCGGCCCATTCCAATTCAATGGGATTTGGTTCACAGTGGTATAGTGGTAATCTCTACACGTGTTTGTTTTTTGTTGTTGCCATTTTATCGACAACATAGTGGTCGAAATTGTGGTAATACTGTTTAATCAAATCTAGTAATACTGGTCTACTCATTTCTTGTTGGAATGGTAATGCTTTTGATTGTAGCCAATTCTGTATGTCCTTCTTTTTAGATGATGTACTTGGACTCTTTTCATCTTTGCGAGAATATGAATGAATGAATGAATAATGGCATCGTCTGGTAATTTTTCTAAAACAGCACTAAACCAATTTTCAAATACAACAGAATTCATATCATCATGGTAGTCGCCAGTTCTTTTGCTTTGGAAAACCAACAATCCACCTTCAAGAAACCCATCTTCAGATGTAATGTGCACAGTAATAAATATTTTGCCTTTTCCTGTTGGATTTTTCAAACCTTTCAAGACACCATCTATAAAAGCTATTAAATATCTATATCTCTAATTGCTTATCTCACTACGCTCTATCAATAAACTCATCTTGCTTGGCTTCATGTATCTAACCATAATAACTACACAAATTTTTAAATCTCCCACCAATAGCACTGCACTTTGACATGTCAAACCTTATTTATCATTTAATTTCATAGCCAACTAATTTCGTATTAGAGCAATATCTTATTTAAATGTTCATCGCTCGTATAAATAAATATTTGTTAAGTATGATGTACATGGTTGAAAAGCTATTTTTAAGGACTATCTAACTAATTAAGAATTCAATATGGCTGCCATAAGAAAAACAAAAGATAGCGCTAAGTACTTGGAAACAAATGAAAATCGGAGTTATTGTTAGTATCAAAAAAAATTCCTTAAAAATGTCTCAACAATGTCAGAATTTAAAAGCGACTGCATTAGGCGTTTTCGAGTTATTGAGGAAAATTCAAATCGGTAAATATTGTTATTTTCAAAATATCTCAAAATTGTAAAAAGTCCGAATGAATTTGAAATGAGATTTGTTGTGAGCATTGAATTCTGCAAAACATTCCCCATTTATTTGCCAATAAAACAAAGACTAACATGAACAAAAAAAAATGATTTATTAATGCCCTTTTTTTCATGAAATAATACTAAAAACATTTTTCCTATGCTAATATGGCTCATTTGCGGACATATGTTTATTGAACAAAAAATGTTTATTTTGATGTCCCTAGCCGACCCTTAAAGATTGTCGGTATATGTTTCAAATAGGTTGCTTATTGGTTCAATTATTAACATTTGCTAAACTTTGAAGATATATATAAATGTTGGTACTTATGAAAATTCCCAACGAAAATGGTATTTGTAAGATTCAACATTAAGAGATTGATCTATCTCTTCTAATAACCGATATACCAATGGTGAGCATCGAAATATGGACACACTGTATATCTCTTAAATTTTACTTTTCAAACCACTAATTTTAATTTGAGCTTTATGTTACCATGTACGACGTATCCAAAAGAGCACCAACACTTACCATTACTTATACGTTCTTGAACAGGTGAGATTTGTTTCATTTTCAATATGATTTTCTATAAATTTTTATTTCTCCAATTAATTTGTGACGGATGCGCAGGGCGTGTCCCCATTGCGTATAAACCTAAGTTGACCTTATTAACGTTTTAGGTGGGTCGTGCAGACGTCAGGGGGACTACCTGGGAACGCCAAAGTTGCAATTTGTACAGAACACCGAACCGGTGAGGCCCTCCTTTGTATTTCTCTGTTTTGTGTCGGCCGGTCGTTGGCAGTGACGCTGGCGCCAGCGGTCCTTTTGTCTTTAACATCCAAATCTAATTGCGAAACCGCGCGTTAATTTTATTACCTCCGCAAGAAGAGGATCGTTAAGACGTCTACGAACGGTTGAGTTTGTTACTTTATTACTGTTTCAATAATAGTGGTAGCAAATGGAAACGCATAAAATGAAGACGATGTGTTCGTAAATATAGGTAATAGCATTAATCAAGAACGGAAATCCTTATTGTAAAGAAGGAACATAATAGGGTTATTGCTAAGCGGACAGTAAAAATAGCATATCACAAGCACCAGCAAGGAATAGATAAAATTGTTCATAGAAACAGGGAAATTGTAAATAGAAGAGTTTCATTATTGGTAAAAGTTCATTTTAATAAAAAATCAAAGAACTTAAATGCCGACATGTTTTTCTCAAGACGGCAAAAAAATAGCTTCTACTTCTGTGACATGTATTTTAAGGAGGTTTGCTTTTACAATAGGTTTGTTCGAACCTGCAGTTCTGAACGGTTCTAGAACTAGTGCGCATGTCATTTAAGAAAAAGACTGTGGACCATGCAGTTCTGGAACTGCAAATTCTGAGAACTGTTCGGTCTTTCAGAACTAGTAATTCAGGAACCGTTCGGAACGGTTCTAACAGTTCTCGATGATGGGCTAGTATTTGAAATTCTGATAAATCAGGAGCATGCGTAATTTTCATTCGTATCAGCTTTCGCATTTTTCTGGTTATGTTTATCGTATTTGTGTTGAACTTTAGAGTTTGAAGTTGTTGTAGGTTGGTTTTTAAGTTATCGTTCAAGTACCTATTTGTTTTTTATTTTAGTTTGTGATATTATTAGAGGATTGGTGTGATGCGGTTCATCAAACCTATTTTTAATTTTTTTATTCACACCCATTATATCAATTTTGTAATAGCCAAAGTAAACAGCTATAAGTATGTGACTAAACATTAGTTTCTTCAAATGGTGGTTTATTGTTTTAGAAATTACTTCATTGACTACCATGTTCTTAAGTCTAGCAAGTGATTCTTCCTCTAAGAATAAAGTGAATGTAATGGTTCAATTATAGGAACTTGCGAACATGTGAAAAATTAATTTATAATTATCATATATTCGTAGAGAAACTGACATATTTGTTAAACTTACACAAAATAGTATTTAATATTATGTAAACTAAACTTATAATTTTTGGTTCGATGTGTCCCCCTTGAGACTTAAGAAAAATAAAGGGAATTTGTGATATCAATATATTAGATATCCGAACAATCTATTATATGTATGTGTTTGTACCAGCGTGTTACGTCATGAAAATTATAATAAATTGCAAGTTAATGTGACTCCCAGACTTGTGACACAAAATGTTCAGAGTCTGATTGATGTAAGTACCAAATCATGTAGGTATTGCAATTCAAATTACCAAAAAGGCTTCAATTCTCCAAAATGGATTGAAAGAGTGTACTACTTCACAGATTAAAAAAAAGAAGAGGAGTTGGCTTTGAACATTGAAAATGTATTGTAATATATACTGCATGACATGGAAACTGCAACACCAAGAAGGGGTGCGGATTTTTTGACCAAACTTGGTAGAAACGTATAATTAGTCAAAGGCAATAATTGATTAAAATTTCAAAGAAAAAAAACAAAAGACTAACACAATTTAACATAATTTTTATTAATAATGTGTTGAACCGCCCCTATTAGTGTCACACTCCCTCACTCTTCGTGGCATTGATTCGACTAGGTGGTCGATATCCTCTTGGGGTATGGTGTCCCAAGCAACCTGTAATTCATGCCGGAGAGCTATTAGTGTCTGCGGGGGATTGGCTAAATTCATAAGTTTTCGTCCCATAATGTCCCACACATGTTCTATTGGCGAGAGGTTGGGGGATTTGGGTGGCCATGGCAAGATATTGACATGAGCCTCTTCCAAGCGATTTATAGAAATTCTCGCTACGTGGGGAGGGGCATTATCCTGCTGGAAAAGTGGGTCTTCGAGCGTTTGAAGATATGGTAGAATATGGGGTTCTACCACCTCATCAATGTAACGCTGGGCGTTCATGGTGGTTTGGATGAACACCAATTGAGACCTACTCCCATATGCTATAGCACCCCATACCATAAAACCCACTGCTCGATGCACATGCCTTTCAACGGAAAACTGAATATCACGACGTTCCCCACGTCTTCGTCTGACCGTCATACGGCCATCATGCATCCCTAGACAAAATCGAGATTCATCACTGAATACCACCCTGTGCCACTCCACGTTCCAGTGCAGTCGCAATCTACACCACTCCAAACGTTGCTGTCGGTGTTGAGCCGTAAGTGGTAACACAAGATGTGGACGATAAGATTGTAAGCCGAAACCCCTAATTCGACGATAAACGGTTCGAAGGGTTACAGGACGACCAATATTACCTAACCACACGTCAGCAATTGATCTGATACTGGAAAACCTGTCTCTTAGTGCCATTAAGCGAAGGCGGCGGTCCTGTATCTCATTAGTTCTTCTTCGGCCTCCGGTTCCTCTTTGGCGTCTTTCCTGACCTTCCCTAGTCCATGATTGATAACAGCGCATAATGGTGGATTGGTTCCGGTTAAGGCGATTTGCAATTTCCCTGTATGAAAAACCACCTTCTCGCAATCCAACAATTCGACCTCTGTCGACTTCGCTTAATTGGCGATAATTTCCACGTTGCCGCACTCTAGGCATAATAAAACTCTTTAAACACGTTAAACAAAGGTATAATAAGACAAAACCGTTGAAATTAATTTCAAACAAACAATTAATACACCACACATTAATGGCAGCGAAAACTGAATGAAGTGTCAGATGTGTCATGACCACTTGATCTATCGCAACAAAATTTTAATCAATTATTGCTTTTGACTAGTTATACGTTTCTACCAAGTTTGGTCAAAAAATTCGCACCCATTCTTGGTGTTGCACTTTCCATGTCATGCAGCATATTTGTTTAAATTCATCATGATTGTTGATTTTATAGTTATGTAATACATATTTATTAATGTGTGTGTGCATTTGATGCACGTGACATTATTAATAACAGCTTGTATTAAAAATCCTTGTTTTATTTACCCGGTTTATCAGAAATATCCATTACAAAATTTTGAAAAATGTACTTCTGAACAACTTGTTCATTATTTTTTAAATCCTGTCGTAATTTTGAGATGTAACATTTAAATGTTCATTACGATTGACATTTGTCCACCAGTTTGGTGTTTTTTTAAAAAATGCAGAAATATCCATAACAAAATTTAGAAAAATGTATTTCTTATAAACAACTTTTTCACTACTTTTTAAATGAATGCTGTCGCAATTTTGGTGGTTAGATGCAGATGTAGTAACATTTAAATGTTCATTACGATTGATATTTGTCCACCAGTTTGGTGTTTTTTTAATATTACTATTAGTAATGTTGGTAGTACAAGTTTCCCTAAAATTTCAATTTTAAAACTGTTCGAACCTTCAGGATTTCGAACCGTTTTAGAACCAGTATTTGGCCGGACATGCGCATTATTATCAGAACTACTAATTCTAGAACGGTTCCGGAACTGATCAGAATTGGAGGTTCGAACAAACCTAATAATTTCAAAGTTAACATAAAGTTATTAATACACCTTACATTTCAACTTTTGCCTTTATACTTGCAGTCTTCTTTTTTTTCAAAATAACATGTTATATGGTTGTTTTAGTGTATGGACTATGTATGAAAACACAAAGGTTCAATACAACAAATATATAGCTACGGCCTTTACACATATTTATCTAAAAATCGTATACTACGAGTATCTCTGCCCTGGGAAACCTGTAATATTCTATCTGACTCTCTCCAATTTTTCTACTATGATTACAATAACCACAAAGAACATAACCTTGCATATAAAATAGAATGCTATTTAGAAAAATAAATGATCTTAAAACTATCTCAAAACATAGTTGAGATGACGATTCTTAAAACTGGCTCACACAGCAATAAAGCATAACTTAAAGCACATATTAAGACACTGATATTGAAATTGTTTTCAGAATAAATTTCGAATATCCTTTTAACTTTCCGGAAATTGGTTTTGCATTATGTGCCTCAAAATAAGTTAAATATATTCTTTCACACCTAAATAAACACGATTTTTCTTTACGTATCCATTAGCAATAAGCATGCCATAAAGCAAATATTAAGATACTGATGTTGAAATATGTAGTTTTCAGAATTAATTTCGAACTTCCTTTTAACTTTCCGGAAATTGGTTTTGCATTATGTGCCTCAAAATAAGTTTAATATATTCTTTCACACCTAAATAAATACGATTTTTCTTTACGTATCTATTAGCAATAAGCATACCATAAAGCAAATATTAAGATACTGATGTTGAAATAGTTTTCAGAATTAATTTCGAATTTCCTTTTAACTTTCCGAAAATTGGTATTGCATTATGTGCCTCAAATTAAGTTGAATATATTTTTTCACACGTACATAAATATGATTTTTCTTTATGTGTCTATTACCAATAATAATAATAATAATATATCTTTATCGCCCAACAGATTTTTTACATCTAATTACAGGACAAGAAAAAAAACACAATATAAAATCAAATAAAATAATTTAAAAAAAAAAATACTCATAAGCATACCTATAAGGAAATATTAAGATACGTATGAAAAAATAGTTTTCAGAATTAATTTCGAATTTCCTTTTAACTTTCCTAAATTGGTTTTGCTGTATGTGCCTCAAAATAAGTTCAATATATTTTTTCACACGTAAATAAATATCATTTTTCTTTACGTATCTACTAGCAATAAGCACACCATAAAGCAAATATTAAGATACTGAGCGTGAAATAGTTTTTAGTATTAATTTCGAATTTTCTTTTAACATCCTGAAAATTGGTTTTGCATTGTGTGCCTCAAAATAAGTTTAATATATTTTTTCACGTGTAAATAAATATGATTTTTCTTTACGTATCTGTTAGCAATAAGTATACCATAAAGCAAATATTAAGATACTGATGTTGAAATAGTTTTCAGAATTAATTTCGAATTTCCTTTTAAGTTTCCGAAAATTAGTTTTGCATTATGTGCGTCAAAATAAGTTTGATATATATTTTTACACGTAAATAAATACGATTTTTATTTACATATCTATTAGCAATAAACATACCATAAAGCAAATATTAAGATACTGATATTGAAATAGTTTTCAGAATTAATTTCGAATTTCCTTTTAACTTTCCGGAAATTGATTTTGAATTATGTGCCTTAAAATAAGTGTAATATATTTCTTCAAACGTTAATAAATACGATTTATCTATAGGTATCTACTAGCATATCTAGTTCACATACTTTATCACACTATACTGTACCTCCATTGGTTAAAATTTAGGCCATTCCTAATTGAAGATTGGCATAATGAAAACAAAAGAAATCAACATTGATAATTCGACTAAACAATGAAATATCCAAGATCAAATGATTAATACAATAAGAATAATAAAAATGAAGTTTAAAATAAAGCAAATTATTTTAATTTCTAAATAATTTTAGTACTTTTCGTACTTTCCGTCATGAAGTTTTCTTTGTTAATAATCGCGCAAAAAACTCCTGGTCTGCCAATAACTTCACAGAACAATGTAACGTTAACAGAGAATTAGTTATACAGGTATGTGTGTTTTTCCATAAGTTCTTTAAATAAATCAAACGTAACCGTTAACTATATCTTTTCAAACATTCATATCAAATAAAAAAATAATACTTTTAGGGTCATAGTAGTGGTGCAAGGACAGATGTGTCAACTTATAACCGTTGTCCACGTGAACCACCAAGCGCGGTAATGGTACAACACGCGTCCTCATTCTAAAGTCTCCAGCCGCGTCCTAAATGCTCCTTAAGACGAAGAATAGGCTATGTAATTGCTACGTATTAATTCAATTTACCGGCACTTCCGGCCCACGACGAATAGAAAATGAACCCTTTGAGGGAGAGACAGTAGAAACGGGTGCTGGATCCCACAGAGAACAGAATTACGGGCTTCGAACCCTACAATTTTCCCCGACAAAAACGAACTATGTGTTTCTCTGCTACATATGCCTATGACATTCAATGCAAAATTTATTACTTATGGACGAATTCAGATTCGATACCTAAAATGAACAAAAAATATTTTTAAATGAAAACGTCTGTTATGTGAAATTTTATCCATATCTAAAAATCCGATTTCATTTATAGGCATTAACAGCCTACAGCCGCAGCTCGGTCATCATCTACGGTTTTTGCGGTGCGTTCACGCTGCATGACACAAACAAAAGCGTAATTCTAATAAAATTAAAAATAAGGTAAATAAAATGGGATTCTGAAAATAATAATAAACTACTAGATCAGGAGATCGCGGCGGCCATTTGATGTTTCCCGTTCCAGTAATAAGAGGGCTTTTATTGCAGATTAGATCACAACGTGTTCGCAGCTAAACATTGAATGTAAAATCTGGTGGAGAGAAGTGGGAAGATCGGAGAAAATCGTTGTGATGTCGATTGTTGCCGAGATTGGTGACGGACAGTAGGGGTGCCATGTTTCCACGCATTACTTGTATACGTATAAATCGCACGTAAACATTGAATCCCTATACCTAATGAAAATTGACACATACGGTATGTATATTTACGAAATTCTAAAACCATATATTTAGTATAAGGACTAAGTAATGTCATAATCCAAATAGACAATTCCGTTCTATTATTTATAGTTTTGATGTGTTCTATCACATCAGAATGTTATAAATCATAGTGATGACGTCATAGCAACGGAAGAAGGGTTGCTCAATACACTATTTTGCACATGTAATGATTGATAACATTAATGCATTAATATTATACGTATTTTAACGTTTTAATTTGTTTTCTGACCGTTTTAATAGCATTGTAATATATTTTAGCCAAAAATAAATTTAACATCGTCAGGGATAAATTGGATTTCACTGATTCAAACGTAACTATTGTTAAAGAAGATTGCATATATTAGTACTAAATATGTCAAGTACTGAGTTGAAAACAATTACTCACCCTGATGATCAAAATTCAAAACTGGATTCGTAATTAAATTCAACATTATCCGTTTCAGATATAACACCTAATCAAGAACGTATCGCCGAATTCAAGACAACCAAGAAAGTTATTGGATATATGAAGCAGTATTTTAACAATTTCTACCGCTTGCCTAGGTGTATTCGTGTTTGAGTAAAGTTAGAGTTTTGAGTGTTTTGTTTAAATATCACCTTGCGTCAAATCAACTTACAGTATAAAATTTGCAACCTTATGGTGAAGCGGCAATGAAGAAAATCTCGAGCCAAGAAGTATCAGCATGACTGGTTTGGAAGTGCCATGAAGAACTGAAAACCCTGGTGGAACGGAATAAAGTTCCAGGACACAGAGGGATTTAGAGTATTGAAGAAGATGAAGAATTCGCTAGTAGAGGATTTGAATCAAAACTTGTCAGTCTAGAACCGGCTCCCATGATACAAATAAGTATGACCCGACACCACATCAAAGACTGGGTTGATAAAAAACATACACATTACTGGAAAATAATTCTCAGGCAAAATCATGGTAAGGAATTTATTGGCCAACCATGGGGCAAAAAGCCTAAGACTACTACATATGAGCAGGGATTGACTGCTGATCACAAATAATTTGTAACCGGTTCTATAAACGTAAAAGTGCACCAAAATAAGATGGACAATTGAAATATGGACCAAGAAGCAGTCATATCTTAGTAAACTGTGAGGCACTGCACCAAGTAAGCAATGAATTTTTGTGCAACCAAACATAGAGATGCTCAAGAAATATTCAGTATAACACCTATATAGTCTTGTACATGACAAAAAAGTATTGGTGTGCATATCATAAACTACACAAGCTCGCGCAATGAGCCTTACTGGCTGCTGTGTAAAGTGGGACGGTAAATCGGACATGTCTGGAGAAAAAAGAAAAAAAGCATTTCCAATATCTTCAGCACAGACATAATATTAATAATAATAATAATAATAATAATAATAATAATAATAATAATAATAATCTTTATTGTCCAACAGTACAGACCATTTATAGGACATAAAAAATATGAGCAATTACAAAATAGTTAAATACTAAACATTTAAAACGTATCTTTATATAATTTGTTATAATTAGCTGCCATGTGAGAAACAGGAGACTTAATTAGTATGTTGGTCCTAGCTCTTGGAGTAGCAATGAAAGTGAAATGGCGAGTATCTCGACCCGGCACGTTAAAGTTGATTTGAGCAAGTAGAGAAGGGGAATCAGTTCTATTTGTTAACAAGTTTAAATAAATTTCGCACTGTAACAGTCACGGCAACACGACAAGGATTGAAAACCATGGTATGCTAATAGACTTATATGTATAATCAACATAATGACCAGGGTAGGTGCCATTTATTTTATATGACAAATATTTTAAGAACCTCCTTTGAACGCGTTCTATCGAAATCTGCTGATGTAAGTAATGTGGATACCAGACAACGGATGCATATTCCACCTTACTACGCACTAGGGCGTAATATAATATTTTAACACTGTTTAAGTTATTAAATGTACGACATGATCTCAAAAGAAATCCCAGAGATTTAGAGGCTGAAGAAGAAATTGTCGATATGTGTTGCGTGAATGTTAGTTTATCATCGAAGAAAACTCCTAAATCCTTGATTACAGACTTTCTAACACTAGGTGTGGAATTCGATGTATATTGATACAGTAATGGATTGGAGATCCACACCATTCTTTGATTATGTAGAAGTTAGTCTGCAGTTTGACACAGTCAGCATAATTGTTAACCACATTATACATTTTTAAGACATCCGCATAACCCAAAAATTCGCAGTTTAACTTCAGTAAATCGTTAATATATATATATTGAAGAGTAAAGGCCCAAGATTCGAACCTTGGGGGACACCAGAGGAAGTGGAAATGATATTGGATGAATGACCATTATAAAAAAACATAACCCGTTCTATGTGATTATTAAATATTCTAGTGTATAATATGTACTCAAACACTTTACTGATGTTAGTCAAAATACTTATCGGTCTATAATTTTTTACTTCAGATTTCTCACCACTCTTGAAAACCGGAACAAGTCTGCTGATCTTCCAGGAGTTTGGGAACGTACTCGTTTTTAATATTAAGTTGAATAATACTGTAAGTAGTGTAGCTAAGATAGAAGCACAGTCCCGCACCAAAAAGCTCGGAATGTTATCGTTTCCTGAGGTAGTCAGATTTCAATCTAGTTGCACTGTTTCACTTCACTCTCATGAAGGCAGTCAATACCAAAGGAAGCACGATTACTCAGTAAAGTTGTAGGAAAAGACATATTATTTTGAAAGGTTTAGAGAATTCCAACGCAAATCCATTCACTATTTCCAAGGGCTGAGTGAGGTCATCATCGCCGCAGTTCATATGTCCTGGAATTCTGGTTGATGACATCTATATATATTATCTTTAAAATGCTAGTACCGCAATTCTATTATATTCAATAACCATAGGTATAGAGATAGATGAATAAAATACTGGTGAAGTGGCTTTTGTGTTGGGGAAGTGATTCCGATTGACTCCACGTGCAGCAGTGTTTTTACCACTGATGATAACACCGTAATTATCCAAGTTCGAAAATGAAAATTAATACTCTGCGTTATAAAGATTTCTTCATATTTTTATTTATCCTAATTTTGGATTTATTATTATTCAATTATTAAAATAGATGGACAAAAGATAAATAACATTATATTTTTAGTCATAAAAACAGTCAACAGTAGACATAAGTTATAGTTTTTCGCAAAATAACAACTAAACACCGATTCCTAAAGTCAATTTAACTCGGGTCGATTGATTCGCTATTTTACAAAGGAGACCGGCGGTGGTGAACCAGAAGAGAGTTGCCGCTTTGGCGCCTGACCAAATTACCTTTTTTCCTGACCTTCTCCGTCGTTCATCTTTCCTTGACGAAGTCAGCACAGAACATCTGACCGTTACCGGACCTCCTACGGTGTCGGATAGCACCGATGACAAGTGTCATTCCTTTTTATCGGTCAAAAACTAACGTTCTCGAACCAAAATATCCTAGGGGATGGATGCGATCGTGAACGATAAAGTTCGTTAACAACGTGTTTAAATGCAATTTTCGGACAGGTTTAGTAGCTTTCGGATTAGGTAAACGATGCATTTCATGTACAACAACACATTAAGTAACATGTTAATGGGATTTACGTGATATTTTAAGATATAAATTATGTAGAAACCTTTTTTTTCTAAATTTATTCGAGGTGGTAAAAAAGAAATAAATAAGGGATGCATATTCTTGCAAAAACAGCTTATTCAGGTATATATAAGATGATAAAATATATTACAATTCTTTGCCAATTATACAAATGTATCGAAAAATTGAAAATCTTCTTGGTAGTAGTGGCATACAATGAATTAAAAGTAATAACAATATGACAACTGGTTGTCAATTAGAAAATAATGACAAATATAAAATATAAATCAAAATGTATAAAATGAAAATGTAATCAATAAGCATTGGACAGTCGAGATTACTTATATAGTCACATCAAAAGGCTTGGGGTCTACCACAAACTGTTCAGTCAATCTAAATATACAAATAACAACGACGCAACTATGTAAAGAAAAATTAAGAGTAGAACTGTTGATAATATAACAATATAGAATGTAAAATAGTCATGTATAAATGTAAATGAAAGCAAATAAGCATAGGACAATCGATATTACCCATGTAATCCTATCAAAATGGTCTAGGTTCACCTAAACATGTACAATTTTGATTGAAATACATAAACAATCAACGATGCAACTATGTATGTGTTAAGATGTACCTAGTTTGGTTTCGTCAGTGCTGCACTGACGAAACCAAACTAGGTAGAAACATATATGTCTGTAGCTACAGATACATCTTAACACATACATAGTTGCATCGTTGATTGTTTATGTATTTCAATCAAAATTGTACATGTTTAGGTGAACCTAGACCATTTTGATAGGATTACATGGGTAATATCGATTGTCCTATGCTTATTTGCTTTCATTTACATTTATACATGACTATTTTACATTCTATATTGTTATATTATCAACAGTTCTACTCTTAATTTTTCTTTACATTGTTGCGTCGTTGTTATTTGTATATTTAGATTGACTGAACAGTTTGTGGTAGACCCCAAGCCTTTTGATGTGACTATATAAGTAATCTCGACTGTCCTATGCTTATTGATTACATTTTCATTTTATACATTTTGATTTACATTTTATATTTGTCATTGTTTTCTAATTGACAACCAGTTGTCATATTGTTATTAAAGCTTTTGACAAAATATCTCATGTTATATTGCTTGATAAGCTGGCTCGCTCTGGTATTTGTGGCAATTTGTTGCGTTGGTTTAAGTCTTATGTTGATAGCAGATTGCAATTTGTGTCAATATGCGGCTATTCGTCTGAGTATGCTACCATTCCCTCAGGGGTTGCACAGGGAAGCCATCTCGGTCCCCTGTTATTTATTTTATATATAAATGATATTCAATATTGCTTCAAAAATGTGCGTTTCTTAATGTATGCAGATGATTTAAAAAATTTTACGACTATTAGTTCGTTTGCCGATGCTGAGGGAATGCAGCAAGATTTGGATCGCTTAGATTGTTACTGCCGACAAAACTCTTTGTATCTAAATCTCAATAAATGTGCCAAAATAACTTTTACCAGAAATAAAACCTTTATGCTGGCCAACCATCATATAGGAAACAATGACGTGCAATCGGTGGAATATATAAAAGATCTTGGACTTACGATTGACTCAAAAGTTTCCTTTAAGATACATATAGATAACATTGTAATAAAGGCTAATAAAATGCTTGGATTCCTCATTCGTTCATGCTATCACTTTACTTCAATTTCGGCGCTTAAAGTATTGTATTTCTCCTTTGTTTATAGTCAACTGCAGTACTTGAGTACTATATGGAATCCGATTTATGAGATATACATTAGTAGAATCGAACGGGTTCAAAACAAATTCCTAAAGTATTGTTACTTTAAGCAATTTAAAGTTTACCCTCACGGAATTTCTTATGGTGATTTGCGCAGCTACTTTAAATTAAAATCGTTAGCAGCACGCAGAAAGATGAGTGATTTTTTAACATGTACAAAATTCTTGACAAATCTGTTTGATTCACCCACCTGTTTGTCATCTATATCTCTTACTATACCTCAGAGGACCTTACAAAGTCATGATTTTTTATATATAACAAAATTCAATACTAATGCAGCAATGAACTCTCCTCTAGTGAGAATCTGCAGGACTTTCAATCAAATCGATATTGACATTTTTTATCTCAATAGTCGCCAAATTAAATATCGTTTACTTGATGTGGTTGAGTGAGACGCGACTAGGAATTTCACTACAAAGGCTTGTATTTATAGTTTGATTGCCATATTAATTAAAAAATTATTATTAATTAAAAATCTATTATTCTCCAAACAATTAGTGTCTTTTTGCCTTGTGGTGTGAACTTCTCCAGCTCGCTCTATGTAACATTCATTACATTGTTATCTTTGTTATTTCATTAATCAATTGTGATACGTACTAAATTTTGTAATTTGGGATACTCTTTTAGGTACGTCCTGTTTGTATCCGCTTCAATAAATAAATAAATAAATTACTTTTAATTCATTGTATGCCACTACTACCAAGAAGATTTTCAATTTTTCAATATATAAGATGATATTCATATACGAGATAGGCGCCATAAATTCTACGCCTGACAGGCTTATACATGTTCAAATTTCGCCACATCATGCATGCATATACGCGAGGTGTACACTATAAATATGACGGTTCGATACCTAGTAGTTTTTAGTAACCAGCCAACCAACGTGACTAGCGCACGAAAATGTCTGAAATAACAAAAATTGGGTACCGCGCGGTCATTAATTTTTTAACAAAAGAAAGGCATACACCTTATCACAATAAACAACATTTAGACGGCGTCTACGGTGATTCATCTCCTTCGTATTCAACTGTAAAAAAGTGGTCAAAATGTATCCGCTTCGGAGAAGAATCCCTGGAAGATGCTGATCGGTCGGGTCGACCAATTGAAGTGATAACGCCTCAACAAGTTTCAATTATTGAACATTTAGTGCTAGAATATCGCCATTTGAAAGTGAAGGAATTAGCAGTGATAACAAACATTTCCGAAACAAGTGTTCACCGAATTCTTCATAACCATTTGCTTTACCATTAAAACCTGAGATTAACCTATCTTCCAACATATTTATGATTGTCTTCCAGTACTTATAATGTGACAGCTCTTAAATTCTTAACAAAGATTCACTTGTTTATCGTTAAATATATACTATGTGAGTGTAAGTACAACTCGTTACATTGAAATTCAGTTTGTACAAGCGCAATTACTTTACAAAAAGAAATTAACAACTACAAATTACTTTAGACATTGTAATTGTAATTGTACTTAATTCCTTTGTCTTTTTAAGTCATTTGGAATTCAAATTGCGTTAAAAATATATGTATATTGTGTAAATACTTATTGTTTTTAAAAATACAATCAGAAAATACTTTTTCAATTACGAACACATATTCGGTATTCACATATATACAATCTTTAAAGTATATAACAGAATCATTAGAGTTGCTAATGCTGATACCTGATACTGATGATCAAGGGTGTTTAAGCAAAAAATTTAAAAAATATTTAATTAACAAGAATGACAACTAATTTATGAAATCGTTATTAATCAAATCTTATTTAATTAATCAATGATACAATACAACTTATTTGTTTCACTATGTGTCAACATTAAAAAATAAAAAATAAAAAAACCAGTAAATGGAAAAAAATATAAAATGAAAACCCAACCCAACTTACACCAAACAAAACCCGACCCAACCCAAACCAAACAAAACCCAACCCAAACTAAACTCAACCCAACATAAACCAAACCAAACAACACACAACCCAAATTAACCTAAACAAACCAATCCAACTCAAACCAAACAAAACAAAACCCAACCCAACCTAAACCTAACAAAACCCAAAGACTTTTTTGTTTTTGGTGTATAAAAAAAAATCAAAAAATGAAATTTGCCTAAATGTTATACTATTCAAAAAATGAAATTTGCCTAAATATTATACTATTGAGCATCTTCGGTATGATGGTGTATTCAGAAGTCTTGTTTTAAAAGGACCTGTCTCTTTCATTACAAATCCTGATGAAGTGCTAAAAACAAATGCAATAATATACCACACTTAAGGTTTTTAGGACGCTTCGTTTATAATAACTAATATCTTCAAGGTCAATATTCCCAAAACTTGTTTATTACGGTCCTGAATTATTTTTATTTTTCGCAAAACAAATTATTGACAAGAATACGCAACGGAAGACTGAAGAACGATGAGAAGCCCTGTAGATGTTTTTTGACCACTGTAATATTCACCTAAATAGTTAACTTTTCCTTCATTTCATCGTCCTGAATACGGATTAGGATATACGACTCAAGACGGAAAGTATCTAGAATGAGACACACAACACCATTTTCGGAGTAAATTTATAATTATTTTTCTATATAATCTCCTATTCACTCAATACATTTAGCCCAACGTTTTTCAAGACCTTTTATTCCACCAGAAAAGTAAAAGCTATCAACAATTTTCAAATTTCATATACAGCTTCGATCTTGAGGTTCGAAAACAGAAAAAACTACGAAGGGGCCAAATCTAGCGAGTACGGTGAATATTCAATTAATTGGAATCGTAACTCATGCAGTTTCGCGATCGCATCGTGAGATGGAGCAATGGGTGTATGAATAAAAAGAAGTGTTGGCTGTTATTCCTTCAAACTGAAGCGAAAGCGTCAGTTTCTATGCATAAAAAAAAGTGGAGCTAAAGCTTGCACTTGCAAGTGAAAGCGATCGCTCCGCTGAGCAAGCTTTCACTTTTTCTGTATGCATAAAAAGAAGAATTGACTAACAAAAAGAAGATTTTGCTTTAGAAAGCAGCTCGTTGTATAGAAGTAAAGTATATTCGTTTGTGAAAGAAAAAGTGACGTCTTGAGTGTGGCGAAGAAGGCTGTATTAGCCCAGCGAAAGGTGTGTAGACCACGCAAGTCAGAAAAAGACTGCAAAAAGTTGTATAGACACCAGTCCAAAAAATGAAGGTCTTCATTCGTTTTCTTGCCGGCCCCGGATTCCAGTCTGGAATTTGAGACGAATCGGGTATACATCAGAGCAGTGTATCTCGCACTTATGTTCTGAACTGTGTTTTGGAAAAAGTGAACGCATGGATCTAATTCCCTAGTACCTAAGAGAGTATAATGCAAGCCAACGAAGAGTGGCACATGAAATACCGCTTCCCAACTACTATTGGCATTCTCGAGTGTACCCATATCCGCATCTAGAAGCCAAGCGATCATGGTGACGAATATATTAATCAAAAAGGGGTGTCAGCGTTAAATATCCAGGCAACGTGCAACAAGAACTATATTTTTACAAGTATTGAAGCCAAGTGACCCAGTTCTGTGCATGATTCTCATATTTGAAGAAATTCACCTGTTCGGCAATTGATGCAACGGACAACACAGACAGCGGTTATGCCATACAGCTATGGCTAATGACACCGTTTTCGAATCCAGTAAGTGATGCGCAGAAGAATTTCAGTACCGTACTGACAAGGGAAGGGTCATCATTGAGTGTTCCTTTGGACAGCTAAAACCCCGATTTCCTGTTCTGCAGTAAACGTGTAGAGTGCAGCTTGCAAAAATTCCGAAAGTAGCGGTCGCGTGTGCAGTTCTACAAAACATTGCAAAATATCTGGAGGACGAGGACTTTCCAGAAGAGAATGAACAGACAGTTTTACACAGGTGACCTGGTTCCGTGCATGATTCTCCTATTTGAAGAAATCCACCAGTTCGGCAACTGATGCAGCAGACAACACACATAGTTCTTCTTGGTGACCAAAAATTTCAATACTTTACTAACAAGATTGAGTTATGCAGTTTGTTTTTTCGATTGCCGGTCTTCTTTTTATCCGTTTTTGTTTTCTATCGAGTTATCATATTCTGCAATTTCTTCTGAGATTTTTGCGCTGTCATCTCCTTCCCAAACTGGCTTATGTATTGTGCCACAATTCTCTCTAGTGCAGTTTCATTCTTCTTCTTGGCCAATAGGACTTGCAACTTACTCGCTAAACGCGCTCGTGGATAAACATTCTTCTCGCAAATAAACAGTGGTTTAATTCACTTGTTGTATAATATTTATAACAGGTCGGTTGGAATATATTTGGTTTCTTTTCCATTTCCTATTTTAAGTTCAGATTTCTAGAGAGAAAAAAATCGTTTATCCTCAGAGTTTATAAGCAAATGTTATTGCGTTTGTGATTAATAAAGTAATTGTCCGTTACATTTTATATGTAATTGTAATAATGAGTAGAATTCCTTTCTTAATATCTTGTACTTTGTACTTATAATTCATTACTGTTTGAAAATAATTGCTCAATTCTGTTTTGTAGCTGGAGTATTTTCTTTTGATTTCCACAACTAACTAATTGTGTATCTAATATTTGATAAAATATTTCGTTAAAGGAAGATGGCATCTGGTCAATGGTCTCTACATCGTTGAAATCGAATACAATAAGTTATTACCTTTTGAACATAAATGCCATCGATTTTAATTAAAAAATAGAGGCACTCAAATACTATCTTCTTCTCGTTCTTCTGTTCGCGGTGCTTAATTATAAAAATGCTTTTAATTAAGTTAATTTAACGGTCAAAAGCGCACAGGGTATATAATTAGGGATAAAGGCGAAGGTGTGCTTTTATTTATATGCCTTACCACAACAACACGTATAATTTATGTAGTAATTACGGAGCATAATGCGTAATAAATCTAATTTCAGACGATGGACCCGATATGGACACGCGGACGGCAAAAATTGAGTTTTATAGAAATATTATGCAAATTTTTAATTACTCAGTATTCTAATGCGATCAGAAATATGAAATTATCTTTGAAATGATATTATCCGTTGTTCACGAATGTTACACTTTGAGAAAAAACGTTAAGGTATGATAGTACTTACTTAATTAATTTCACGCCTTACCATAGAGTATGAAATATGCAGACATTAGATACACCATGTTCAACAATATACTGTAAACAATATCCAGTGTTGTAGTTGTCGATAATAGTATTAACGGGTGCGCCATCTACTGGTTTCCTTTTAATCATAGGGAATGGCAACACTGGATGGACCAATTTGTTTTAAATTTTGACAGTTCGTCAATCTGATATTCCGCGGTATAAAACAATCATGTTTTCGCTTGAGGTGCGTTTCGAAATATTGAAAACTTACTTTCAAGGTCAGTGTTGTACAGCCGAATTTTGAAAAGAAGTATGGGTCGTGAAAATTCGCCAAGCGGAACCGCTGTGGTAAAATTGGTTAAGAAAGTTCGTGACACAGGCTTGCTATTGTACAACAGAAGTGGTCCCAGAGCTCGGACAGAGCACACCCCCGAGAATATTTAAGCTGTGGCCTGTAATGTGGGACAGAATCCATTGACCTCAACTCGACGCCGATGGCAACAACTGGCCATTAATCGCACCAGCCTAAGGAGAATACTACACAAAGACCTCAGATTATTCGTCTGCTAAATCCGGATGACTCAGAAGTTGTGAGCAAATAACCATCCGCTTCGATGTCAGTTCGTTGTGTGGGCCATAGACCAGCTCAATAATGACGTCGATTTTTGTCGAGCGGTGAGATTATTGGCCCATTTTTCTTTGAAAATGCTGCTGGAAACGTCGTTACTGTCAATGGTGACCGTTACAAAGCTATGTTAACCAACTTTTTATGTCCCCAAATCAACGCTATGAATGTGGACGACAAGACGGCGCCACATGCCATACAAGCCGACTGACAATAGATTCTTGCTCGTCAAATTTGACAATCGAATAAGCGGTGTTGCGAGTTGACGCCATTGGACTTTTTTCTGTGGGGTGCCGTTAAGGGTCCTCGCGAGTGGATCTGTCAACAATGGAAAAATAGCAGATTTCAGATGCCAGATATTTTTGTTGATTTTAATGATGGAGAAAACCTTTCAACGTCAACTTATGAAGAATTTAGTAATCTAGCCGGCTGAAGAATCAAATTTAGAAAAAAATCACCGGATTAAAGAAAATTAATTAATATGTCAAAATATTAAAAACCAGTTTTCTCAAAAATCCTTCGGAGGAGATTTATTTGCTTGTGTTCACGTTATAAATTGAATAGAAAGCTACCCGGCTGTGCATTTATTTTTCGTTCAACAATCCTTTACTTTGTTTAAAATGAATATAAAATAAATTAAAGTTAGGCAACCCACATTACAATGAATTGTTATTCTGCTATAAAGCTTTCCCGCGGTTACAAATGTGTAAATATTTAGTCATAAATGAATTTTTATTCACTTAGATATTGAGTTATTATTTCAAATATTTATTATATATTCCCTATGTGTAATAAGTACTCGGACATCCTTGGCTTATTAAATTATGTGTTATGCAACCAATATTACATTTCTCATTCACTAGCGAAGACCCTTAAAGAACGATGTTATGCAGATAATCCAGAGATAATTCTAGCTTTGAAACGTAACATTACGACTGTTATTGGCGAAATAGGCGGTGAAATTATCGAAAAAGTTCTTTAAAACGGGACTCAGAGCTTTCTGTAAGGCCAGCAGAGGGAGCCACATGAATGAAATAGTTTTTTTTTTTTGTTAAATCGGAGACTCCAACCTTCGCATTAAAAAGAAATTCAAAAGACATTGATGTAGACTCATATTATAGAGTTTTTAAAAACAAATCTTTAAATGGCCTCTAGTATAGTCTATTACTTTATTAAATGCTGATGTTTAGGGAAGTTGTCACTTATGCTGAATGTATGTGTATTATTATAGTTATTCCTCTATATGTATATATGTTTTTCTCCCAGTTTTTCTCCGTTTTCGTTTCCCTTTCCCCCTCCATCTCTCTCTCTCTCTCTCTCTTTCTCTCTCTCTCTCTCTCTCGCATTCTCTGTCCCCCTTTCAAGTTTGAGTACTATTTGTAATAATAAAAGAAAAATTAGTACGTTCGCCGCGAATCAGTGCCTGGATTACTGAAGACATTAAACAAAAAATTCATAACTTGCGGAAGCATGTTTTTGAAAGAAGCGGGAAGATTAGCTTCAGAGAAAAAAAAGTAATTATCAATCTGTCCGTTGCTGAAATCGCATCCCTTAATTGTGTATCTTTTTGATATCACTTTCTACCATGACTAATAATTTATCAAACACTACTTTAGGCATCCTTCAAAATTGTGATAGCTACCAGGATCGTCATTTAGTTCAAAATTTATCAGACTGAAATTGACCTTTGAATTTGGCTTTCTAATCTATGGCTTAACCCACCATTGTCGTTTAGGTTTCGTTAGCGTTATAGCAGCACCTATTATTATTGCCTCTGCTGCAGCGACTTCTAAACGGTCCATTATCTAAATTATAAAATTCAATTTTTACTAAATTCTCAATCCACAAACAACACTGAACCGATTTTAAATAAATGAGATGTGGTCACTATAGGCCTATACAATACTTATTCATGGTCCGAGATTCAAAAGCTGTTCAAACTTAAGTTCAAAATCTGAAGGTCGTAAATTTTTATCACTATACATCGAAAGTAATGATGACATATAATTATTTCATGTTGGTAGTACCACAAACAAAAATTGCATTTGTGAAAGATTGCTTGTACTTCCTCATCAGTGTAAACCAGCCCTGCAACTCTTAAAAATTGCAACGTTCGTGCAACTTTTCACATGTGATAAATCGCTGCAAGAAATTGCATCAGTGTGAACGTCACTTTATTGTTGGTTGTAACTTCTAAAGCAAACTTCATACAAAATTTTCTGTTTTTATTAATAATTTATAATGAAAGCCGTTTAACTACTATCAGAATTATATATCTCGACCAAATTCACTTAATAACGTGCGCGCGTTCAAATAACAATACATCAAATTTGTGAGCGAATAAAATTACAGATTAGCACAAATACAAACAAATTATTTACGTCCTGATTTCGTGAATTAATGAATCTGATGAAAAATAAATACGCCCGAACTAAGTTAGAAGTTAACCCCGCCAATTTACTAGGCGCTCGGACTGAATTCTTTCTTTATTACTTCTGTCACGAATTTTATAAATGCAGAATAAAGTATTTATATGAAATAAGCAATTCTATGTGTTATCAATATCGATAAGCATGTTATTTGTATGACATTACAGCTATAATACGTGGCCACAAACTTACGTGTAATCTTCTGATTGTATACATTATAGGGAGATGTTAATATGAAATTATATTAATTTATATGCTTTGACTTAATACCTTCTCCCTTCATTCCTAGTAGAGGGAAATACTGGACAATTTGAATTTTGAAGACGTTCAAGGAGTAATAAATACAATACTAAAGTTTAATAATAATGCTGATTGAATTCTACAAATTGAGATGTGGTTACCACACGACTTGCGACTTTTTCTAGAAACTTATATTTAATTTACGTATTTTTCGTTTTAATTTTCGTGTTTTATTGTTAAGGATAGTCTAACGTCTGACATTTTTTTTCTTCGACTAGGTTTCTTACATCAAGTGGTTAATTAATACTTTGGTGGTATACGTTGTTAGATGCAGCTCTTTGTAATAGTCTTTTAGCTTTTTAGCTTAATGTACGATTCCTTAGTTAACTGTGTTTTTGTTAATAGTTCCATATCAACCTATCAATTTATCTTATCAGTGTCACTTTGAAGTTTCTATTTTCCTAGTTATTTTTATGTTTTTTGATCTATATTTCTTTAATTTTATTTGATTTTGGTTGATGGTATCCATTTTTACGATGGTCCAAGATGGAGAATATAATATTGTCCATAATAACCATCACTTGGAAGACCGTACAAGATCCCCAAGATCCTCACGGTCATATGACTGGCATAATTTTTCAAGTTTGAATTCATATTGTGTTTCTTTTAGAATATTGGTCCAATTGTTAAGATTTTTCAACTTAATATCGAAGCTATATCCAAAGACAAATTTAACTACTTAGAGAGATTGGGGAAGCAAATGGAATATATTCAAGTGGAATGTGATTGCGAGTCCAGCTTGTGATTGCGGAGCTGAGATTGAAACAGTTAAACATATTGTTGAAGAATGTCCTCTAGCTGAATTTGAATTTGGATATACAAATTTACATAATTTAACTCCAGAGGCTGTTGCTTGGATCTTAACAACTAAAGACCTTTAGTTTTGTGGCTCTGTGATGTAGGTTCTTTATGCTGCAGGTTTTTTATTACATGCTAGATCAAAGGGTGAAGTGTTTCAAAAGGCCCCTGCAGTTATGGACCTGCTAAAATATTTCTACTCTTGTAATATAACTTACATATTGCAGTGATCTTGAGTTTGGTGGTAAATTGTAAATAAGCATAATCAAGATCACTTCTAGATTTAATTTAATTAATTACTATTTTATTTATTTTATCATGATGTGTATACAGATATTCATTAAGTTAATATTTTGGCAAATTTAATTTTTATTTACGTAAAATAATATTAGAATAAGCATAAAATATTAAGTGAATTATAACAAGAAAGTGTTTCCCGCACGAAAACTACTGTGACCGGGAGAGATCGACAGATTGGCCCCGTGAAAACGATATTCTCCGCTGGATGAAATTGACAAATCACGAACGTGTAAACAAATCGATGCTTAGATGTTTATTTACGTTTTTGAAAGCTAGTAATACATCGATTGACCGATAGGTGCAGCGCTATAGAAATGCAATTGAAGAGGTGGAATCGGTATCGTACCGAGGATAACCGTACGTTTTTGTGAAGAAAAATATCCATATAAGTCGGGAACCGCTGAGAAAACGGGAGATGCTTGGTGTAAACCGCTCTCAAAAGAAAAATTAGAAGTAGGTGGAAACCTCTTCTTCCTCTTAAACACAAAATGTTATTTTAACTTAGAAGTTTATTCATGAATCGGAACTTAGAATAATTTTTCAAAAAGGATTTATTATACTTAGAAAATTTTTCGATAAAATTGATTGATTGATAATATTTTATGGATTAAATATTATTCTAACTATAATATAATATTTTTATGAATTAGATACCAATTTTAATTCAAAAGATTCGTATACATTGGGACTTGTAATTATTTTTCAGAAATAATTATTTGTATTTAGAACAAGTTTTATCTAATTAAAACTTTGAAAATTTTTAACAAGTGTTTTTTTTTGTATGTACTAGAATGTTTTATTTTTATATGCAGGGTTATTACATCGTGTGTTATGGTAGAGCATTTTAGTGTTTATAATGATTTAATTTAATAGACTAATAATAATAAATGTTTTTTGAACTTAGAATTAAATATAAACACTCTGCATTGTTAAAAAATTTTCTTTATTGTTTATTTACAAGATTAGAAGGATTATAGTTTAATAAATTTTGTTTTATATTCATGTAGGATATTTAGACTGAAGAAGTTTATATTTTTTGAAATGAAGGAGTTTGAAATGTTATATGAAGAGTTAAGGTATTTAATAATGTTTATTATTAGTGTATATATATCGTGTTGTAAAAATTTCTTATGTGGTGCATTGTGTTGGAATTCTAGAACGAGGTAAAATTTTATTTTTTTTTTTATATATATATTTTCTTTATATTAATTATACTTTATCGTGTTTGTGTATTTGATATTGACGTGTTGGGTAATAGATCAGGGATGTGTGCAATGAATTAAGTAGATGTTTAATTCATAGCATGGAGCCTTGGTGAATCCTTAAAGCACGAATTGGTCTTGGTGGTACTGTTTTGGGAGCGAGCAAAGGCGCCGAGCAGAATTAATCTGGGCTGAGTCAATTAGTTGAATGCACAAAGACATTTTTGAATTAAACTCAAATATAAATATATGCCTTAAGGGGTGAGCACATAGTAGTGTATGTTAGGGTTGTGTCCAACGAGTTGAAAAGCATACTCGTAGGGGGGGTACCTACCAGTGTGGATTTGCTTTCTGATGGTACTGTCTTGGGAGCGAGCAAAGGCGCCAGACAGAACTAATTGGGGCAGAGCCATTACCTTAATGTTTATATACTTGCAAACGATAAGCTCCATATTTTTTTTTGTAATTAATTTATATTCCAGTACAACTCACAACATACAATAAAATATTTTGTTTAAAATGTTGATTGTTTACATGTATCTTTGACGAATGAAGAAAATGATAAATATGTTTAATTTTAAAAAAAATATAAATTTGTACTCGATGTTATTCTTTTTATTAATTATAATTTGTTTATTGTTTTTGACTATTTGAGCATGACATGCATAATTTTATGTAATATTTAAGATATTTAATTTTGTATATATACTTGTAAAATTTTTAAGAAATTCTTTAATATCCTTAATAAATCATATCATAAGGTTTATTTTGCATTTTATTTTCTTTATCTGACCTGGAAATAACTGAAGAACATTCATTTTTATTGGAGAGTGTATTTTTATTTTCTGCCCCTGAGAGAAAATTTTTCTTTAATAATATTAAACTGAGCTAGTTAAATGTAAAATTGCCTAACCTACTATTTTGCAGAAAATTTATTGAATCTTAGTCTAGCATAAGGCCTAGCACTAAGATGTATGCTTGTTTCTGCTCTTACTTACTGATTGAATAATTTAAATTATTTTTATATAAATTTCAATTTGCAATAGTCACAGCAATATGTTGTACCTCCATTATTTAAATATCAGAGTGCCCTGTAATTGTATTTTATAAGACATATTTTTTAGGGATAGATTTGTAAATATTAATTAATATTTATTTACGTATTAAATGTACTTGAATATCTATTATGAGAATAATATCACAATACATCTTCCTCTACATTCAATAAATTCTGGTAAATATCGGGAGTTGTATGATTTACTGGGATATAATGCATTGTAAGACTCATGCATGGCCGCAAAATTTATGGATATTTTATTTATGGGTGACCAATTATTCTTCGATTTGTTTGGTACTGACCGACCCACTTGACTTTTTTTGTACACGAGTCTTTCGCCTCACAGGGTCAGAAAGTCACATATGTCATCCCGCGTTCCGCCACACTCCACCAATTTCATATTTTATTCATCGCGGACCGGCTATCATCCCTGCTAGAACTTTACAAGCTGTGCTCCTTTTGTTTCGCGGGACATAAATCAAAAAGTGTGGGCGCAAAATTTTCACGAAATTCATATTTATTCATATAGAAATAGATGTGTACATTTTTATCGAGACGGTAAGAAGAATTATTGCCTATAGAAATGTCAATGCGATGTCTTTTACACGACATTTGGAGAACACATATTTTCCGAATCGCACTGATAGTGATGATTTATATTTATTATTATAGTTATATTTCCAATCCTTCGTCATTTTTTTTTGTTAACATTTCCAGCTTATTAAAAACTCTGGTAATTTTTCTAAAACAGCACTAAACCAATTTTCAAGTACAACAGAATTCATATCCGCGTGGGAAGAGATAGAGTTAGGAATGAAGCGATAAGAGAGGAATGTGTCGTTGAAGATATTGTCAGGTTCGTGAGGCGGAGAAGAAGGGAATGGAATGACCATGTTCAGAGAGCCGGAGACGATAGATTGATAAAAACAGCAAAAGACCAGAGACCTGCAGGAAAAGAGAGCTCGGTAGACCATTGAAACGATGAAGGGAAAGCTGGATTTCGAACGAAACACCATAAAGGAAGAATGCAAGAAGAAAAACAGATTACGACTTACATAAAAGAAGAAATGGTAATCGCCAGTCTTTTGCTTTGGAAAACTAACAATCCACCTACAACAAATCCATCTTCAGATCCTATGTGCACATTAATGTTGAATTTTTCACCTGTCGGGACACCATCTATAAATCCTTGCCTGTGGTTGTGTAGATTACCATTGACCCAAACTTTTCAATGTGTGTGCCCTTCATTTTACCACGTTTTATCTCAATAAAATATCTTTTTTTTGGGGGGCTTTACACAATCTAATAGCTGTAAAATATATATATCTTCAAGTACTTATCTCACTATGCTCTATCAATAAACTCTTTCAGCTTTGCTTTATCTACCTATAATAATAATATTTTATATATCTATTCATTTTAAAAATAAATATATTTTACTTAAAATTAATATTTTCACCAGTAGGTATAAAGATGAACGGCTTATTTGAGGTATATTGGCATGGCTTTGATTTTCTTTAAAAATTTTATTAAGTGAAGAAGGTTCATTGTTTTAAAAAAAAAGCTGTGTATTACTTTTCTACGAGAATTTTTTACATTTTCGTCAAAGTTGTTGACTAAATAAACATCTACTAGAGCTTTAGGCTGAGTAAGCGCTCCCTTGGACTTATATTCCTTTTTAACTTTAAAAACTATACTTCTGGCTAAACCTGCAATAATAGAATATGGGTAACTTCAGAAACATAACACATAACCTAAGAGAATACAATATTTACCTGTTATGGACACTATATGCGAAGATCTTACTATTTGGATATTCGAGTATCCGAGTTACTCATTATAATTCGAAATCCGGATCAAGATCCGGATCCGAGTATCCGGATATCCGTACTTGGATCCGAGTATCCGGTTTCGGATCTCTTATTATGATGTCTCAAATATAAAGCCGTCCTTATTTGTATTCTGATTATCCCTTCTGTCTATGATCGAGTTACTATTTTTCGTTACATTTTTTCAGGTTTTGTTATCTAAAGCTCTTCCTTTGAGGATGCACGTTTGTGTCATCGAAAGCCTTATCAAAATAGTGCAAAATAATACAAATACTTACGTTTATAACACTTTGTTCATATTATTCTCAATGTCAAAGTTTTTTAGACGTTGTTGTATTTTGTGCATGATACATTAGGGCAAATCTTAAATAAAATGGAAATAATTTAGAAGCCTACTATTAGATAGGTACGACACTTTTTTTTTTATACACGTGTGTAGTATTTAGTCGTCGTTATACAGAATGTTCATCAGAAATTGGACAATAAATAATTTGTGTATCAAAACCGCCGTTCTTCTGTAACTAGCGCTAGTGTGCACTAGCGCACTGCGCCAGTTAAAAAATAATTACTTGTTACTTTTAGAGTCAGGCTTGGATTTAAATTTAAAAGTCGTAAACTCTCAAAAACGCTTAATTAGTCGGTGATTACGCCACCCCTTGCCATCGTACTCAAGCAAACAACGTACAAAGAAATAACTACATATTCAAGTGCAAATTAAGAAAGTATTCGGATATTCAAATCAGACACGTATATAGATACTCGTATCTAAGTTACACAAGTATCTGGATATCCGGATATGGATACACGGATACTTGAATCTAAGTTAAACGAGTATCCGGATATCCGGATCGATACGGATCTAAGTTAAACAAGTATCTGGATATCCGAATATGGATACTTGTTTAACTTATGGTCGAGTATCCGGATATTGACGACTTGGGTATACGAATATCCGCGCAAAAGTGAGAGCCCTAATCTTATAAGTTTTGGAATTACTTGCTTTTCAATAAGGAACAAGTGACTAAAACGGCCGCGGTTTCCCGGTGGGGAAATAGAATGGTTTCTACTTGTACTCGGTATTGAGTCCATGATATATTATTGTAGACACTAAATAATCGGTCTAAGAGGTCTAAAAAAAAATATTTTTGTTGTATAAATATAAGACAGAAAAAACGAAGTAATTAGAAAAAAAGCGTGGAAAATATACAAAGCGTGACTGTCAAATGATGAGAAATGGAAATGAATGTCCATTAAGTGAGTGTTATTTGGGCACGAAAGGAACCAATCGAATTGTCCACATCATTCATTTATCTGTATCCTCTTTTGCCGTTAGGTGTCGAATCGTTCTGCTTTGCAAAATTTTCTCTATCCTGTCCTATCTTTAGATATTTTTTGAACATCTTTCCAGGTACTTCCCCGGTCCGCCAGCAGCTGCGCTATCTCCTGATTCCATGCTCTTCCTGGTCTACCTCTGTTTGTCCTCTTGTTCCAGCCGGCCTCCCATATTTCTTTCACAGGGTTTGTGTTACTCATTCGTGTGAGGTGTCCAAACCAACGAAGTTGTTTTTCGTTTTTCTTTTTTTTTTTTGTCGGGGGGAAATGCATCATGCACACCACGTGTTGTATTTCTGATGGTGGTAGTGTGGGACTTTAACCCACTAACCCCCCCCCCCATGCTCTTTTAATACACCCGGGATCGTCATTTAGTGACATGCATCAGGTGTATCCAGCCACTAGTCTATCTAGTTTCCTCTGTTTTCTGCTCGCTCTCTTTCATCCATCTCTATTTGATGCACTATTTCCCTGATGATTTCCTTTATTTTTTTCACCTTTACCAGCTCTTCATCATTTCTATAGATATTGTGTCGGGTGTTAATATGGTCCCGAGTTCCTCCCATGTTGCTTCCCGTACCTCACTCCATCTTCCGCACTCGAACAGTGTATGCTCCGGTGTATCCACATTAGTATAACAGTATATACAGTCATCTGTCTCTCGCTTCCCTATCCGATTTTTTCTATTACTGATGTTACACCTAGTTTTTCTCGCAACGTCTCATTTCTAATTCTATCCAGCCTGGTAACACCAACTATTCTTCTTAAAATCCTCATTTCGGTCGCTGTTATTCTTGATTTCAGCCTCTTAGTCAATACCCATGACTCGCTGCCGTAGCATACTGTGGGAAAAAATATTGTTTTGTAAATCTTTCTCTTTGTTTCCCTGCTGACCTCTCTCTTACTTAAAAATATGTACTTCAGTGCATGATATAAACAGTTTACAATTTTGATTCTGCGTCTATATCTCCTTTGTGGTTGATTATGGTTCCAAGATAGTTTCTATTTTCTTTCACCTTTATTGGATAACCATCTATTGTTATATTTGTTTCTTCTTCATCTTTGGAGACTGTCAATACTTCCGTTTTTCCTTTATTAATATTCATTCCAAAGTTCTTTAAAGCTTCGTGCCATATATCTATATTTCTTTGCAGGACATTTTTATTAGGAGCTGCAATTATCAAGTCGTCGGCATACAAGAATTCCTTGGCTATTATAGGTTGAAAGTTTCTGGACCCTACATAAATACCCTTTGTTAGGCTATTGGCACTTCTTCCAATTATCGTCCCCTTTTAGCACTAAAATTGAAAGGTAGTCCGCAGAATTAAAAAACAGAGTATAGTATTCTCCAAAAAACAGAGGCACTAATTCCAAACGCGACTGATATTGCAAACTCGTCTAGGGATTCCGCTCTACACGCGATAAAAATTAGTAAAATTGTGAATTAACCACTGGATGTCGACTACAAACTATATGATTCACAGGAAACCTGAATACTACAATACGAACATGTTTTAGCGAATGGACAACGAGATGAACGAACACATTTATAAATACTACAAAGGAAAAATAATTTTTCGTATCTCCAAAATAGTTCATTTTTGGGCTCATGTATATTAACGCTTTTTTACATATTTTTGACACGTTTCGCTGACAACATATTAGGACATACATATTATTTTCAAATTCTACTACTCGTGTGATATCATCGTCTTACGCTACTATTATACATAAGTGGAACAGAATTAATTCAACGAAACTGAACATTACGAATAACGCAATAATACCGAGTATGCATATATTTTTACTATATCCACTAACCGTTGCTGAATACCTCGTAAAGATAATTTAATAATTATTTACTGCAACCAAGGAAATATTAATCTTGTATACCTAATTGGAACTACTCCCACTTTTAATCGAGAACCGGTTGCCACATTCTACAAAAGAAAGGATGATTTATGTTTAGCGACAGTATGTTACACTAAAACTACATCTCCATTCCACATGTTACATACATACCGTGTGGCCGCCGTTCATAGCGCGATGCATGTATTAGTAACTACTGGTCGACTATAAATGGGCGTGCCAACTTGAATTGCCACACCGACAGCGGGCGTATAAGTTATACGTATAAATGTATTCGTAGGCAAATCAAGTGAAGAGCAGTGTAATAGGTATTGCGTTCCCGTTGTAAGTAATTATTTGTAGTTGTTTGAAGCATCAGATAATCACTGATAATATGTCAGTGAAGTAACTCATCACAGCTTCATAAACAACATAAAAGAGCAAAAATAAATAATAAATAACTCCTTGACTTTAAAATAAAAAAAACTTCTTAACTAAAATAATATTTTTCAACAAATATTATAATCTAAAAACTCAACTATAATAAATTACTGAAACATAAAATATTTACTTCTTAAAACAGAATTGTAATTCAACATTGCAATTAACCTGTAATTAGCTAAAAAAATGTTATTCTTAAGCAATAATAAAACTCGAACTGACGCCCATATGTGGAAGCGACTGCCCGACTACACCGTATAAATGTGGAATTTTTGGACAAATACGAGTGCATCATAGGCATATGCGAAATACTAGCTCTGTTGTAATCCAGTATAACACTGCGTCTACTTGTTTACCGTTCTAATACACAGACATCTCTATCTGTTTCGCTTACTCTACAGGTATCGCGATAATGCAGACGCACGCGGTCTTATGGTATATATGTCTCTACTCATATTGTATTTACTATTTTATACTGGAATACTGGTTTTCGTTCTCTTGCTTATACAAGGCGAATAAGTCAAACACACACAAAAAGAAATTATCGCCGCCATCCTTAAGTACATGTTAATATTATAAAATAACAAGAGGAGGTAATTGATCCTTCCTACAGCACAATGTTCGTAGACAATTATATGAAATTGTTTCTTGATTGAGGAGCTTTGTTATACAAAATTAAAACACTAATTATCTTCTAGTTCTGAAAATTTAATAAAAAGTTTCGTAAGTGAGTTATGTCGTGAGCAGGGCCTTGTTAACCCAAAAGGAACTATCAAAATGTCGTTTGGCTCTAACTATAAGTATCCGCTAGCAAGATTATTACATCCCCCCATCGTGATAATGACCAGAATCAAAACCTCAATCATTAAAAATAGAATTAAATCCAGTAAGTTATTATAATAAGTATATGTAGATATGTATGCACATGCCTACGCATACAAACTGAAAATATATACTTATGTATTTGTTATAAAAAGTTTGTATGTCTCTTTATATTATACTCCAGTAATGCCTTTATTAAAGTAATAAGCATCAAATCGTGAGAACTTAATTTAAACCGTTTTCGTGTGCTAACATAACACTGTTTAAGATATTAGTGTGAATGCAGAGGCATTGTCACATTAATTTAATTGCTTTATAATGTCTGCAGTAAGCTTGATTTCTTATAGACATGTTTCGCCTTAAAGATAATCAACTTGTTAATCCGCCTGCTTACTCTGAATTACTTGACAGGAAATTCTAAATTCATGTTATTAATATTTCAAGTAGAATTATCAGTTGTACTTGCAGTTGTCTTGGAAAACATAATTAACCTTTTTGTAGTGTAGTGTATTGTTTACATACAGTAGTACATTCCGCTTTTATTTAGTGATTATGTATAGTGAATATAAATTATAACACAATTCATGTAATAAATAATAACTTAACTAAGTATTTATTTAAAGGCATTAAAATCAATTTTCAAACTCTCCCCTCGTGTACATTTAGATAAAGTTTACAATTAATAATTCTACTCTATAAATAATGAAGTCTTATTGCTGGCTTCGTTATTTCTATGTATAACATATTAATTTATTATTAAATATTACAGCTCAGAAATTACGTTTGTGGGCCATAATAATCGACAGGTTAAATTATGCAAAACTAATATAAATCTGATATTACTTTTTTAATAATGATTTAGTCCTTTCATTGTGTAAAACTAATAACACTATGAATCTTTTAGTGTCAAGTCTTAGTATTACGCTAAATAGCATCTAAATTTCAAACTTCAACAACGAAAAGTCAGACTGACGTTAAGATGCTTTAAATTTCCGTTCCACCTGTCACCGTGACAGTAGTTCGTGTACAAAAATATACGTCTATACAAGGTGTGCCAATAGTTTAGAAAATCAAAAATGATTTTTTTGGCGTTTTACTGTAATAAAACAGTAATCGGACACGAAAAGGCGATTCAAGCTCGAAGAAATTGATGGACAGCTAGTTTCAATTAATAATAAAATAATAATCGACGAAGGAGATACATACATGATGAAACTCCATTATATATATATAATAAAACACAAGTGTATAGTTTCAAAATTATTATAATGTTTAACACACTACATATGTTTCGCCACACTGTGGCTTCATCAGGTGGATGAAAATACAATTTCAAAATACAAATTAGCTCCTATATATATATCAATACAAATTACAAACATAATCTCATTCTAAGAGGGGGTGGACATGTTTAAATTTTAGATTTAGTAGCGGGGAGTTATTTAAATCTAGTTGATCATTTAATATTATACCTAATTTATTACATTTATTAATTTCTAAACTTTCTAGCATATTAAATTTTTTACTTTTTCCTAAAACATGTAAAGTTGTAAAATTATTATTGAATTTATGATTATGTTCTAAGCAATGATTAGCAAAAGTTGAGTCTGTCTTCTTATCCCTATAACATCTATCGTGTTCTTTCATTCTAGTATCGAATGTCCTTCCTGTCTGTCCAACATACACTTTTTTACAGTCTTCGCATGTCAACTTGTACACCCCTGAGTTTAATCTATTGTCCGTTTTATCCTTAATGTTTTTTATTGCGTTTTGTAAGGAATTGTTGGTTTTGAATGAAATTGTCTCTTCTCTACTTGTTTTAATTAAGTTCCCTACTGTGTTTGAAATTGTACCAATGTATGTGATGGAATTATAATTGTGCGTTCTACTGTTTTTTACTGTGGGGTAAATTAAAGATAGCGTTTTGGATTTCTGTAGTTTTTCTAAAATATTATTAATTAAATCTATAGAGAAGCCGTTATTTAACGCTATAATGTATAATATGTTTAATTCTAAATCAAAGTTTTCTTTACTCAAAGGGACATTAATTAGTCTATGAAGCATTGATTGATAAGCAGATAATTTTTGTGTAATGGGATGAAACGAACTTGCGTGTATAGTTATGTCTGTATGTGTAGGTTTGTGGTAAATTGAAAATTCATGTTTATTAGTTATATGTAAGCTTCGGATAAATATGCATTTGCATAACTGCATATTCTAATGCATAATTAAGTCATTTTTGAGTTGAAGTCCATATTTTAGTCATTTTCAGTTTTATCTGCATATTTCCCAGTTAATTTTTTTTAACATAATGTAATGGTTTTTATGGGTCCAGAAAATAATAAATAATTCACTCACTATTTATTTTTAACAGTCTATAATTAAAACACCAAATAAAAATATAATTGGAAATGAAATTAAAGAGCGCTCTTCAAACAAACGAACTATATATAAACTAAATTCAATAAAACTATAATTATTGAATCACAGTAACACAAAATACTATGTATGTACAAATTTATCTAAGAATATTTATGTGACAGATTTATGTAAGAGTAGTTACTTGGTACACACGTATTTACATAACCGATTCTGAAAGAATGAATGAATGCTTTTTCTGTCTTGTTGCCTTTTTATAGAAGACCTATTATTCTCGAATTGCATTACATCAACAAATCTAATAGAACTGTCACCGTCCTTCGAAAATATATTTGGTAAATCGGAACACATAAAGATGCGCCACTACATAGCACTGAGCGTAGCCAAACTGGATCCGAGATCTATAGCGACTGCATGAGTCGTTTGGGTCCGAGATTCGAAACAGCCCGAGAGAGCGATGATGTTTCTCGGCAAGGGGTTTGCGGGACGACTTAACGGAAAGACACGCAATTTTACTATAGCGTTGCGCATCTTTATATATATATTCCTTCAATAAACGGGTAAATTCCAAACAGCTTTTATGACCGATTATCAGGTACCCAACCCGCAAGGAGTGGAATATTCCATAACTTTGTTGTTAGATATTGAGAAGCGAACATCCCAGTGTTAAAAATTCCGAAAGAATAACGATCAGTTAGCGGAATTCTAAACCAATTTGTTAAAGACTTCAGCGATTTTACAACTGATAGAAGTGTGCTGTTTTGTAAATACTGTGAAGTGAGTGTAACAGCAACAACAAGTGACGCAACATTTACAAACCATTAAGCGCAAAAAAAAAGAAGAACCGAAGTTTAGGAAGTAAACAGCAGACGTTAGTACCAGCTATATTAAAACCTGGTCCCAGTCGTTCACCATTTAACGAGGAATTGTGTGAAGCTCTAATTTCTGCGGACATACCGTTGGCGAAAGTAAAAAATGAAGCATTTAAAACCTTTTTGGAAAAACATACCCCAGCAAAATATTCCAGACGAATCTACAATGCGAAAAAACTATGTTCTGCCATTATATAACGCCACAATACAAAAGCTGCGACAAAAAGCTAAAGATAAAAATATTTGGGTATCTTTAGATGAAACAACGGATATAGAATAAAGAAGCATAGCAAATTTTGTTTTTGGTATTTTGGGAGTTGAAGAAGAAAGAAATAAATCGTATCTGTTAACAATAAAAGTGTTGGAAAAAGTGAACCATACAACAATGGCCACATTTTTCAATGATGCGCTAAATTTTTTGTGACCAACAGGCATTTGCTACGAAGAAGTGCTCGTTGTGTGTACGGATGTTGTTCCATATATGTGTAAAGCAATGAGTGGTTTGAAAATACTTTATTCAAAAATTACTCACGTTACATGTGCCGAATTAGTGCGTTCCGTTTATACAAATATAAATTTGTTAATATCATCGACTAAGAAAATGTTTTTAAATGCACCTTCTCGCGTTGCCAAGTTCAAAGAAATTGCTGGTGGTGGGATTCCACTTCCGCTGTCCCCTATTCTTACAAGATGGGGCACCTGGATTGAAGCTGCAAGCTATTACGCTCAACATTTTGAGCTTATTGCCCGTGTTGTGAACGATTTCTATCCTGAAGAAGCGAAAAGCATATAGGAGGCTCAAAACGCTTTAACACAAAGAGGATTGCGCGAAGATTTGATTTTCATTATATTAAATTTTACTTGTATTTTCGAGTTTATTTTGAAATTGGAAACCAAGGGACTTAGAAGACGTTTAGAAAACAGCATACAAATTGTTGAAAATGTTTTTGATAGGTGAAGCAAATTAAAAAATTGTAGTTTTCCCAAAAAAATGTCGTCAGCTTTAGATAAAAATACTGGATATCAAATTTTGAAAAATATTTCTAAGGGTTTACAAAATGAGGAAACTGCTGTTGCTCCCAGTAATTTGAAGCTCACTGACATAGTGGATTTATCATTCGCTCCTATTGTATCATGTGACGTGGAGCGATGTTTTCAGAATTTAAAAGTATTTTAGGTGATAATAGGCATAAATTTATATTTGACAATTTATTACATCATGTCATAGTGAAGTGTAATAGTAAAAATCTGTAAATTTATTGTAAATAGACAATTACAACCTTTAAAAAATGTTTTATTTAAATCTAATAAACGATTTTTTAATGCATATTTAAATGCATATTTTTAATGTTTTAGATGCATATTTGCATGCATATTTTGTACTTTTTTAATGCATATTTATCCGAAGCCTAGTTATATGTGTTATAGTGAGATCTAAAAAGTTAATAGTTTTGTTTTCTTCTATTTGAATCGTAAATTTGATGTTTGGGTGAATAGTGTTAATATAATTATGTAACTAATAAACATGAATTTTCAATTTACCACAAACCTACACATATAGACATAACTATACACGCACGTTCGTTTCATCCCATTACACAAAAATTATCTGCTTATAAATCAATGCTTCATAGACTAATTAATGTCCCTTTGAGTAAAGAAAACTTTGATTTAGAATTAAACAGAATATACATTATAGCGTTAAATAACGGCTTCTCTATAGATTTAATTAATAATATTTTAGAAAAACTACAGAAATCCAAAACGCTTTCTTTAATTTACCCCACAGTAAAAAACAGTAGAACGCGCAATTATAATTCCATCACATACATTGGTACAATTTCAAACACAGTAGGGAACTTAATTAAAACAAGTAGAGAAGAGACAATTTCATTCAAAACCAACAATTCCTTACAAAACGCAATAAAAAACAATAAGGATAAAACGGACAATAGATTCAACTCAGGGGTGTACAAGTTGACATGCGAAGACTGTAAAAAAGTGTATGTAGGACAGACAGGAAGGACATTCGATACTAGAATGAAAGAACACGATAGATGTTATAGGGATAAGAAGACAGACTCAACTTTTGCTAATCATTGCTTAGAACATAATCATAAATTCAATAATAATTTTACAACTTTACATGTTTTAGGAAAAAGTAAAAAACTTAATATGCTAGAAAGTTTAGAAATTAATAAATGTAATAAATTAGGTTTAATATTAAATGATCAACTAGATTTAAATAACTCCCCCCTACTAAATCTAAAATTTAAACATGTCCACCCCCTCTTAGAATGAGATTATGTTTGTAATTTGTATTGATATATATAGGAGCTAATTTGTATTTTGAAATTGTATTTTCATCCACCTGATGAAGCCACAGTGTGGCGAAACATATGTAGTGTGTTAAACATTATAATAATTTTGAAACTATACACTTGTGTTTTATTATATATAAATAATAAAATAATTAATTTACATCATTGCCTGTTTCTGTATGTACTTTTGACATTAGAAGTTTCGTTACTGTCATCACAGCGTTTTATTAGTTACTTGATTTATTTTTCTGTCATAATGAAAATTATCTCTGAAAATACAAAATAGGCCTAGGCAGATAGCATTTTTATGTTAATAAGAATGGGAAAGCAGTAATACAATTCTAATACAACTATAGTCTACAAAAAATAACATTGAAACGACTAAGTCTCTTAATATGTTGAGTAGAATATATACACACAAATGTACATTGTAAGTAGATTTATCATTTAATAATTAATTATATAATATAGAGTGTCATTTCAGGTGAATACATTACGAACAAGTTTTGTTAATTAAGAAATAATTGGGGAAGCATTCTAATGTTTAAATCAAAAACTATTCAATACACAATCACCCTCCAACTAAACAAGAATCCATGCAGTGGTTTCATAAGGGCTCCCCACCACCAAAAAAAGGCCAAGGCACAATTTTCTGGAAAAAAACTGATGGCAACTGTTTTCTCGGATGCTGAAGGAGTTTTGCTTATTGAATATATGTCGAGAGGGTCTACCATAAATGGAGAGGCCTACGGAAAAACAATTAAAAATTTAAAAACTCCTCTGAAGGAAAAACGCCCGCATTCTTATCCACAAAAAAACTTGTTGCTGCACGACAATTGTTGGGTTCATAAGGCAAACAAAGTTCAGCAGATAATCAATGACTGTGGGTTTATAGAGTTAAGGCATCCACCTTATAGCCCCGACCTAGCTCCGTCAGGCTTCTCCTTATTCAAAAATTTATAAAAGCATCTAAGAGGAAAGCGTTTTGCTTCTGATGAAGAACTCAAAGAAGCTGATGAAGAATATTTTGCGGGGTTACCGAAGCAATTTTTTTCTGAGGGTATGGGGCAACTGGAAAAAAGATGGAATAAGTGTATTAGTGTTGAAGGGAGTTATGTAGAAAAATATTTTTTTTTGTTCTTTTATGTGCTTTTTTTCATGGCTAGGTAGATAACATAAAAATACGCCCTTGTACATTACAATAGAAATCATAACTATAACAAAATCCAGATATCATACTAAGTTTACATATCAAATGTGAAAATGATAATGTATTGAAGTGTCTTGTACTTTTTAGTATTCTGATTGTTTTATTGTCTCTTTTCCGTCTACTTCAAGACAATATACCTGGTATACCATGCCTTCTACGATACAACACGATACGTTTATTGTAATGTCGCACTTTCGCAGTGGAACATTGCAAGAGGATGGATCATGGAAATATTCATTGGGATCATGTTTTCAGCAATTTGTAACGGAATATGGAAATCTGGAAATAAACTTGGACACATTCACTCGTCATCGCCATAGAGTGATTGGAAGGTTTAAGGAAACAGGGAGCGTTTGTAAACGTAAACCTGAAAAAACACCAACAGTTTTAACCGGAGATGTGGTGACAGACATTACGCAAACGATTGGAAGTTAGTCCCACAAAATCTGTACGAAAGCTGTCTGCTCAAACTAGTAAAAAGATCTAATAGCACTATGTATTTAAATTGTAGGTATTTCATATGGAAGTGCTCATAAGGCACTGAAAACAAACTTACGTATTGCTGTGGATGTAACAATGCTGATGAATAATGAAACTTAGAATAGTCTATTTATAAACTTATTCCTAACAGCATAAAATTTTTATTTATGTTCTTATGAGTTCTTGCACTGATTTGCTACTTATATCCTTGTACACCTCTTATTTAGTTTTGCTTGGGATAAGGTCAAAATTAATCAAAGTATCTAAATCTCATATAAAAACTATAATTATATTTTTGTAAAAACTTGACGATCATTAATGACATTTCCACACTATCTATATATACAGGCTGGTTCACCGCGAACTGAATCGACCGATGGTGGAAAAACTATAGCTAGGAATGATCTGAAATCTTTACACTATACTAAAGTCGATGGGGGCCATTCGCCTAAAATATTTTCAAAATGGCGGCACTTTGGGTTATGCCGGAAGTAGGCACCAACTTCCTAGTTTTAAATATAATACCCTGTATATTGTCAGGTTTTTAGATTCTACGTGAAATTCTAAATATATTTCATGTATAATGTAAGAATATATAAAGAATATGTAAGTGTAACCTTTTTTGACTTATTGAAATTCTTATGTTAAATTTGACGTTTGCAGGCAGAAAATCAATAGCACTTTTTCCATATAAAGATGAAATAATTATGTAATTTGAAGTAAATTCTATCAATAGATGGTCTAATGTACAAAATTGTTACAATTATTAATATAGAGTGTACAAATTATACGCCTGAAAACGAATTTGGAAAAATTGCCAAAAGACAATTTTTTTAAATGGGAAGCAGCAACTTTTATAATTTTATCTTATTCTGCATTAAAAATAAGGATCACTTTATATAAATATGTCTATTATAAAAATTGGTAGTTCTCGAAATATTGGCAAGTTAGTGTTTTTATTTTCTACAATTCATACTGTTTGCATTAGTTCTTTTTACTTTCTTATACGTAGTATAAGGAAGTATTGTGATGATGACCTCGAGATTTTTGCAGATGTTCACGTTTTGAAGTCCCCTGATACCAAAAAAGTGGTTTTTAAAAAATGTCTGTGTGTGTGTCTGTGTCTGTCTCGCTGCGTGTGACTACGATAGCGGTCAAACTGCTGTAGATATCTATTTCAAATTTTGTATTTACGTATGTAATCTCTCTCTTGAGATTTGATTAGTTTTTCAGTAAAATCGGTAGACCGGAAGTAGTAGTTTACTTCAGTGAAAAAATCGAATTTTGCAAATATTTCGTCAATTACTAAGTTTAAACAAATTTATAAAGAATTCAAATGTACTCAAAATTAAATTTAAGACAAATTCTCTTAAAAAAGTTTTTTGAGATTCCTACCGGAAGTAGGTCTTTTACTCTTATCGAAAATCAGTTTTTTGCGAATATCTCGCAAGTCATGCTTTCTAGGCAGGTACATTACGAGTATAAAAGTATTTAAATGATAATTTTAAATATCTTTTGTATGAAAAAAATTTCAAAATTCGGACCGGAAGTACCACTTTTACTCTTAGCGAGCAGCACTTTTTTTCGAATATCTTGCAAAGTATGCATTCTATGGCGATTTATTAAGAGAATGAAAGTACTTAGAATAGGATTTTGAATAATCTTTGTATAAAAAAATTCTTAAAATTGTATAGTTGGAAACGCTCATACGTATAAGCAAGTCGTGTGGTGGCCACACCTCATTTTTTCAGTAGTTAGCCATGACAGTGTTTCCAAATTATAAATTGTCATTCGTTGAAGAAAAGTTATGCCGGGGCACTTAAATTATACAAGCGATGATTATTTAAATTTATTTATTATTTATGGGGAATGTAATAAAGTTATGTCAAGAACATATGATACATTTGCAACTTGATATCCGCAAAAACGGAAACCATCTACCAATACCGTTAAACGTATTATAGAAAACTTCAGAAACTTTGGATCCGTGAGGGCAAAGATTCAGGGAAATAAACCAGTTATTAATAACGATAATAATGTAATGCAAATGTATCACATATTCTTGACAACTTTATTACATTCCACATAAATAATAAATAAATTTAAATAATTATCGTTTGTACAATTTAAGCGCCCCGGCATGACTTATTGAAATTATGATAAGGTAAATGACTTTTCTTCAACGAATGACAGTTTATAATTTTGTAAACACTGTCATGGCTAACTAATGAAAAAAGAACTAATGCAAACAGTATGTATTGTAGAAGATAAAAACACTAACTTGCCAATATTTCGAAAACTACCAATTTCTAAAATAGACATATTTATACAAAGTGATCCTTATTTTTAATGCAGAATAAGATAAAATTATAAAAGTTGCCGCTTCCCATCTAAAAAAATTGTCTTTTGGCAATTTTTCCAAATTCGTTTTCAGGCGTATAATTCGCACACTCTGTATTAATAATTGTAACAATTTTATACAAATAGTACTTAATTAGACCATCTATTTGAGAGAATTTACTTCAAATTCAATAATAAATTCATCTTTATATGGAAAAAGTGCTATTGATTTTCTGTCTGCAAACGTCAAATTTAACATAAGAATTTCAATAAGTCAAAAAGGGTTACACTTAGATATATGACATTATACATGAAATATATTTAGAATTTCACGTAGAATCTAAAAACCTGACAATATACAGTATATTCTATTTAAAATTAGGAAGTTGGTGCCTACTTCCGGTATAGCTCGGAGTGCCGCCATCTTAAAAATATTTTAGGCGAATGGCCCCCATCGACTTTAGTATAATGTACAAATTTCAGATCATTCCTAACTACAGTTTTTCCGCAATCGATCGATTCAGTTCCAGGTGAACCACCCTGTATATATATTTGTTTTACAAGGAAAAAGAAAAAAGAAAGCATTTGTACTCACTTTAGAGTTATAATGCTTGTGAAATACTTATACATCTATAATGATAACTGAAAGAATAATTATCTTGTTCCTTTAAATAAAAAAATATTATTGATTCTTGATAGTTTGTTTATTAATACGAAGTCAACTCTATTTCACCAAAACATACATTTTCACATAGTGCCTTGGTAATCCTCGCAACGTGAATGCTCTGAAACTGGCCTATACTAATCGCTAGCTGTAAACATTCTCACATTGTACCTCTAGTAGCTTAGCACCTGCCCATCAAAACCATCTCCGCTTATTCGTATTTATTTTATTTGAATTACTAAATTAAATAACTATATAGTAATTAATGATACCCAACGATTTACTAAAGGCAAATATTTTCACATAGTTCCTTCAGCACGTCTAACACCATTAACGACTCTTTTATTATTTTTATGAAAACGAAATATTGTTATAAAAGAAGATAATATTTATGTAATATTTCCTAAATTGAATTATTCATCTCATAACTTACATCATTTCATCGTATATTTTGTCAAATCTAACGTACTGATATCCGCCATCTTTAAAATTAGTGCAAAGAAAAGAAAAATTAATTGAATGAAATTATTTAAAAGAAAACTAAATTAAAAATTAAACTCTAACTCTTTTATACAAATGATTGAATCGTGAGTCGATATGTAGTGTCTAATAAACCCTACACTCACTTTAGCTATGTTAAATCTGTTAATCTTTTACAAAAATTAGCGTCTTTACTCCTCGAATTACAAACTTAAAATCTTCCTGTTCAATCTTGTTTCTTGCCTTATATAAAAAAAATAAATGCCTATCGACAGTTTTTAACGCCTCTCTCATCTAATTAAATTTTAGGTTGGCATCTATTTTCAAAACGCCTGTGGTGAAATTTTCTCGTTTGTTTTCTTTAAGTTGTCTCGCTCGAACCAATATACATCTATCATCTTGACAGCTACACACACAAATGGCGGCGCCTGTTTGTTATTAAAATTTTACAATATTTGTTGCATACCATGCATACCTTTTCATCATTTGTTACATCTTTCCGTTTCCCATGTTGCAGTTTTTTCCTTATTTCTCTTTTAGAAACTTTTCTGTCCAGCAGTAACGAAAACACATTACATACCACAGGAATTCTTCTGGCTGTACTTGGACTGCATAGAACGTCGGTTTTCTTCCTATTTTCCCCATTCTCGAAGCATGCTTTTTCTTATGGTTTTGCAGGTTTTTAAACCACACATGACCATTTTAAAATCATTGTCTTTGAAGCCCTTGAGTTATACATACAAGAACTAACAAGTGTATTTCTAATTCATATTGTTATTATTTACACAAAATATTCTTATTTACGATCTGACATTTCCAATTGGAACTGTTTTTTGATTTATATCGTTTTTTATACAACGTGTACATATCTAATATATTTACTTTTATTATTACTATATTTTCTTATGAATTGGCAGCACTATTCATATTTTAATTCATATTTTATTTGTTCAATTTCTTTCTTTCAAGACTGCATCATTTCTCTCGAGCACGTCTGTTTTTTGTGTAATTTCATATGGCATTTATGTGTCTTTTAGACAGCATAAAGCCTATTGATTTATTTTGTGTTTGTTTTGTACTTAACGTTTATACTTATTTTAATTAAAATATACTAACAATACTATACTATATACTAACAAGTTTGTCTTTAAATAGAGGCAACCCATTATACTTATATTTGCTTGTTTTGAAGGTATACCATAAATTTTTAATAAACGATTTTTAGAATACAATTAGTGTTCTTTTTCAATAACTAAACTAATTCTTAATACTATTATTTTGATACTGTGAAGATCACAGCAATATGGACCCATATGAAGTTTCGGTTCTACAACATTTACGGCCCAATCACTTTGAACAGAGATTTAATTCTTGCAACTGGTTTAATGAAATATTACATGAAGAAGACTTGAATCGCACTTTCCTTTCGGATGAAGCTTGGATCCATTTGGCGGGGTATATCATCAACAGAAAATCAACATGTTTTTGTTGAAAATACTCTCCATCCTATCAAAGTTGGTGTTTGGGTTGCAATGTCGAAAAGACGTATTATTGGACCAATTTTTTTTCTATGATACGATTAACTCAATACGATACCGAGAACAAATATTGAAACCATTCATTAACAGCCTTCACGAAGATGAATTGACCCTGGGGTACTTCCAACAAGATGGGGCAACTGCACAACAAACTATTAATTATGGTAACCGATTGATTAGTCGAAATCGATGGCCAGCCAATTCTCCTGATTTAACCCCACAGAACTTTTTCTGTTTAGCCATCTAAAAAATATAGTGTTTTAGAACAGATTGCATAATCTCAATGAATTTGAAGAGGCAAGTAGAATAGAATTGCAGAATATCACACCGCAAACACTCCACAATGTGTTCAATAATATGAGAAGACGTGTCTATCTATGCATTGAGAATAACGTTGGACATTTCGAACAACTTTCATAAAATGTATTCATTTTGGGAGATAATTATGCGGGAATATGTTTTACAATAATAAAGTTGTAACATATTTATTATTGTTTATGATAAAAAATAAAGTGCCGTTATTATATTTCTACAAAAATTCTTTCATATAATTCTACTTAAAACTAACCCTATTTCATTGACAGTTATCACAAGAAAAATGTAAATATATAGTAAACCTAACCACCAAAATAAATAAACATGTTCGCCAATTAGACTGTGTTACTATCTTAAAATCAGTTTGGCCAACTCAGGACAGTTCAAAATGATTACGTTGTATATGATAATGAATAGTGTTTGTGTACATCTACATCTACCGTATAACGAAAGAAGGAGTTTAAGTTTTATAGATGTGTTTGTATACTGTTATGCCAAACGGGTACAGAACACAAAAATCATGTTTCTTAAAGTTTGCACTTTGGCCATCACTACGTGTGCCTCTTACTATTTTGTTTATTCTATATAGATTAATTCTCATACTTCTACATAGAAACATATATTTCTACTTCAGTCATATTTCTGTCTCATCAAATATTCCAAACGACATTACGAAATAAATATATTTTCCAAATGCAACGTATGAAGACTGTTAAAATTTCTTTGATTTACACAGTGATATTATATCAACCAAACTTTATGTCATCAGGAAATTATAAAAAATAAATACAAAGCTTTGTTGTAAATGTGCAAATTTTATTTCAGTTCCACACCCCATCGAATAAAAACTAATGAAATTAGTAATAATTATAGCGCTGTTAGTGTAATTCATAGCAAAATGTCATTCATTTTTGTACTACGTACTCCCGGTCCGTCGGAGGTCTTTTATACGTTCAGGGGGGTTGTTTAGTGTAAACACGAAGCGTGCGTCCGCCTTCGAATGACATCTAGGATACATCCAAATAGTAACAATCACTGCAATTCAACTACGAGTCCGTAACGTGCTTATTACGTGACCCCTATAGGCGGCACATTATAAAAGCACCATTTGTACTACTTTCGAAGGTGTTTCTTGCGTCTACGTCGAGTGAGATACCGTGGAGAGGGCGTCCAAAGCTGTTCGTGAACAGCTGCAGCCCGCACGAGTCGAATTATGTTATAGCGAAGGCGGCAACAGGACTTTTGTTAGGTACGTAAATAGGAAAGAGGAATCGTATTCCATTTTTCTCTATTTCAATTTAGCGGTACCCAACCGGAAATAAATTTGACACCCAAATTGTGTATAGTCATTAAATGTTATCTGAAATGTATTTTAAACTTCAATTTATTTACAGTTTTGATTGTCCTAGTATAGAGACATAGGCAAATTAAACAAATATTTTTGCTGTTTAGAACAAAAAGGTGTCCATGTACACTATTCGTCTAAACTGCAGAACAATATTCACCAGCAGAACAATCCAATGCAAGGTTAGAAGTACGTACAGTGATTGCACGAGCTCCCCATTGCAGTTTTAATGGGCCACCTTCTGTAGAATTTATCTGTTAAAGTCATGCCATGTAGATTGACTCTTATATATTTTGACGAAGAGTGATGTTTTGATAAAGTGCTGTTAAATGCAGATACAAAGAGAAAAAGACCAGATGCAGGCATACATTGACATAAAACATTCAGGATGCTGACAAACCAAGCAAAATATTCTGAATTGTAATAGCATTGAAAAACGTTGTACGAATAGTAATTCACTAGCTGTCCATCAATCTCTTCGAGCTTGAATCGCTTTTCGCGTCCGCTTACAGTTTTATTATAGTTCGCTGTAAAACGCAAAAGAAATCATTTTTGATTTTCTAAACTTTTGGCACACCTTGTATAGACGTATATTTTTGTCCACGAAGTACTGTCACGGTGACAGGTGGAACGACAATTTAAAGCATCTTAACGTCAGTCTGACTTTTTGTTGTTGGAGTTTGAAATTTAGATGCTATTTAGCGTAATACTAAGACTTGACACTAAAAGATTCATAGTTTTATTAGTTTTACACAATGAAAGGACTAAATCATTATTGAAAATGTAATATCAGATTTATTTTAATTTTGCATAATTTAACCTGCCAATTATCATAGCCCGCAAACATACTTTTGACATACCTTTTGTTATAATGCAAATTTGTGAACAATGCATGCCCATTACACAGAAGAATCAAGTTTTAAATAAAATGTTGGTATAGAATAAGTATGACTTATTACTTTTATTTATAATAGTGAATTTATAACTGGCTTCCATATTAATAATTAGTTTCATTTGTCTGCTCTGAAATTGTTCCTGTCAAAGTGAGTTTGCAGTGGCATTGAGTCGTCGCCTGTAGATCGTGCTCTGGCTATGTCGGTTGCTGAGACGATCCTATTATAATTTAAATATTTAGTAGTGACGCTGGTAGTTGAACTAAAAACAATAACCAAAAATAATACTGACCGACGTTGGAATATCTGTGTAAACATTTTGCTTACACACACTGTAAAAAGAATATAATTTGTAATTGTTGGATCATTTTGTGATTTTTATTAAGTATTTAAGGAAAAATAACACAAAAAGGTAGTTCATGATTACAACCAATCCATCGAAATAAGAGCCACCAGCCTGGGACACGATCATCATCAACCATCATCAGAATGTTTGATTAACAATTTGATTTAATGGTGTATTTTCAAACATATCGCATTAAATGATTGAACGCTGCCCATACTTCAAACTTTCTACTGACAATCAAACTATTTAGTAGAAGTAATTGTTGAATTAGACTGGAATATTTACTTTAGTAAATTGAATAGTTACAAAACAATTGTCATTACATTGGAATTTGATTCGTCTGTCACCTAGTAATAATAATATAAATCATATTTTAAGGTAATTGTCTAATACCGTGCCGTCAAATACTTTTCGCATTAGAGTAGGCTGTTTTTGAAGTTTTTAATCAATGTTGGTGTACATGCTAATTTTTTGAAAACTTCAAATTCTGACAGTTGTCATACTTAAATTCAAATTATAGACGCCTATTATTATTTATATGACATAACCAAACTATTAAAATTATGCACTGTCACCAACCATTAAAAAAAAAGCATGGCCGTCTCTAATGCGGAAAGTAGGTATTTGAAGGCACGGTATATAGGCAAAACTAAAATGGATCTGATAGCACTTTTCTCATTAATATTTTAGTCATTTCGCTGTATAAAATTTGTAATTTCATATCTTTTTGTGTCAAGGTCTAAAATAAATATCGATGAAGCTTAAAAACATGAACCATGAAATATCAGACAGATGTCAGGGTGTTTAACCTTTTTTTTTTGAAATAATTCAAATAAATCATGAAAGCAGTTCAGATTTCATCACGAACTGAAATCGATTGATCGTTTTGACGTTTTATAACCTGCAATTAAATTTTTGTGAAATTGCCAACATTAATCAAAAGTCAGATGGACTTTTTCTGACAATTCTGACGTTTCCTGTAACATTTAAGCCACCTAACGTGAATGTTGAGCTGACCAACATTTCGCGTATGCTCTAGTTAAATATATCGGTGTTAAAATAATAATAGATGAGTAAAGATGGCTACACCCTTTAACTGTTACTTAATTTTAGTTTAATAATATACTATGTTCACCAATTTTGATCAGCATGATGTATTCGTTTCTTTGAATTACAATTAACGTAGGGCTTCCGGGACAATAGTCAATAGAAATAAATTTATATGACGTTGGTTGCAAATAATCAAGCTCATCAGTGCTCCATAATGTTTGTCATAAAATGTCGATATAAGTCATCAAGTGCTGATTATTCAATTTACTCTTTCCACCTTTTTTTTATTTAGGACACATTAATTTAATAGAATACTTGCTCTTTTTGTTATTCCATGAAACTCTTCGAGTTTGAATTGCTTCTTTGGAACGTGACTACTGCCAGTCGCAGAGGCACTTGAATTTTAACGGTTATAAATTTTCTTTTAATTAGTTTATGAATGAAGATGCAAATTAAATGAAATATCTCTAGAAATTAATTATACATTATTGTGGCATCTATAATTATAGACAAATGGATTTATTAACTAAAAAATTTCCCATAAAATGTTTAACATTTCTATAGAATTTACTGAAAGCTGATTACTTGGAACATTTCGTTGACATTCAAGTTTGATATAATGCGTGTGCACCTAGTCTAAGTTGAATGTAAGTAGGCCGAACAGGTAAACCTAAGATGGTTGTATGATCAAGATTTGTTGTATCATATATAAATTTCTTTGTTTTTTAAATTTGGTAGTACTCTAACTTTATTTGTCTCAAGTTTTATGATAAACGTTGCCCATACGTTAAATTATCTTGCAAACTGTCATGTGTCACCACCATTCGATCTATTGCGAGAATGAATTGTCAAATTGAATGTCACTGTAGACATACCGTGCCTTCAATTAATTTTTTTTGGAATAACCTACGATTTCAATATTAATTTGAAAACACTGTGGAACTTTTCAATAAATTGACTTAACTATGACAGTAGGTAGTCAAAATGAAAAACATTACTATAGCACAGTATTCCCAAATTAATATTGATATCATAAGCTACTCTAAATTTAAATTAAAGACGCAGTAAGTATATTTGTATGTAGAAAGATGACAGAGATGTGTCCAAGACATTAAAGATACGATAAATGACCGATACAATAGTAATAATAATAATAATTGATGATAATTGATGAGCAAGTGCTCTTTTAAGATTTTGATTTGAGTGGTTTTCCATCTGGTTATAGAAACTGAGCGCTCTTTCCTTGATGTAGTCAATAATGGTTGGGGTATTTGTTTCATTCATTATTTGATTATTTCTCATATACCATGGAGCATTTAGTATCATTCTAAGACTGGTGTTTTTTGATGTTGGTCTTGCACATATGCACCCATGCATATGTGAATATTGGACCTAATACTTGTTTGTAAAGTAGAATTTTGTTGTTCGTGTTCAGCTGGCTTTTTCTGCCTATAAGAGGCCATAGTTGACATCTTGTTTGTTTGGTTTTGGTTATCGTTTTTGCTATGTGTGTGTTATAATTGAGCTTTATATCCAGGTATATTCCCAGGTATTTAATTTCTCTACTCCATGGTATAGTGTTGTTGTTGATGGTTATTTCGTTGCCTGTTGTTTTCAGATTCCTTTGAAAGATTATTGCTTGGGATTTGTCTTCGTTTATTGTTGTCCTCCATTGTTTGAACCATTTTATCGTGTTGTCTAGGTGCGTTTGGAGTTCCTGTACCGCGTTCGTCGGACATCTTGATGTTGAGAGCAGTGCCGAATCATCTGCAAAGGTGGCCGTATTTAAGTATCTTGTAGGATTTGATTCTGGTATGTCTGCTGTAAATATTGTATATAGGTGAGGTGACAGGCATGAGCCCTGGGGGACTCCCGCTGTTGGATGTTTTATTGAGGAAAGTGTGTTCTGGATGCTAACTTGAAAGCAGCGTCCTTAGAGAAAACTGTTCGTGATTTTTATGACGTGTGTTGGGTAATTGTGTATTATCATTTTATATATGAGTCCCTGCCTCCAGACTTTATCAAATACCTTTGCTATGTCGAGAAATACAGCTGCTGTCACTTGATTTTTGTTGAATCCGTTTTGGATAATCTCAGTGACTCTTGAAAGTTGTGTTATCGTTGAATGTTCTTCTCTAAAAACCCATGTTGATCTTCTGGTATTATGTCTTGATTGTCAGAGTGGTACTTTATCTTCTGTAGGATTATTTTTTCTATCACTTTGCTAATGGATGGTAACAGGCTTATGGGCCTGTAGCTGCTATTACTTTGGCATGTTTCCATATCTTTGGGAATGTTTGGAGTCTGATAACGGAGTTTGCTATTGCTAGAATTGACATTATTGCTTTTGGGGGGAGGTTTTGTAGTGATCTGTTGGTGATGTTGTCTATACCAGGAGCTTTTTTGGGATTTCATGCTTTAAGGATTGCTTTTAGGTTCTCGGCTGTGACTGGGTCGTTGCTAGGGGGCCTAGTGGGGTTCACCACGTATTTCTCTGCTTACTACTTTGTGAATCTGCACTACGTGTTGCATGTCTACTTTATCCAAGTTCGGAGTGAATTGCTCTTCTAGTGATTCCGCTAGAGCTTCTGCTTTTTCTTCTGCTGTGACTTGTGTGGAGTTATTGAATTGAAGTGGTGGGATTTGTATTTGTTCTCTTTTGATTGCCTTGATTATTTTCCATGTCTTAGACGGGTCTCCACCTATTTCTTCGAGTGTTCTTTGCCATTCTACATTTTTCGGTTCCAGTAATTCCTTATGTACTTGATGTTGAAGGTTGTTTAGTATAGTTTTGTCTTCTCCTAGCTCTGTTCTTTTCCTTTATTAGTTCTTTAATATGATGTGGTAGACTACCTGATTTATATATCCTTTCTATTTTGATGGTGTTATTTTCAACAGCGTTTGTTATTTTATCTTGTAGTGATTTTATGTTCTGTTCTAATTCTGCAGTGTTTTGTATTTTAGGAACTGCAGTGATGGTTTGTTCTAGTTCTGTTTTGTAGCCGGCCCAGTCTGTCTTGAAGGTGTGATATGTTCTTTCGGTTATGTCTTCGTTCCAAGTTATTATAATTGGAATGTGATCAGAGCTCATGACACTTTCAGTTTCTATCTTTATGGTTTTGTTAATGTTTTTACTGATTGCTAAGTCTAATTGTCTAATTGTGTGCATCTAGCCCAAGGTGAACGTCGACAGACCAAAAAAAAAAAAAAAAACCAAGACGGTTCGGCAATGAAATGTTGTTTCATGTTATTTGTTCTATAAAATTGGTAGTACCATGCCTTGTGTCAAGTTTACGATAGAAATAGTGTATACTTCAAATTTTTTGACAGACTGTCATCGTGACACTTATACGACAATAAAAAGTTGATGTTTAACCAAATTGTCGTTCCACCTGTCATCGTGACAATACTTCGTTGTTGTGTATTCGTTCACACATAAACTTGTGAGAACGAAATGTCAGACTGAGAGTGCTTAACAACATTGTCTTTCCAATTGTCAAATGAAATTAACAACATAACATGATGAACTTTAACAAAACATGTTTTAAACTTACAGGTCATTGAGAGAATTAATTAATTTTCATATTACGCTTTAATAGTTGTATATATATGTACTTTGTAAAACCCAATCAAAAATCTTGCTGGCTCCTAATACCATTTAACCGAAAATGTACTTCTGATTAGTTTGTGCCAACCCGCATAGTCGCGTACTTTAAATGCTTTCTTTTATAACTGAATTGATAAACGAAATTACATAAATGCTTATGGGAATTTTACATATTTGATGTATTTATGTTATTTCGAAGTGTTTCGGACACATCTGGCAAATAAAGAAAACTCAGATGATTCTTTATTTAGGCTTGCTTCGGTACTTCTTTCGCGAGAAGTGACGACATTTCGATGACATATATAATTTGTATTTAATATATCTTAATAAAATATAGAAAGATCGTTATATTTGTCACTGTACTTACGTGCGATAATACACTTTAAGTTTATTTTATCATATCCGTCGGCATTGTTCATATATTCATAAATAGAAAAGAAATAGTAACAATTGGTAATAATAACACTAATACGTATCTGAAAGGTACCACATTTCCTTCATAATCCCTTTATTTGTCGGCCTTCTGACATTTAAACTTGACAACCGATCGATAAACGTGAATAGATAGTCATTATATGTGTGTATTGCACGACTGGTGCTTTCCGCCAATTTTGACGTTTCCCGGCAAATGCCATATCGCGAACTCAAACTGATTTGACGGTTTTGATAATTTATAACCTGAAATTGAATTTTTCGTGCGTTTAACTTAACCTTATCCGAAGTTTGATGTGTCACGGTCATCTGTATCGATCCACCGCCATTTTAAAATCGAACCTAGTCCATATTTTTTATTTTACACGTAGGCCTTATGGCAAAATACTATGATTCATACTCTTTTTCTGCACGTTCTAAAATTTTCAAAAACTCCTTTCGGGCCCTCGTTCTCTCTTCGGAGACGTGAAAAATGGCCTAAGGCACGTGGGACCGTGGTCCCCGTCGCGTGACACTTTCGTTCCCACCGTAGATGCGCCAGGTTCTCAGAAAACTGTCTCCCCAATTCGTCAATTTTGGGGTATAGCTTTGCCGTTTTAATCGTTCGTGTTAAAAAGAGCGAGACAATTGGCTTTTAGTATATATAACTAGCTCAACGTCCGCTTACAGCGGGTCCTCCGATTACAACGGGTCCTCCGCTTACAGCGGGTCCGTCAATCTCTTTTAGTTGGAATCGATTTTTTTCGCGTCCGCTTACAGCTTTTTCATAGTTTCCTGTAAAAAGCAATCACTGTCATGAGGCCTTTTAGAATTTCCGATTTGATTAACTTTTGACGCACCCCTGTATATACATATATTTCGTAAAGCCAATAGTATATTTTATTTAAAATTCTTCTCGAACGGTTTTTTACACAAACCGATACACACTCAAGAGCGAGAAAGGTAAATTAATGTTTAACATAAGTCATGTTAAAGTATCCAAAGAAACAATGAGCTTAAAGACCACAATATTTTCATCGAGACAGTTTACAATACTATTTTGATGCGATAGTGGAAAAGAATCTCAACCCTTTCGAAGTTTACTCTCGTTAAGAAAAAAGCACAAAATAATAATAAAAGTAAAAAGCCCAAGTTTTAATTTTAAGCCTTATTGAAGCGCCTTTCCTGTAAAAAACGCTTTTTAGAATGTCCACTTTTATAAACTTTTGAAGCATCCCCGTATATACATATATTTTGTTAAGCCTATAGGATAGTGTACAATACTATTTTGATATGGAAATGTAAAAGCCTATTATACTACTATCGTTAATAAAGGAGCACAAAATAATAATAAAAGCCCAAGTTTTAAATTGAAGTGCCTTTCTTGTAAAACGCGATCACTGGCATGACGCCCTTTAGAATGTCCACTTTTATACACCTTTGAAGAACCCCTGTATATACATATATTTTGTTAAGCCAATAGGACGTTTTATTTAAAATTCTTCTCGAACTGTTTTTAACACAAACCGGTACACACTCAAGAGCGAGAAAAATAATTTAATTTTAAACATGTCATGTTAAGGTATCCAAAAGCACAATGAGATCAAAAAGCCCAATATGTTCATTAAGACAGTTTGTAATACTATTTTGATGTGAAAGTGTAAAAGCCTGTCAACCTTCGCAAAATCCACTATCGTTAATAAAGGAGCACAAAATAATAATAAAAGTAGAAAGCCCAAGTTTTAAATTGAAGCCCTATTAAGCGCCTTTTCTGTAAAAAGCGATCACTGGCATGACGCTTTTTAGAATGTCTACTTTTATACACCTTTGAAGCACCCCTGTATATACATATATTTTGTTAAGCCAATAGGACATTTTATTTAAAATTCTTCTCGAACTGTTTTTAACACAAACCGGTACACACTCAAGAGCGAGAAAAATAATTTAATTTTAAACATGAGTCATGTTAAGGTATCCAAAAGCACAATGAGATCAAAAAGCCCAATATGTTCATTAAGACAGTTTGTAATACTATTTTGATGTGAAAGTGTAAAAGCCTGTCAACCTTCGCAAAATCCACTATTGTTAATAAAGGAGCGCAAATTAATAATAAAAGTAAAAAGCCCAAGTTTTAAATTGAAGCGCTTTTCCTGTAAAAAGCGATCACTGGCATGACGCTTTTTAGAATGGCCACTTTTATAAACTTTTGAAGCACCCCTACATATATTTTGTTAAGCCAATAGTATATTTTATTTAAAATTCTTCTCGAACTGTTTTTTACACAAACTGGTACTCACTCAAGAGCGAGAAAGGTAATTTAATGTTAAACATAAGTCATGTTAAAGTATCGAAAGACACAATGCCAATCGCCAAATTGAAGACGTAATAAGGGACCACAAACAACCCTGTATCCAGAATTTCACAAACATTCATCAATTTTCAAAAAAATCTTCCGCCATTTTTTTTTGACATTTTGACTTTGGATTCGTGATCGGCGACCTAAGACATTCCCATATTTAAAATTTCAGATTCATACGTCAATTTTCAAAAAATTCTTCCGCCATTTTGTTTTTTTTTGACATTATGACTTTGGATTGTGATCGGCGACCTCAACCACCCCCATATCTAAAATTTCACATTCATGCGTCAATTTTCAAAAAATGCTTCGGCCATTTTGTTTTTTTTTTGACATTATGACTATGGATTCGTAATCGGCGACCTCAACCACCCCCGTTTCTAAAATTTCACATTCATACGTCAATTTTCAAAAACTTCTTTCCCCATTTTGACATTGGATTTGTGATCGACGACCTCAACCACCCCCGTATCTAAAATGTCACATTCATACGTCAATTTTCAAAAAATTCGTCCGCCATTTTTTTTGACATTTTGATTTTGGATTCGTGATCGGCAACTTAAGACACCCTCGTATCTTAAATTTCACATTCATACGTCAATTTTCAAAAAATTCTTCCGCCTTTTTTTTTTTGACATTTTGACTTTGGATTTGTGATCGGCGACCTCAACCACCCCGGTATCTAAAATTTCACATTCATACGTCAATTTTCAAAAAAACTCTTCGGCCATTTTTCTTTTTGACTTTGGATTCGTGATCGGCTACCTAACATACCCCCGTATCTAAAATTTCACATTCATACGTCAGTTTTCAAGAAATTCTTCCACCATTTTGGTTTTTTTGACATTTTGACTTTGGATTTGTGATCGGCGTCCGCACACACCCCCGTATCTAAAATTTCACATTCGTACGTTAATGTTCAAAAAATTCGTCCGCCAATATGTTTTCTTTGACATTTTGACTGTGGATTAGTGATCGGCGACCTAAGCACCCCGTATCTAAAATTTCACATGCATACGTCAATTTTCAAAAAACTTTTCCGCCATTTTTTTTGACATATTGACTTTGGATTTGTGATCGATGACCTAAGACACCTCCGTATCTAAAATTTCACATTCATACGCCAATTTTCAAAAAACTCGTCCGCCAGTTTTTTTTTTGACATTTTGATTTTGGATTCGTGATCGGCGACCTAAGACACACCCGTGTCTAAAATTTCACATTTATACGTCAATTTTCAAGAAGTATAAAATTTCGGTTAAGAGACAATATTTTACGTTACATCTTTGTACTTCTTACCTAAATTTTTGGATGCTGTAAAACCTATGCTTTATATTTATATATACCTACATATATATTATTTTTTATTTATATTATATTTTTAGTGTAGAACATTTACTAAAGGATAGCTTTTAAATACGTACGGGTGTAACCTGAAATTGAATTTTTCGTGCGTTTAACTTAACCTTATCCGAAGTTTGATGTGTCACGGTCATCTGTATCGATCCACCGCCATTTTAAAATCGAACCTAGTCCATATTTTTTATTTTACACGTAGGCCTTATGGCAAAATACTATGATTCATACTCTTTTTCTGCACGTTCTAAAATTTTCAAAAACTCCTTTCGGGCCCTCGTTCTCTCTTCGGAGACGTGAAAAATGGCCTAAGGCACGTGGGACCGTGGTCCCCGTCGCGTGACACTTTCGTTCCCACCGTAGATGCGCCAGGTTCTCAGAAAACTGTCTCCCCAATTCGTCAATTTTGGGGTATAGCTTTGCCGTTTTAATCGTTCGTGTTAAAAAGAGCGAGACAATTGGCTTTTAGTATATATAACTAGCTCAACGTCCGCTTACAGCGGGTCCTCCGATTACAACGGGTCCTCCGCTTACAGCGGGTCCGTCAATCTCTTTTAGTTGGAATCGATTTTTTTCGCGTCCGCTTACAGCTTTTTCATAGTTTCCTGTAAAAAGCAATCACTGTCATGAGGCCTTTTAGAATTTCCGATTTGATTAACTTTTGACGCACCCCTGTATATACATATATTTCGTAAAGCCAATAGTATATTTTATTTAAAATTCTTCTCGAACGGTTTTTTACACAAACCGATACACACTCAAGAGCGAGAAAGGTAAATTAATGTTTAACATAAGTCATGTTAAAGTATCCAAAGAAACAATGAGCTTAAAGACCACAATATTTTCATCGAGACAGTTTACAATACTATTTTGATGCGATAGTGGAAAAGAATCTCAACCCTTTCGAAGTTTACTCTCGTTAAGAAAAAAGCACAAAATAATAATAAAAGTAAAAAGCCCAAGTTTTAATTTTAAGCCTTATTGAAGCGCCTTTCCTGTAAAAAACGCTTTTTAGAATGTCCACTTTTATAAACTTTTGAAGCATCCCCGTATATACATATATTTTGTTAAGCCTATAGGATAGTGTACAATACTATTTTGATATGGAAATGTAAAAGCCTATTATACTACTATCGTTAATAAAGGAGCACAAAATAATAATAAAAGCCCAAGTTTTAAATTGAAGTGCCTTTCTTGTAAAACGCGATCACTGGCATGACGCCCTTTAGAATGTCCACTTTTATACACCTTTGAAGAACCCCTGTATATACATATATTTTGTTAAGCCAATAGGACGTTTTATTTAAAATTCTTCTCGAACTGTTTTTAACACAAACCGGTACACACTCAAGAGCGAGAAAAATAATTTAATTTTAAACATGTCATGTTAAGGTATCCAAAAGCACAATGAGATCAAAAAGCCCAATATGTTCATTAAGACAGTTTGTAATACTATTTTGATGTGAAAGTGTAAAAGCCTGTCAACCTTCGCAAAATCCACTATCGTTAATAAAGGAGCACAAAATAATAATAAAAGTAGAAAGCCCAAGTTTTAAATTGAAGCCCTATTAAGCGCCTTTTCTGTAAAAAGCGATCACTGGCATGACGCTTTTTAGAATGTCTACTTTTATACACCTTTGAAGCACCCCTGTATATACATATATTTTGTTAAGCCAATAGGACATTTTATTTAAAATTCTTCTCGAACTGTTTTTAACACAAACCGGTACACACTCAAGAGCGAGAAAAATAATTTAATTTTAAACATGAGTCATGTTAAGGTATCCAAAAGCACAATGAGATCAAAAAGCCCAATATGTTCATTAAGACAGTTTGTAATACTATTTTGATGTGAAAGTGTAAAAGCCTGTCAACCTTCGCAAAATCCACTATTGTTAATAAAGGAGCGCAAATTAATAATAAAAGTAAAAAGCCCAAGTTTTAAATTGAAGCGCTTTTCCTGTAAAAAGCGATCACTGGCATGACGCTTTTTAGAATGGCCACTTTTATAAACTTTTGAAGCACCCCTACATATATTTTGTTAAGCCAATAGTATATTTTATTTAAAATTCTTCTCGAACTGTTTTTTACACAAACTGGTACTCACTCAAGAGCGAGAAAGGTAATTTAATGTTAAACATAAGTCATGTTAAAGTATCGAAAGACACAATGCCAATCGCCAAATTGAAGACGTAATAAGGGACCACAAACAACCCTGTATCCAGAATTTCACAAACATTCATCAATTTTCAAAAAAATCTTCCGCCATTTTTTTTTGACATTTTGACTTTGGATTCGTGATCGGCGACCTAAGACATTCCCATATTTAAAATTTCAGATTCATACGTCAATTTTCAAAAAATTCTTCCGCCATTTTGTTTTTTTTTGACATTATGACTTTGGATTGTGATCGGCGACCTCAACCACCCCCATATCTAAAATTTCACATTCATGCGTCAATTTTCAAAAAATGCTTCGGCCATTTTGTTTTTTTTTTGACATTATGACTATGGATTCGTAATCGGCGACCTCAACCACCCCCGTTTCTAAAATTTCACATTCATACGTCAATTTTCAAAAACTTCTTTCCCCATTTTGACATTGGATTTGTGATCGACGACCTCAACCACCCCCGTATCTAAAATGTCACATTCATACGTCAATTTTCAAAAAATTCGTCCGCCATTTTTTTTGACATTTTGATTTTGGATTCGTGATCGGCAACTTAAGACACCCTCGTATCTTAAATTTCACATTCATACGTCAATTTTCAAAAAATTCTTCCGCCTTTTTTTTTTTGACATTTTGACTTTGGATTTGTGATCGGCGACCTCAACCACCCCGGTATCTAAAATTTCACATTCATACGTCAATTTTCAAAAAAACTCTTCGGCCATTTTTCTTTTTGACTTTGGATTCGTGATCGGCTACCTAACATACCCCCGTATCTAAAATTTCACATTCATACGTCAGTTTTCAAGAAATTCTTCCACCATTTTGGTTTTTTTGACATTTTGACTTTGGATTTGTGATCGGCGTCCGCACACACCCCCGTATCTAAAATTTCACATTCGTACGTTAATGTTCAAAAAATTCGTCCGCCAATATGTTTTCTTTGACATTTTGACTGTGGATTAGTGATCGGCGACCTAAGCACCCCGTATCTAAAATTTCACATGCATACGTCAATTTTCAAAAAACTTTTCCGCCATTTTTTTTGACATATTGACTTTGGATTTGTGATCGATGACCTAAGACACCTCCGTATCTAAAATTTCACATTCATACGCCAATTTTCAAAAAACTCGTCCGCCAGTTTTTTTTTTGACATTTTGATTTTGGATTCGTGATCGGCGACCTAAGACACACCCGTGTCTAAAATTTCACATTTATACGTCAATTTTCAAGAAGTATAAAATTTCGGTTAAGAGACAATATTTTACGTTACATCTTTGTACTTCTTACCTAAATTTTTGGATGCTGTAAAACCTATGCTTTATATTTATATATACCTACATATATATTATTTTTTATTTATATTATATTTTTAGTGTAGAACATTTACTAAAGGATAGCTTTTAAATACGTACGGGTGTATTTCTTGAAATGAAAGAAAAAGAACTGCGCACAAAGAAGCACACTGAATTTATTGTTTAATATAGAAACGAAATTTAAATATATGGAACTTAAGCTTGTTCACTGTTGCGTGCTCATGTAGAGTAAAATTTGTACTTTTGTAGTATTTTAAACCCTTAATAAATATCGAAATGTATTGTGCACACCATAATCTCTTCGTGTTACAAGCTCGATAGTTCTCTCCTTGCTCTGATAAACTTTTCCAGTGCTTACCTAGTTGAAAGTATCGTAAGCCTCACTTTTTTGAATGAAAGCCTTTGTGAAACAAATGTAAATGTAGTTTGTACATGAAGAATGTGCACAGTTAAATATAATCTCATCAATAATTTGATAAGTGTGAATATTTTATTAAAAAGTTCCACTTCACACCTCATTTTTTTCATCAGTTTACGAAATATTTTTTTTTATAAATAACGTAAATTCATAAATGAAAATAATATATAAATTTTTACTTACCTATATATACGTAGTATAATAAAGTAAATACTCTGATACGAAAAAGTTCGACCATGAAATTTTTACAGATGATATTTTGAAGTCTTCGGATGTCGAAAAAGATGGTTTTAAAAAAATTTCTCTCTAAGTTTCTCTCTCTCTCTCTCTCTCTTTCTTTTTAGATAAAATGGTAGTTCGAAATTAGTAGTTTTACTTTGGTGAAGAATCAAATTTTACTGATATTTTGCCAATTTATTAAGTTTAGGCAAGTACTCGAAATGATTTCTTACTCTTATCAAAAAAAAGTGTTACTGTGCTTTGTTGAGAGATATATTGATGATGTATATATTTATTATTCACAGCTTGTATAATTTTTTTTATTAATTTAATATTACTCTATGTGGTAGTTCTTCATTATTATTATTAGTTCTCAGAAAATGCATGCACCTAATAAAATGTCTGTACTATTTTAAATGAAAATTTAATGGAAGATACAGTACGTATATTTGAATGTAGACGGATGACAAAAAAATTGATATGTAGATTGTAAAAACAGCTCTAGTTGAATGAAGTGTACATTGTTTGGATAATTGTACATAGTTTTACTTTGTTAAAAATTATGTATTTGTAATAATTTTATTATTCTAAATCAAATGAAACACTTGAATATTTCAATGTTCTTTTAATTTATAAAATTAAATTTCCATTTGTGTGTTACATTTTTATTTAATTGTATGTAATTTTTCAGTATTGCTTCACTATGTGAATGGATGATGTTCGCTCTTTACAAATATTTGTTCATTGATGTTTCTCTTTCACATTGAATTCAATCATTGTTTTGTGCCATTTTATTATCAACCTGTAAATAAAGAAAAAAATGTGTTATATTTTAAGAATTTTTTAAAGCAAACGTAACATTTCTATTAATGTTATGAAGTATTGTTGAAATACAAATTAGTTTTACCTTACCTATCTCGTGTAGTTTTTTCGCCTTTCAATTGGTATAATGTTAGCATATAGTTCCTGTACTTCCTCTTAATTGTTTACTTGTACTGTTTACTCTGGCAGGCGTGATGATTTCGTTTACATTATTTCCTTTTTCTTGTTAAGTCAAAATTAGAAATTCATTTGTCTTCACGTTCCAGCATTGTTTTATTATTTCTCTCGAAAATTTTAGCTCTTCACATTTTTTTTTCTGCTTTTCTTTATGATGTTTATAAGATGCTATTTTTTTCTTAAACAGAAATAAGTGAACTGTTTTCCAAGTTACCTAATGAGGTACAGTTCTAAACTCGTTGAGGTTTTTTTTACATGGAACTATCGCCAAGAGCCCTATTTTAACCATGTATGCAGTGTTTTTAATTATAGCTTACTGCAATATTGATTTTATCATCTACAGGAATTATACACAACTGTTGCTGTATATTGAAGGATTTACTTTTACCGAGTTTTAGGAGCAATATATAATGAACGTATCATTATTGTCCACTGTATAGACAGTAACTGGTTTTTTTGTAGTATTTCCTTCTGTAGCACGTTGAAAGGTATATTCCGTGCGTGATAGAATCGCAACTCTCACTGTTCTAAAACTACTGTTTTGTGTCATTTTGGTGAGAAAATGTTTGACAGTGTATACATATATACTTAAATATATATATTTGTATATACTAATTGTAAATTAGTATTAGTGTAATATGTATGTGTATTAATTTTAAAAAAATTTTTACCAAACCTTTTTGCCATTTCATGGAAAGTAATTTCATAATAATATGATGGTCTTATTAATACCTACAGTACCTCTTCATACACTATATTCTTGGTATACGTTTGTTGATTTATCCTAGATCTGCCCTGTTGAGCGGTATCTAAAACACAAACAAAAGCATTATGTATACTTCGTGCTCTAGAAAATGCAACATATAGCTGTCCGTGATCGAATACTGCATTGGGTAAATATATTCCAACCGCATCGAACGACTGTCCTTGAGCTTTGTTAATCGTCAAACAATACGATACTCTAACTGGAAATTGTCTACGTTGCATAACGAATGGTAACACTGATGTGTTATTTGTTATGAAGTCCACTTTTGGAATGAACACTCGTTCATTGGATAGCCTTCCGTCAAACTGAATTATTTCACCGTCAATGTAATGTTCTCCTAGATGATGTACCAAGAGGCGCGTACCATTACAAAGATTCGCTCTCACGTTCAAGTTTCGCAGAAGCATAATAATTGATCCTTCTTTCAGTTTCAAGTGGTATTGCGGAAAACCACTCGGTGTAAGTGAATTTAAAAATTCAACGGGATATAAATCAGCTTCCATTGGGTCATCGCTGACAACATTATCGATTCCTAAGTATACCACTTCTTCAACATTTTGCATACTGTCCAATATTTGTTGGTTGATTATGTGACAGTCTTCATTTAGAGGTGTTAAAATTGCCTTATTTGGAACATCTCCGTTCCGAATTTCTCCAAAAACGTTTCGAATCAACTCATTCAATGTATCAACTACACATTCGCGTGGTATTTCGATTAAATTGTTGCGTAATGTCGGCAGTGAATTACTTCCCAATTCATTCAACCAAGCGATAAAGTGTTGTTCATCTGGGCGTACGCGCATATTCGTTTGCAGTTGTATTTGTCGAAATTGATGCCACAAATCACTACTTTTGATGCAAGCTTGGACAACGCTTGCACGATTGCCTTGTTGTACTATAGGTAGACACTGTTTGAAATCACCTCCTATAATAATACATTTGTTTCCAAATGGTCTGTCGTTATTACAGAGAAAGCGTAATGTTTTGTCAACTAATTCCAATGTCAGACGTGTAGTCATGCTTACTTCGTCCCATATGATTAGTTTTGCATCTTTGATAAATCGAGCTTCATCTGACTGGCGTTCTATTCGAGATGTAGATGAGTCCACAATAGGAACAGGCAATTGAAATCGCGAGTGCACTGTTCTGCCTTGTTTTAGTAATGCTGCTGCAATACCAGTTGTTGAAACAGGCATTACTTTAATGTCTCTCGCAATCAAATTTGTAAGTATGGTGTTATACAGAAACGTTTTGCCAGTACCAGCATCCCCTGAGATAAAAAATAGTCTATCTCGTTCGTTTTCATTTTCAATAGCTCTCATAATCGTTTCGAATATATCCCTTTGATCATTATTAAGTTGGGCATACATGTCGTCGGCCTGGCGGCGCTCTTCATCGATGTCGACATGGTCTTCTATCTGAGCGTTATTTTCTGGTGGATCATTTATTCCGAAATGAGATAATCTTCTCCCGTTTACCAATAGAATTCTTTGAATTCTTTGTAACGCTGCAAGTTCGGCAGCTTCTTCTGTTAAATGTTGTCTACGGAGAAAGTCCTCCATAAGATGTTGCTGAAACTGTCTCCACAGAGCCGGTGCATTATCTACTATGCCAAATATTAAAATAAAAGCAAACATTTGACGTAGCTGTTTCGGCATATCTTGCGCGCATGCTTCCGTCAAACAGCGAATCCATTCTCGGTCTTCTGACAGGAGATTGCGCTCTTGACATGCTTCGCGAAATGTTTCACATACGATATTGTTCACCGTCTTCAGGTCGTCGAAGCACGTAGCGCCTCGAACATGTAACAATAGTAATCTGAGATAATACAATTCTCCATTACGTATGGACACGTTCACTAATCGTGGTACGATTGGTTTTACAGTACGCTGTCTTCTACTCCATCTAGTATTTCTCCAAACGTAATGAAGGGGAAATTCAGTGTACAACCATTGCCGTGCAACTTCATTGTTGCGATTAGTTTCGAACCATTCCAATAGTTGCGTTCGACCGTTATTGTTAATGGCTATTTGTTCTTGTCCATCTCGAAACATTATATTTTGACGTCCCGGTAAATGTATCTGCAGACGTTCCACATGGTGTGAACTACCATGCATGTCAAATTGCAATATATACCATGAACACTCTGGTGGGCTTAGGTACCTAGCATTCAAGTAGGATGATATTTCGTCATGATGAAGAATTCGTTGTGCATCGACGTTCGCCGGTAAGTCATCGTCTGGTTGCTGTACGACTCTCATAGTTATCTGATCAGTACCTTTAAAAAAATATTTATAAAGGTACTTGACAGTACCGATGTTGACACAAGCCTCGACGTTGATGTGTGTCCTGTACTTAAGCAATAGGTACGGATTGTGTGGTACAACAAAAGAGTTATCCACTACATATCTGGTATTTAGTCGACGAACTTCGACTGTTTGACCGTTTTGCCTCCGTCGATAATTAATTTTTCCCTCTCTGATAGTGGTATTGTTATACCAATATTTGGGATAATTCTTTGTGCATATACCATTGTCCATGCACACGTTAGCGGGATTATACATTCCGCAAGGTCCGTGAATCATATGCTGTGCCACTTGTTCGAATAATTCTGGTTCAATATTGGGATTAGGAAGTTCTGCACTTATTAGTTGATCTATCCTGACGTTGTCGTGAAATCGGTCTTCGTTACGCAATGTAAGAAGAATATGACAATGGGGAAGTCCTCTTTTTTGAAATTCGATCACGTACAGATATGAAGTACATATTCCCATAATATGTCTCTTTGTTAGATCTTCTATTAGTTGATCGAGCTTCATTTTAAACACGCGACACACTAATAACGGGTGATTAGGTGCATCATCTGGTGCGTTCAAGTGAGTTCGAATCTCATCCCATTTCGGGTTACAGGTCATAGTTATAAATAAGGATGGGTGACCTTGTCTTCTTACAATGGCCATGGCATCTTGGAAGCGTTGCATTTGATTTCTAGGAGACATTTGGTACGTCGATGGCAAGATGATCATTCTTCCGATTGGCACATTTTCACGTTCACCACGGTTTTGTAAATGGTCCCTTAACCCCATATATTCTGTACTTCGCAAAGCGTCTTGATTGAATCGTATGTATCTAAGTCTGTTGGCTTCTATCTTCAAATATGCTGATACGATGAATTTTTGATTTAATCGTCCAGCATATTTATGGACGTTGAAATTTTGATCATTATCTCTTATAGCTAGTCGGTAGCTGTAGTATTGTGCTAATGTAACACGTTGCCGTCCATTGGGATTAACATTTCTTAATCTAATATCGTTAGTCCATCCTAATTCACCATTTGGAAACAGTAACGGAAATGTTAGGGGATCGGAATGTTCACTCTCATGTCCTATAATTCTGAAGTTACCGTCACCGTTGGTTAGGAAGACTTTCATTTGTAAATTGGGCGGTTGATTTTCGTTGTATTGTGCAATTACAGCCACTTCTCTTACTTGCGGAAGGTCATGTTCTCGTCTATTTTCATTTCGACGATGGGCAACAAATTCTAAAAATACACGCGGTATTTGTACTTCGCCCCCTAGCGCCCTCAACCGCTGTTCCTCATACATCTGTCCTAGGTGCCTGTATTGTTGTGCATACGGATTTGTCATTTGCATTTCGTGTTCGATTAATGCAATCAATTCTCGATGTATGTTAAATTCGCCCGCATTGACAATTCTCTGCTGTATAGCTTCCTCAGGATTCAGGAAATATACTGGCCCGTATCGTTGCTGGTGCCGATTCACATTTATGTCGGTGTAGTGATGGTATACTTGTCCTTGAACTGCATACACGTATGGACCGCGACCAGGTATTTCCCGTAAATTTGCCTGTATACTTGCAAATTGAAAGAGATTGTTGTATGTAATGATATCTCTTTTAAATTGTCTTGAAAGTGGATGTTGTCCTCTATAAAGACGTTGCATTTGTTCTGAATACTGTTGATACGGTTGTAAGAATACTTTTCCGTTCGAACAGCATTTGCCGTATGTACCAGTCTGAGTCCTTTCCATCATGAAAAATTTTGCACTGCAAAACGGACATGTTCCATCTAATTCGCCGCAATGTAGTACTTCGACATTGTCATGGTTAGTGGCTCGAAGATAATCTTGTCTTGGAAGAGGAAGATTTATTAGCGGGTTATCTTGTTCTTCTGCATTATCGTTGTTGTCCACTTGAATATCCACGTTTTCGTTTGATATTGGAGCAACAATAGTGTCTGCATATTCATTTATTATACCCTCCGGTGTAAAGGGTGTATTGAATTCTATGTTTTCTAGGAAATCCGCTAGATAATCACCTTCCGGAATATTAAATCTCGATTGACTTTGTTGCTCCTCTTCGACAATGTCAGCTTCGTGTAAAGGACAACGCCGACTTGCTGGTCCCGCCACATAACAAATGCATACCACTGGTTCTACTACGGTTGTTTTTTCAATTCTTACTTTGGCCGGCAGATATTCGTCAATGCCATGTAGTAATTCACCTATAAATATTTTTTTTTACTTTTTATGCTAATACTGTAGGATTTTTTTGAATTTTATATATTGGATGAGTCATCTACGCAAGTAAGACCGATTATGCCTGTAAGAGTAAAGATATTTCAAATGTTTTTTTTCTTGTGATAGCTGCTTATTAGAAGCATATTTTAAAGATATGTTGTGTTATACAGTGTTTCAAAACTTGGTGGTTGACCATAGTTATAGTCTCTTATAAATAGAACATCCTATATATTATTTGTATTCCCCGTATAATTTTTAAGCATAAAGTTATAACATATTATAGGCATAAAATTTAAGGTTCTCTACTTATTACAGTTGAGTCACTCACGTAACTGACATGCGCCACTAAATTAAAATGTCGTCAAATTTGAGATGAAAATAGTTTTTGTTAATAGTTTCAGTTTTATAAAAACCAGCTTTATCTGCTGCAGTAAATAACGTATTCACAAAAAAATAGCCCGAACATTTATTTTAATTATTACTTGTTCATTGGAAGAGCACTTTTGTAGTTGTAAAATAATGGGTCCAACTCAATATTCAAATATATTTATTAGAAACGTTATTTATTTTATTATAAGGCTACTGCAACAATGGATTGTTTAATATGCAGCAAAAAATCGCTATTCCATAAGAGTAAAAGTGTTACTTCCGATCCGAATTTTGAATTTTTTTTATACAATAGGTATTGAAACTTATTTTTTAAATGCTTTTGTACTCGTAACGTACCTGTCTTTTTTATCCCTCTAGCGGGATAAAAAACGGTTACGTATTCAAAAATGTGACACATTATTTTAAAGCTAATTTTATTAGTCATGCCGGGGCGTTTAAATTATACAAACGATGATTATTTAAATGTATTTATTATTTATGGGGAATGTAATAAAATTATTTCAAAAACATGATCCATTTGCAACACGATATCATCGCTAAACGTATTATAAAAAATTTCAGGAACTTTGGATCAGTGAGGGCAAAAATTCAGAGAAATAAACCAGTTATTAATAACAAAAATAATGAAATTGCAATTTTGGGAAATTTTGCCGCATATCCGACAATATCTATCAGTCAAGTAGCGTTGGAGTCAGGGTTATCGAAATCATCAATTCTTAGAATTCTGTGGAAACATAAGTTTCATACATATGCGTTTTCCATAGTGCAGAATTTAAAAGACACTGATTTTCGAAAACACGTGGACTATTTTGCTACGATATCATGAAAACATTTTTTTTTTGGATAATATTATTTGGACGGATGAATTAAAATTTACGAAAAATGAAGTTTACAATCAACATAATTCCCATTATACATTGTAAATTGCATACCTTGCGATATATTTCCAATAAAAATATTGACATTTATTTTATACAACAATTTGTTTCAAATCGAGCTCTAAATACTTTTATCTTCTTGAAAAATTTGAATATATGTGAGATACTTGCAAAAAATTGTTGTAAGGTAAAAGTAAAGAAAGCACTGCTGCCTGTACGAATTTGTATTTTTTTTTAATACAGTAATTATTCAGAGAAAAGTCTTCAAATATTTTCATACTCTTAATATGTGTTTAGGAAGCATGATTTGCGACATATTTTGTAAAAGTTTGATAAGAGTGAAACACCTATTTCCAGTGGGAATTTAGAAAAAGTTTTTTAATCATATTTTTCTCGTATTTACTTTTGAATGCACTTTAATCAATTTTGAATTTATCAAGTACAGGTTTCTTACAAATATATTGCAAATTTTGTTTTCTACATATATTTATTATTAGTGTAACAGCATTTAGAATTGGATTTAGTACATTTATTTTATTGAATTTGGACCGAAAGTAACACTCTTAAACTACGCGCACACTGCACCGACCGGTACGACCGACCGGGATTTTTCTAAAAGTCAAATGCATGTTTCTCTATGGAGGCGCGCACACTACACACCGACCGGTACGAACGGACGCCTCCATAAAGAAATATGCATTTGACAATCCCGGTCGCCCGTGTCGGTCGTACCGGTCGGTGCAGTGGGCGCGTAGCTTTACTCGTAGGTTTACCATAAGAACATTAACATAATTCTTCTTCTTGCTTATAAAAAAATGTAGATTCATAGTAAAGTGCGTATTAACTAAATTTTATTTGAATGGAGGATATCTATATTTATTTCTATATAGTTACTTGTTATATTTACAGATTGAATACTTTTGCATTACAAATGACAATTTCCCTTCGTTATTTACTTTATAAGTGTACTTTCTTTCTTTAATGTTATCATCAATAATTTCTGTTTATTTAAAAGTCTGTCCATTATTTTATGTCAATTGTTCAAGTGAATACTTACACTAAAATTTATATGACCTATTATGGAACACTGTTTTGATAAGACGCAGACTTATTTATTATTCTACGTTTAATTACAAAATATAGATATGAAACATATTTAAGTATGTATTTAGAAATATTAGGTAATAATTATACTACAATTCGTGCAATAGAACATATTACTCTTTATTATCGTTAATTTTCCTCTTTGAATTTAGTGTTTCTTAAAATGTTTATTATTTTTTTACACAAAAATTATTCAAAATCCTATTCTTAGTACTTCTATTCTCTTAATAAATCTCTATAGGCATACTTTGCAAGATATTCGACAAAAATGCTACTCGCTAAGAGTGAAAGTGATACTTCCGGTCAAAATTTTGATATTTTATGAATACATAAAATATTGCAAATCTCGCTCTAAATACTTTTGTACTCTTGATAAATATATATAGAATGCATAATTTACGACATATTTGCAAAAAATCGCTATTCGATAAGAGTAAACGTGCCACTTTCGATCCGAATTTTGTGTTTTTTTTTATATACAAAAGGTATTAAAAATTAAGTTCTGAATACCTTTATATCCCTAACGTACTTGTCTAAAAAGCATAACTTGCGAAATGTTCGCAAAAAACTTGTTTTCGATAGGAACAAAAGATATATTTGCGGTAGGAATTTTGAAAATCTTTTTTAATAAAATTCTTCTCAAATTTAATTTTGAGTACATACGTATGTTGGTAAAATTTAATTTTTTCACTGAAGTAGACTACTACTGTCGGTTTGTAGATTTTACTGAAAATCTAATCAGATCTTAAGAGGGAGATTATACTTGCAAATACCAAATTTGGAATTGATACCTATAGCGGTTTGACCCGCTATGATGGTCAAACACACAACACAATCGGCCTTATCAGCGGAGATGGATAATTCTGTATATATATTATTTTTATCTAGTTTTTAATCAGTATATCATTAATTGTTCAACATATGTTTGAACATTACTTTCTCATAAGTATGTGCGTTTCAAATGTATACATAGAAGTTGTTCTAAACAGAACATTTATTACCTTTATCTTTTTAAAATACGTGGAAGTAAAAGTGTTATTTGCGATCCTAGTTCAGTGATATCTGTTTTGAATGAATTGTTTCAAATCGAGTTACATAATTTTTACTCGCAAGTCTATTAAAAACATGAAATTAATTGAAATTCAATTTGTAACAACAAACAAACAGACAAAACGTATATACGTATAAAAGAGTTGTGTGTTTTTCATATATTAGTTTACTATTATTAAATTTACCATTATCAATATCCATTTCAACGTTAATATCTGTCGGTATTGGAATTAGAATGTTTGTCTGTTTCACAGTGGATATTGAATTACCATGACTTGCAGATATTCCTAAAAAAAAGAATTATGTTAACCTGCTAAAAATAAAAAGACTTTTTAATAATATACAATAGAAAATAATTATTTACATTTGAATTACAATAATAATAAAGTAATAATATTGAAATTTTTTAATAAGTAGATAGGTTTCTAATTTTCTATAGTATCGTTGGTTCATTTATAGAATTTTATATGTTGCCATTCCAAAATATTTATATAGAGTATTAATTTGTGTTTAGAATGATTTGATATAGTGTAAATTGTTTTTTAAATACTTAAATGGTCTAAACTGTATATGGTGTACTTCAATCCATATACGCATTTTGTTTTTATATTTTATTTTTTTAAGTTATACATCGACTAAATAATTCAGTATTATTTATCAATTTTTTCCCCTATACTGTTATACCGTATGTGTCAATTTTCATTAGGTATATGGATTCAATGTTTACATGCGATTTATACGTATACAAATAATATGTGGCAACGTGTGTCACCCCTACTATCCGTCACCAATCCCGACAACAATCGACATCACAACGACTTTCTCCGATCGTCCCACTTCTACATTAAATGTTTAGCTGCGAACACGTTCCGATCTAGTCTGCAATAAAAGCCGTCATCATCAAATGGCCGCCGCAATCTAGTAGTTTATTATTATTTTCAGAATCCTTTTTTATTTACCTTATTTTTAATTTTATTAGAATTACGCTTTTGTTTGTGACATGCAGCGTGAACGCAGCTTAATAATTCTCTGCATTTACTGAAAAGAAAAAGTAAAATCCTTGCAATGCGTAAATATTATTTCTGGGCGCAGTACAAACACCCTAGTCAATAGTCCAACAGCCACTGCTAACTTGAGCTTATATCGGTCTCGCGCTCGCATTGAAGAGGAAAGATGGGGTGCCATGTTGTCACGTATTGCATGAATTAATCGCCTATGGCTAATGAAAATTGACACGTGCTGTATGTTAATTTTGTCTAGATAGTATTTATTTTGTGTTTTCCACTTATAGTTTTCTATTCTTCTATATTAGGCATTTTTATTAGGGTAATGTTTTCACTTTGTATTAAACAACATTGATTTGTTTTCACTTTTGTTCAAAGAATAGGTTGTGACTGTGACTAAAAATTTGAAACAAAATGCAAAAGGAAAATCCATTAATACAAAAATATTAAAAATCTATATATGTAGTGTGTTATCCCACTGGTGATTTGGTGAAGAGCATATATTCTAAAGTTACACCTTGGTCAAAAACACTATGTTTAACAATCTTTTCTGTTTTCTCATAGATTTTTAATGAAGATACAAACTTAGTTGTCGAAATACGTATATAGTTTTTTTTTAATTTTTTGTGGTAAGGGATTTTTCCTTTTGCGTTTTGTCTCACCTTTGTTACAATAATTCTTAAGTATTGTGAATGTTAACGCTATTAAAATTTTAGCTATATCCAATTACTTTATAATTGACATATACAATAATAAATGGAGATCGTAAATGTAATATTTATGAGAAAAGCTATGTTAGTTTTCAATATTCCATTAATTTATTTTTTTTAAGCGTTTATGTAGAAAGAATGTTGACAATTTTGTATTCCATGCTGCTGCGATGGGTATTATTGTAGATTTTCTTGAATTTGCTATTTGTTATGATGGATCTGTCAGTAAAAATTATTCTTGTTTGATTAACGTTTTTACCGGCTTGTAAAGTTAGAGTGAATGATGATTTTGTGAATTTTTAGATGTATGTTGAATAAATTATAATTAAATATAGTTTTCCTTATTTAATCATCAATTAATGTATGGGATGATGTTCAAAAAAAAAATATGATTCTTTCTAAAAGTTTTATGTTCTCCTTAAGATTTATTGAGAAAAGATTTTGAGTTAATCATTACTTCTATTTTATAGTTTACAGTTTCTATATTTTACTTTACTATTTTTCTTTATCATATCATGGTATCACAAAATTATTGTCACTACACCATGAAAAATTTATTAAAAATTCCACTTTAAAAATATTCTTGTTATTCATAAAATAAAGTACAGTAGAACCCCGGTTATCCGTGTGCGGATTATCCGGGCTGCGGATTATCCGTGTCATACGCATGATGACGCAATATCGATATCGCCAGCAGTGTATTAGGGGAATCCCTGGGAATCATTCGATTTTCATCTGCTTTATGTACATAAATGCAAGTTAACCTACCTATGTAGAGTTTATTTTTTCTTAGTTAGTGTAAAAGTTTACTTATGTAGAATTCTGGTTTTTATTCTGCTATCTTTTTAGTATGTATGCATACATACATATAAGAAATAAATGTTCGGATTATCCGTGCTTTTCAATTTTCCGTGCCTAGTCCGGTCCCGTGGAGCACGGATAATCGGGGTTCTACTGTATATAGATATTATAGTATCAATGTCCTTTTGGATTTAATTTTTATGATTCATATATCAACTATTATTGTTACGTATATATTTAGTCATTTTTTTATAATTAATGTTAAAAATTTAATTCTAACTTACCATTTATCATATCTAATTCCTCTACGCAATCAGCTTGGGTAATATCTGTCCGGTTTTCATTCGCTGGTATTTCTAAAAACATATAATAAATAAAGAAAAACTTGAAATGTATATTTGTAAATATTGAGAAGAATGTGAATGACATTTTCCATTTATGCTGGTATTACAGGGAAATGTTTAAAAATAATGCACACAAGTTAAATAATATGTTTGATAAACATTTTAATCATCTTTTGGAGAAATTGTTAATTTATTTAATTTGTATATATTATACTTTGATGATTCTAATGATTTGCTGATCATATTGTACAAGTGGTATACATTCAGTTTTTAATTTTTAAATAATACAACAATATGTTTGCCACAAGATTGGATGCAGCCTATATATTATGCCATATTTGAATTGTATGATAAATTCTTAACACTTTTTGTGTAACATACCATATCCCCAAAAGCAGCAGTTTTCGAAATAATGACGTTTGAAATGTGATAAATTAAAAAAAAATTCATGAAAATCGATTAATTTGAAGTCGAGTTTTTTGTTGTATATAAAATTAGTAATACCAGGTTGTTTTTGTTGGCTTTTAAAAAAAGTTCAAGGTGTCCTTGTTTAATTTAAACATTTTATTTCATTACCTATGTGTATTTTAATTTATTGCAAACGTCATTATTCTGAAAACCGCCGATTTTGGGGATATGGTATATTACACAAAAAAGTGTGGAGAATTTACCATATAATTCAAAAATGGCATAATATACAGGCTGTTCCATTAAAAAAAAAACAATGATTGCTGCATATGTTCTTCTTTAGACACCCTGTATATAATTTTCTTGTCAAAAAATTCACAACTGAAAATACTAATCGACCTATCCGAGCGTTTTTCTGCAAAATAATTACATGAATTTTAATCGAATTTGTTCCTTTCATCATGACCGCACTGTATATATACAGGGTGAGTCATTAGTAGGCGCTTCTTCGATTGCTCTTTTGCGTTTTAAATAAAAGAAAAAACAATTAGTCAGGGTCCATGGTTGCTTGTGGCGCATATTGTTATTACTTTAAGCTCTGACGCACTTCCGGTTTCACCGGAAATGCACGTAACTTAATTTTTTTAAATGACACCCTATATCTTTTTGGATTTTCTTGTACTGCTCTAAATTCTCTGCTCAACTATTTTTTCCTTTTCAAAATTGACTAAATAGTTTTTGAGTTATTATTTTTTTTTGAAAATATTTGACCAAAACACGTGTTCAGAAAAAAATCATTTTCACATTGTTTTTAAAAGTAAAAACATTAACTTTGGTGGTGCTTGTAGCCAAGAAAATTCTGCATCATTTGGTAAAGTTGCACTCCACAATAACTCAAAAAACTTTGTTTTTTCATAGCCTACTTCCTGAAATTTCCACATACAAAAACTTATTTTTTTTAAATGGAACACCCAGTATTTTATTAAGGCATTTTGTTCCTTTTTTTATTCTCTTTCATTTTTGTTAACAATGTCCTATACCTATCTTTTGTAATTTTTGAGATAATCACTATAGGAGCAATTAGCGGTCAATTAAGGAACTACGGGGGCTGTTTTATGCACCCAAATATTCGTCCAATACAGGCTGGAATGCGGCTGACTGACTGAGTCAACTGTTAAAGAAAGTCGGTATACATTTATGTCAAACTTATAAAAGCATCGCTATTAGTTATCATCCAAATGAATTATTCTTATGAAGAGTTAATAGATATGATTGACGTTTTGGGTGATTCTGAAAGAAACTCTTTGCTAGCATCCAGACTTTATGCGCAGCGATCTCTGGTAGAAGTCAACCTAAGCGAGAAACCTTCGAAAGTATAAAGTGGACGGTTTGAGTGAACAGAAAATATTGAATATGATTGAAAGGGCGGAAAAAGCAATAACTGGTGAGGATAAGACGTTTATGGTATTTGGGAGTGTAGTCGAACACCCCCACACTAGTACTACGAAAATTAGTCGTAAGTTAGATGTAAGTCAAATTTGAGAATCCAGAATAATTAGGAAATATGAAATTCACCCGTAGCATATTCATACACAGGGTTAGATGAAAGAAATTTCTTTCTTATATTTTTGTCAATTGGCAGCAGATAAATTATCCTGGCTTTCTCAATTTTTTGTTGTTTACCAACTAAGCCACCTTCTATTAAAGTGAATTAAACTTTATCACACCTGTAAACTTTCAAAATCGTTGGTCATTAAAACTGTGGGGAGGAATAGTGGGTAGTTACATAATTGGACCTTATTTCTTTGATGAAAATGTTAATGGAGGGGGGTATCTTCGCTATCTATAGACGGATTTTCAAAAGCTATTTGAAGACATCTTCAAATATGTCAATAAATATAACCTTTATTTTATTTCGATATTAACCAACAGTGTCAAAAAAGAAATATTGGAACTGGAGATTGCCGGAATTAAAAATTGAAATGCGATGCTCTTCATTCTGTAAAATTATTACTTTTGGGATAGTTGGATTTAACATTACTTTGTTTGACAGTTGACTAAGGAAGACGGGCGCCATTCCTGCTTTCCATTGGTTGAACGAATATTTTGGTGCATAGAACAACAGCGCTCGTAGTTCTTTAATTGGCCGCTAATTGCTCCTATAGTGATTATCTCAGAAATTACAAAAGATAGGTATAGGACATTGTTAAAAAAAATGAAAAAGAATTAAAAAAAAGAAACAAAATGCCTCAATAAAGTATTGGGTGTTTTATTTAAAAAAAATAAGTTTTTGGTATATGAAAATATCAGGAAGTAGGCTTTGAAAAAACAATGTTTTTGAGGTGTTGTCGAGTGCAACTTTAACAAATGATGCAGCGTTTTCTTGGCTACAAGCACAACCAAAGTTAATGTTTTTACTTTTAAAAACAATGTGAAAATGATTTTTTTCCGAACGCGTGTTTTGGTCAAATATTTTCAAAAAAAATTAATAATTCAAAAACTATTGGCTCAATTTTGAAAAAGAAAAAACAGTTGAACAGACAATTTAAAGCAGTACAAGAAAATCCAAAAATGTATAGGGCGAGTCATTTAAAAAAATTAAGTTGCGTGCATTTCCAGTGAAACCGGAAGTGCGTCAGAGCTTAAAGTATTTTTACAATATGCGCCCCAAGCAACCATGGATCTTCCACTAATTGTTTTTCCTTTTATTTTAAACACAAAAGAGCAATCGAAGAAGCGGCTACTAACGACTCACCCTGTATAATAATAATGAGGAAATGTGAAATTCAAGAAAATAACAATCTGAATTACGCTGATTATGAATTTTAGGCCTATATTACCTTATACTAAGAATTATATGGGGAATATAAAAATACAATATTATATAGGAGGTTTCTTTTCAAAATACTATAATTATAGTCAGTCATCAAGTTATGGAACACTCTGTATAACAAAAAATCAATTTAAAACGTATCTTTTTTTGTAATGGTCATGTGTTCATATAGTATTTGTTTTATACTTACCATTTTCATTATTCAAATCTTCTGAACCACTTGCATTCGTTTGGGAAGTGTGGTTTATTTCTCCACTTTGTTTTGAGTGGCTTACAACATTTAACTGTTGATTTACATTCAGGTCGGTTTCTAGAGTATATAAATAAAGCTCATTAAAATTTTGAATAGAATAAATATATGTGAAATTTGTCTTTAATGCAGTAAATTTTATATATACGTAATTTTAATAAGAACATATTAATTATTTAGTACTAATTGCAAATGCAAAGGACATATTTACAATATTTTAATCAGGTGCTCTGTAATGCTAAGTAATAGAACTAAATGCTCAGACGAAATATAATTATTTAAATAAAAGCATGAACAACATAGATATCTAAATATAAAAACACTGTAAATTCTCTAATAGATTTGAAATATTATGCAATGGAAATTAGTATCATTTAATTTAATATTTTCACCCTCTAGGAAGCTGTGAAATTATGTCCTCTAAACGTAAATGTGCCTTCTAGTGAATAATAACATTCGATCATATGGTACTTAATGTAATTTATCTATTACATCAGTAAGGCCCACATTGAATTGGAAGGTCGATAATATTTTTTTTTAGAAATAACTCACAAATTTTGCATTCTGTACAGTTTTATTAGTACAAAAATATTTATAGCTGGATTTGAAATAATTTATGTAAAACAGATATTTCTGAATTGGGATCGCAATTAACATTTTTACTTCCGGGTATTCTAAAAAGATAAAAATATTTCGAACTCTATTTAGAACATCTTTTATATAATAAATTAGAAATGCATATATGTACTTATAAGAAAATCGCGTGATGTTTACAAATATTTTTTTAAGTACATACTTATGTTTTTTCAATGTGTTAAATTTAATTAATATTACAAACGATTATTAAAAAATTGATGTGCTCATGACTTTCCTGCCCAAATTATATTAAACAGAAATTATCGCAAATCCAGCTGTAAATCTAAATCGAGCTGTAAATACTTTTATTCTCTTGATAAATCTGAATGTAAAGTATAATTTTTGAGATATATGGAAGAAACTATTGTGAGATTTGAATAAAAGTGCTGCCGCTACCGGTACGATTTTTGAACTTATTTTATACTAAAATTATTCAACACAATCATTAAATATTTTCATACTCTTAGTATGTGTTTAGAGAGGGTAACTTGCGAGATATTTGTAAAAATCTATTTTTCGAACAGAGTGAGACCTGCTTCCAATGGTAATTTCACAAAATTTTCTTAATAACATTTTTTTTGGAATTCACTTCTTAGTACATTTCAACTACTTTTACTCTTCTCTTGTAGCGTTTTTTTGCAAATATCTCGCAAGTTATTCTATAATTCTATAAAGACCCGTTTGAAGAAGACTACAATAGTCATAATAAAAGAGAAAAACACACGATGCTGATGAAAAAGACAAAGGAAAGGCTATTGCAGAACAGGGTTATAGTTTTAGAGCAGCTACGTTTGATTTGCAAGCAAATTTTATCAGTACCTTTCGCTGGAGATAAGAGATTTTTTTTTGTAAATCAAGATGTGAAATGACTGAATGGTGTTGTGAAATTTATATTTATGAAATGTTAATATTCCACGAAATTAATTGCACATTTTAATTAGTGTGCTAACTTTGTTTAAATGCTAGTGCTATATTCATTTAAATTTGTAAGGAAGTTATGAATTTTCATTAATATAATAGTATCTTTGGTCGTATGGTAATATATTGAATTTTATTATATGTTAACATTCCAAAAAATTTAAACAGAGTACTAATTGGTGATTTAGAATAACGATTTGATATTATAATGTTAAATGTTATAAATAGTAGTTACAAGCTGACTAACTAATTATTTATCATTTATAAAATTTTTTACTTTCACATTGTTATATGTTAATTTTGTCTAGATAGTATTTATTTTGTATTTGCCATATGTAGGTTTCATTTTTCCTGTATCAGCCACTTTTATTTGAGTAAAGTTAATTTTCTCACTTTGTGTGGAACAACATTAACTATATGACATTTCATCGATTAAGTTTGTTCTTACCTCTGTTACAAAGCCTAAGTATTGAATATTATGCCGCCTCTACACATCGCCGAATGTATTCGCCGAAGATTCGTATACGAATGTTCCGTCAAATAATTCGTGCGCAAATATGAACGAATTGCCTATTCATACATCGTATTCGCAATATTCGCATTGAAATGAAGATAGAATGATGGAAGGTAAACAAGTTACTGCTGCATTATACTATATGAGTACTTGCAATTATTATTCGAGTATTAAGTCATTACTCCAATCCGCCATAATTCATTAACGTATACAGAATAATCCCTTTTTTAATTTGAAATCTTTACATTATAGGTTATGTTTACGAATTTATCTATTTACTTATATAGGTATTCATCTCACTTCAGTATACGATGTGTAGTCAGGTTATATGTGTTCGGATACGAATTTTCTTTGATGTATGAAACGAAAACCGACTCCGAACGGATCGACATTCGTGTTCGGCGCGAATATTGGTGAATATCAAATATTTGCCGAATAAACTGTCTACACATCGCTGTTCGGCGTAATTTGCCGAATGTTCGGGGATAGGTAGAGGCGGCATTAAGGTCAATAAAACTCTAGCTATATCCAAGTATTTTATAATTTATACACACCATAATTAATGGAGACTGTAAGTACAATATTCATGGAAAAGTCTACGTAAGTTTTTGATATTCCAATAATTTTAATATTTTTTTAAGCATTTACACAGAAAATATGTTGGTGACTAATTGACAATTTTGTATTCCATGCCGTTATAAAGTGTATCAGTGGAAATGCTCCTGAACATGACATTTGTTATACTGGATCTGTCAGCAACGACTGCTTTTACTCATTACTCCCTACACTATGAAAAATTGTCTGTGGTGGTAAATTTAAATGTACCTCAAACATAAAAATCGCATTGTATATAACTTAACGATGTTAAAAATTCCACTGTCCTCCTTTTGAATTTTATGTATATGATTCATATATCAACTACTGTTATGTATATATTTCGTCAGCTTTTGTGTGGGTATAATTTTTCTAATAATTAATGTGTTAAAAAAATATTTTTAACTTACCATTTATCATATAATTATGATCTGCCATCAAGTTATGAAAAACTCTGTATAATACAAAATAATTTTAAAAGGTGCTCCTAATAAATGGCTACAAAGAAAACCGCTTCGAAATATATTTTCTCATAAAGTCAAAAACTGTCTTCCCTGCGGAGATGACTCACTTTGTATATACTTCATTTTTAGAATATCAAGAATGTTTTGAAAGTGGAATTTTTAGCATATTAAATTATATACATTGTGATTTTAAATTGTTCAAGTATGGTGACAATGAGTTTGTAATTCTATCATCTATGTTAAACAGAAACAGTAAAATAACTATAAAGCTGAATACTAAATAATTCAAAATCATTTCTTAAATGAATCATAAATAATAACATTAATAAGAACATACATAAACTACTGTTATGTATATATTTCATTGTCTTTTAATTAGATAGCTTTCTGTAATTGATATGTGCTAAGAATTTATTTTTAAGTTACCATTTAACAAATCTGATTTGTCTGTGCATTCATATTTTCATCTATAATAAATTCCCCAGTTTGATTTATGAATCTAGTATTTTCATTAGCTAGCACTGCTAAAACACGCAGTACAAATCTAGAAAAACTGTAAACGTATATTTGCAAATATCGAGAAGAGTGTGAGTTGTATTTTTCCATTCAATTAGGTATATGGAAATGTTTGAAAGTAATGCACACAAATAAAACATGTTAATCACTTTTTCAAAAAATTGTTAATTCAATAATTGTTTTAAATTTGTAAATAATACAATATGTATGCCACGAAGTTGAATGCAGATCAATTATAAGTACATAATAATTTATTCGTCAAAGCATTGATGTGAATAGGTAGGTAGTCTCTATTAAATATACCTACTGGAATATCAGAAGGCAGTGCACAAGAACCAAACTGTTTAACATTTTTTTTTTGGAAAATTCTTAATTATGCAAGTATATGTTAATTTTTTGTAGAGTTACGGACAAACAAACGTGGTACATTTTTTTTGCCTAACAGTATTGGTCCGAATTATCATCCTACGCATTATTAATTGTTTCCAGTAAGTCTTGCACATTTTGTGATCGAACGTTTCTTCTTTGAATAATACGAGCCAATAGTTTTAGCTATTTTGCATTAGCAATTATTCTTGCCTTATAAACAACGTGCGACATTTTTACGAAAAAATGTATCGTTGCAATTTGATGACATTTATGAAGTTGGGACTACTATATTGTATTCGGTAAAATTTCAAAAGGCAGCAATAACAACTAAAATAAAGCAAAATTTTATGTAAGAGTTGTCCCACTTTCTTCTGTCCGTAACTGTACAACAATCAATGTATTTTTAATGTATGTGTTTTATGCCTTAGAACGAATTGTTTGTCAAACACTTTGTGTAATTTAATAGGTGTGCAGCCAACCTGAATGAAGATAATCACAACCATAATCGATAAATCATATTGATACCTAATTAACTATGTAACAATGATTTACAGGCAAAAAAAGACTACGGTTTTGTATAATATAAATAAATACACTTACCGATTTGAATATCATCTTGACCATTCTGCTGAATTATATTGACGTTAGTTTTTTTTACATGTTTTTTTCCCTTAACATGCTTGAAGTTTCTTTTTTTACCCATCTGTAGTTAGAAAGAAATCTTGTTTTAATTTAAGTCTATCTGCACAGGTATAAATTATTATGCTGGTTTTATAGTTAAAGATGAAAAATGATTAGGTAGTATTTATTCCATCATACAAATATATACGCTATACATATTTGATTTAAAATTGTCATATATTTATCGATAAAACGTTATTAGTCTGACAAATACTTGAAACAAACAAGTCTTCACAATAGCGCAAAATAATGACTCGTTAAAGATCATTTATGATATTTTTGAATCTCTTAAAAGAACTGTAGGTATTTGTATCATGTTTATTTTACATTTAATATAAATTACCTAACCTATACAACTTAAGCGTGGATCTTTGCAATAATGCTTACCTTAATGATGAAGATGAAGTACGTATATATAACTTATAACTTAAACACTGAACACAAAAACTATTAGTTAACACTTATAAATAAACAAAACGCGGATTAAATTAAAAGATAATAGAACTATATTAATTATTTGATCGAAAAAACTAAATAGACACTGCACTTCGTAAAGAAGATTTGTGTCTGAAGCGCGTCGAAAGGATGTTCGCCGTTTCTTCTATTACGCGCGAATTTTGAATTGGTTATTTTTTTAAATATATTTCTCTTGGTCAAATAAATAGATATTTAGATACAGAATGACGATGGGAGTGTTATTATATACTTAATATAGATATATACTCGCCTGGTCTTGTCAACAACATAAATTATACAATCAATATAATAATTTGATAATAATTCTAAATTTATTATTATATATTGATAAATACCTACATACATATTAGTCGATATTTTTCATGTATTTTAAATATTGGTGTGGGGGGGCAAATCGAAGAATAGCCAAAAGACACTTATTCCATTTATTTTTATCACTGTGATTCCGCATGAATTTGCAAACGGTGAAAACAGTAATTGCTAAATCACTGTGAACAATTGTTACCTTTGCCGTCTCCTGAATACGATTTAAACGACGTGCTTGCGATCGATTTGAGCTAATAAACATTATATATTGTTGTTATTAATATTTGCTAAGATTGTGCGGACTTAAAAATCATTTCGATCCGTGAATGAAATTGTTATAAACAAACATAACAGACGATGCACGTTTCCCATAAAATTCCCATATATTTCTAACAGTATCAAAGTGAAAAATATTTTACACGAGAAGCAAGGGCTTCTGCCCAATCAAAAGAGTCGTTATTCTAACGAATAGAATGCGTCTTTGAAAGAACACCTGCATCAGCGTCATTTGTTTACGTCGTTGAAAATGTTATAAAAGCTAAGAAATTTTATATTGAGTCAGTCAGTCAGCTCTAGCTGCTGAATCGAGTCGACTCTAAAGACTTAGAGCGACAACAGCAACGCATCCGACGAAAGCCGAAGCCGGGAAAAAGTTTTCCCGAAGATCTCTGAAACGTACTCAATCGTTTCAGAAGATACCCGAAGGCACAGGAAGTTTCTACGAGCGAGCCGAACATTACGAGCGAGCTCAAACGCATCCGACGAAAAGCCGAAGCCGGGAAAAGTTTTCCCGAAGATCTCTGAAACGTGCTCAATCGTTTCAGAAGATACCCGAAGGCGCAGGAAGTCCTCCACGAAGCGACTCGAAGCAATCCCGAGCGTTTCCGAGGCAAAGCCGAACATACCCGAGGAGAACTAAAGACGTAGGACGACTCCCACGAGCAAGCCGAAGCGACTCGAAGCAATCCCGAGCGTTTCCGAGGCAAAGCCGAACATACCCGAGGAGAACTAAAGACGTAGGACGACTTCTACGAGCAAGCCGAAGCGACTCGAAGCAATCCCGAGCGTTTCCGAGGCAAAGCCGAACATACCCGAGGAGAACGAAAGACGTAGGACGACTTCTACGAGCAAGCCGAAGCGACTCGAAGCAATCCCGAGCGTTTCCGAGGCAAAGCCGAACATACCCGAGGAGAACTAAAGACGTAGGACGACTTCTACGAGCAAGCCGAAGCGACTCGAAGCAATCCCGAGCGTTTCCGAGGCAAAGCCGAACATACCCGAGGAGAACTAAAGACGTAGGACGACTTCTACGAGCAAGCCGAACGCAGCCGAAGCAAACCCGAGCGTTTCCGAGGTGACCCGAAGATACCCGAAGGCGTAGGAAGGCTTCCACGAACGAGACGAAGCAAACCCGAACGTTTCCGAGGTGACCCGAAGATACCCGAAGGCGTAGGAAGGCTTCCACGAACGAGACGAAGCAAACCCGAACGTTTCCGAGGTGACCCGAAGATACCCGAAGGCGTAGGAAGGCTTCCACGAACGAGACGAAGCAAACCCGAACGTTTCCGAGGTGACCCGAAGACGAGGAAGGACCTAAAAAGGATAAGCCGAACACTTACGAGGAGGACTGAGAGTCCGAATCAACAGCAGTTGCGTGCTTCCACCAACATCCAAGGAGCATTCGTGACCTGTTAGTGAGGCTGTGAACAAAGTGACCCAACCAAAGAGAGGTTGTTGAACAAAGTGACCCAACCAAAGAGAGGTTGTTGAACAAAGTGACCCAACCAAAAGAGAGGTTGTTGAACAAAGTGACCCAACCAAATACGAGAGGTTGTTGAAGTTGTGAGTGCCACTTAGTGCTTCAACAAAGATCCAGACCACGGATCGTTATCCAAGTGTAGGTCCTGTGCCGATACACCACCCCAGTGACTTGTGACGTGTGGCTAAAGTGACCTCACGTCGTACCCATTGTTACAACCGTAAGTACTGAACTGATTCCTAAGCTTGCACGGTTGGCAATCTCAAGATAGCCCCGTCACGTCACTCAGAAGTAGTTAGTTGGTTTGGTACCCGAAGGCAGCCTTACCCATTCTAGGCGTTAATTGACTAGGTACCCCGAAGGGAGCCTTATCCCCTAGAACCCCAACTGAGTGTCTCAAATATCCCTCTCCATTTTAAACTGCCAGTATCTAGCGACCACCCCCTTTGTCTTATCCCCCTGTGTGTGGGATCATTAGCCCTTTGGTCAAGGTGTCTCAGTAGACAGTGTATATAATATCAATCTATGTAAATATCTCTTAATATTTAGTGTTGCCTTAAGCCATTTCTTTATAGTCCTGCGTGGCTATTGTTTTTAGTGACCGAGTTGTGGTAATAAATTCATGTGGTTTGAAACAACTCTTTCATTAAACCCGACACTAATATAAACCCTATCCTGGAACACCCAGTGAATAAGTGTAGTGCCATCCTGAAGGAAGGACGCCACGTCTCCCCGTATTAGAGTACTACAGCTATAAGAGCTCAGGTAATTCGAATAACATTATTTTGAGTAATTCCTATAAGCTGAAAGGTAACACAATAGCTATTCTGATTTTCAAAGCAAGTTCTTTATTGATCTTACATGAATGTATGTTGAGCGATACTTGAATCTAATTTTGTTGTAAGTGATATTTGTATGTAGAAAGATGACAGATATGTGTCCAAGCCATTTAATATATGTATCCATAAATAACCGATACAACAGGAACAGTAGGTAATAATTAATAATTGCAATATGCATGTGACAGATATCACATTTTAATAGAAAATCATACTTAAACTGTGCTTAAACTCCGCACTTTTTCATTTCCGTGCCGTTGTCTGTGCGTTATCTGCACTTTCAGACCCGCATAAATGTTTGACAGATGTTATTAAATAAACTCATGCATAAATTGTATACAATTATATCTTGAACACATGTATTTGGAACATTTTGTTGACATTCAGGTTTTGTACAATTCGTGTGCATCTAACGTAATTTGACAGACTGAAAAGGCAAAACTCAGACCGTTCTTTATTTACTTCTGCTTCAAGTACTTCGTTGTATGTATGTGTAGCCCGTACTTGAAATTTTCTAGTCATCGTGGGACACACATTTCGATGATGTTTATAATGAGTAGAATGTTATTGTATTTAATATATTTTAATAATATCGAAAACTCGTTATCTTAATTACTATGTAGGTACTTACATGCGATAATAAATTTTAAGTTTATTAACAATCTATAATGATACAGAGAGAAGAATGACAGATATTTAATCATATCCAACGACATATGTACCTATAGGTTCATATAGGTACCTACATGTAGAAAAGAAATAGTAACAATTGATAATAAGAATAATACATATCTGAAAGATACCACATTTTAATCAAAAATGCACATTTCATTGGTAGACTTTTCAATATTTCTGATGTTCAGACTTGACAACCGATCGATGAATGTAATAAATATTCTTATTCGATAATTTCCTTATATCCACCCACACATTGCTCGATTATTATAAATGCCCATCTTTGATATATTTAGTATTTAATGCTGTCAATTCGGAGCATTTATGTATGTTTGGACAAAACACGTTGTTTTCCGATTCAGTTATGACGTTTCCCAACGAACTGAAATTTGACGTTTATCTGCGACCGCTTGTTATTTATGTATTGCATGATTGGCACACCCATGCTTTCCGCAAATTTTGACGTTTTCCGGCATGTGTCCTCGCGAACTAAAATTGATTACTGGTTTTGATAGTTTATAACCTACAATTGATTTTTGTGCGCCTGCCAATGTTAATTGAACGTCAATTTTGACATTTCCCCTAACGTTTAACTCAACCTATCGTGGCTTTATGGTGTCATTGTCAGCTGTGGTCGCCGATATCCATATTGGATTTCGAAATTTCGTACAGGCTCCAGAGTAATTTTTGTTTCCCACGTCCTCCTTATGGGGAAAATGTCGCGATGCAGCGTGATTTTCTGCACGTGCCAAAAATTTTCAAAAATTCGTTTCGGGCCTTTGCTCTCTCATCGGAGACGTGAAAAATAGCCTTAGGGACGGCGGACTGTCGTCCCCGCAGCGTGACACTTTTGTTCGCATCGCGGACGGGCCACGTTCTCAGAAAAGTGTCTCCCCAATTTGCCATTTTAACCCCGATCTTGCCTCCTCTACTAAATCCGTGAGAGCGGTAAAGGGTCCTGTGCGCTTTTATAGTATATAACTAGCTCTAACGTCCGCTTACAGCGGGTCCTCCGCTTACAACGGGTCCTCCGCTTACAGCGGGTCCTCCGCTTACAGCGGGTCCGTCAATCTCTTTTAGTTGGAATAGCTTTTTTCGCGTCCGCTTACAGCTTTTTCATAGTTTCCTGTAAAAAGCAATCACTGTCATGACGCCTTTTAGAATGTCCGGTTTTATTAACTTTTGACGCACCTCTGTATATACATATATTTCGTGAAGCCAATAGTACATTTTCTTTAAAATTCTTCTCGAACGGTTTTTTACACAAACCGGTACACACTCAAGAGCGAGAAAGGTAAATTTATGTTAAACATAAGTCATGTTAATGTATCCAAAGAAACAATGAACTCAAAAGAGCACAAAATTTTCATCGAGACAGTTTACAATACTATTTTGATGTGATAGTGGAAAAGCATGTCAACCTTTTCGAAGTCTACTGTCGTTAAGAAAAAACACAAAATAATAATAAAAGTAAGAATCCCAAGTTTTAAATTTAAGCCCCATTGAAGCGTCTTTCCTGTAAAAAACGCTTTTTAGAATGTCCACTTTTATAAACTTTTGAAGCACCCCTGTATATACATATATTTTGTTAAGCCAATAGGATATTTTATTTAAAATTCTTCTTGAACTGTTTTTGACATAAATCGGTACACACTCAAGAGCGAGAAAGGTAATTTAATGTTAAACATAAGTCATGTTAAAGTATCCAAAGACACATTGAGATCAAAAAGCGCAACATCTTTATTAAGACAGTGTACAATACTATTTTAATGTGAAAGTGTGAAAGCCTGTCAACCTTCTTGAAATCCACTATCGTTAATAAAGGAGCACAAAATAATAATAAAAGTAAAAAGCCCAAGTTTTAAATTAAGGCCCTATTGAAGGGCCTTTCCTGTAGAAAGAGGCTTTTTAGAATGTCTACTTCTATAAACTTTTGAAACACCCCTGTATATACATATATTTTGTTAAGCCAATAGGATATTTTATTTAAAATTTTCCTCGAACTATTTTTGATACAAACCGGTACACACTCAAGAGCGAGAAAGGTAATTTAATGTTACAACGACACAATAAGATAAAAAAGCCCAACATTTTTATTAAGATAGTTTACAATACTATTATGATCCGAAAGTGTAAAATCCTGTCAACGTTTCCGAAATCCACTATCGTTAATAAAAGACCACAAAACAATAATGAAAGTAGAAAGCCCAAGTTTTAAATTTGGCGCCTTTCCTGTAAAAAGCGATCACTGGCATGACGATTTTTAGAATGTCCACTTTTATAAACTTTTGAAGCACCCCAGAGCATACATTAGTTTTGTGAAGCCCATTGTATAATTTATTTAAAATTCTTCTCGAACTGCTTTTTACACAAACCGGTACATACTCAAGAGCGAGAAAGTTAGTTTATGTTAAAATATCCAAAGACACAATAAGATCAAAAAGCGCAACATTTTTATTAAGACAGTTTACAATACTATTATGATGCGAAAGTGTAAAAGCTTTTCAACCTTTTCGAAATCCACTATCGTTAATACAAAGCACAAAACAATAATAAAAGTAGAAAGCCCTAGTTTTAAATGTAAGCCCTATTAAAGCGCCTCGCCTGTAAAAGGTGATGGCATGACGCTTTTTAGAATGTCCACTTTTATAAACTTTTGAAACACCCCTGTACATACATAAATTTTGTGAAGCCAATTGAATATTTTATTTAAAATTCTTCTCGAATTGTTTTTTACACAAACCGGTACACTCCAGAGCGAGAAAGGGAATTTAATGTTACAACGACACAATAAGATAAAAAAGCGCAACATTTTTATTAAGACAGTTTACAATACTATTTTGATGTGAAAGTGTAAAAGACTCACAACCTTTTCGAAATCCACTATCGTTAATACAAGAGCACAAAACAATAATAAAAGTAGAAAGCCCAAGTTTTAAATTGAAGCCCTATTGAAGCGCCTTTCCTGTAAAAGGCGATCACAGGTATGACGCTTTTTAAAATATCCACTTTTATAAACTTTTGAAACACCCCTGTATATACATATATTTTGTTTAGCCAATAGGATATTTTATTTAAAATTCTCCTCGAACTGTTTTTGACACAAACCGGCACACACTTAAGAGCGTGAAAGGTAATTTAATGTTACAACGACACAATAAGATAAAAGAGCGCAACATTTTTATTAAGATAGTTTACAATACTATTTTGATCCGAAAGTGTAAAATCCTGTCAACCTTTTCGAAATCCACTATCGTTAATAAAAGAGCACAAAACAATAATAAAAGTAGAAAGCCCAACGTTTCAATTTGAAGCCTTATTGAAGCGCCTTTCCTGTAAAAGGCGATCAATGGCATGATGATTTTTAGAATGTCCACTTTTGTAAACTTTTGAAGCACCTCTGAACATACATTAGTTTTGTGAAGCCAATTGTATATTTTATTTAAAATTCTTCTCGAACTGTTTTTGACACAAACCGGTACACACTCAAGAGCGAGAAAGGTAATTTAATGTTAAAGTATCCAATGACACAATAAGATCAAAAAGGTCAACATTTTTATCAAGACTGTTTACAATACTATTTTGATGCGAAAGTGTAAAAGCCTTTCAATCTTTTCGAAGTCCACTATCGTTAAGAAAAAAGCACAAAATAATAATAAAAGTAAAAAGCCCAAGTTTTAATTTGAAGCCCTATTGCAGCGACTTTCCTGTAAAAAACGCTTTTTAAAATGTCCACTTTTATAAACTTTTGAAGCACCCCTATATATACATATATTTTGTTAAGCCAATAGGATATTTTATTTAAAATTCTTCTTGAACTGTTTTTGACACAAACCGGTACACACTCAAAAGCGAGAAAGGTAATTTAATGTTAAAGTATCCAAAGACTCAATAAGATCAAAAAGGTCAACGTGTTCATTAAGACAGTTTACAATTCTGTTTTTATGTGAAAGTGTAAGAGTCTGTCAACCTTTTCAATATCCACTATCGTTAATAATGGAGCAGAAAATAATAATAAAAGTAAAAAGCCCAAGTTTTAAATTGAAGCCCTGGAGCCCTATTGAAGCTCCTTTTCTGTAAAAAGCGATCAATCTCATGACGCTTTTTAGAATGTCCAAGTTTATAAACTTTTGAAGTACCCCTGTACATACATAAATTTTGTAAAGCCAATTGTATATTTTCTTTAAAATTCTTCTCGAATTGTTATTTATACAAACCGGTACACACTCAAGAGCGAGAAAGGTAATTTAATGTTAAACATAAGTCATGTTAAAGTATCCAAAGCAGTAGTGGCGGCTGGTGCCCGCGTTTTGGCGGTGCAGTTGCGTGGACGGGACTGATTCGTTTGTTGTCGGTGATATGGTCGACATCGGGGAGTACATCGCCGATAATGGGCGAGTCGGTCTTGTCTGTGTGGCTGCTCACGCCCCAAGCCGCCACTGAATCCAAAGACACAATGAGCTTAAAAAACGCAACATTTGTCTTAAGACAGTTTACAATACTATTTTGATGTGAAAGTGTAAAAGACTCACAACCTTTTCGAAATCCACTATCCTTAATAAAAGAGCACAAAGTAATAATAAATATAAAAAGCCCAAGTTTTAAATTGAAGCCCTATTGAAGCGCCTTTCCTGTAAAAGGCGATCACCGGCATGACGCTTTTTAGAATATCCACTTTTATAAACTTTTGAAACATCCCTGTATATACATATATTTTGTTAAGCCAATGGTATATTTTATTTAAAATTCTCCGCGAGCTGTTTTTGGCACAAACCGGCACACACTTAAGAGCGTGAAAGGTAATTTAATGATGTAAGTATACAACGACAGAATAAGATCTAAAAGCGCAACATTTTTATTAAGATAGTTTACAATACTATTTTGATCCGAAAGTGTAAAAGCCTGTCAACCTTTTAGAAATCCACTATCGTTAATAAAAGAGCACAAATTAATAAAGGTAGAAAGCGCAAGTTTTAAATTTGAAGCCTATTGAAGCGCCTTTCCTGGAAAAAGCGGTCACTGGCATGACGACTTTTAGAATGTCCATTTTTATAAACTTTTGAAGCACCCCTGTACATAGATAAATTTTGTGAAGCCAATTGTATATTTTATTTAAAATTCTTCTCGAATTGCTTTTTACACAAACCGGTACACACTCAAGAGCGAGAAAGGTGGATTAATGTTAAAATATCCAAAGACACAATAAGATCAAAAAGCGCAACATTTTTATTAAGACAGTTTACAATACTATTGTGATGCGAAAGTGTAAAAGCTTTTCAACCTTTTCGAAATCCACTATCGTCAATAAAAGAGCACAAAATAATAATAAAAGTAAAAAGCCCAAGTTTTAAATGTAAAGCCCTATTGAAGTGCCCTTCCTGTAAAAAGCGATCACTGGCATGACGCTTTTTAGAATGTCCACTTTTATAAACTTTTGAAACACCCCTGTAGATACATAAATTTTGTGAAACCAATTTTATTTAAATTTTTTCTCGAATTGCCTTTTACACAATGCGGTACACACTCAAGAGCGAGAAAGGTAATTTAATATTAAATATAAGAATAAGTATCCGAAGAAACAATATGCTTAATAAGCGCATCATTTTCATTGAGACAATCGGGATAATACGCTCTTGAAATAACAGTGGAAACATTTAGTATATTAACAAAAAGTATGTCAATTGCTCAGAAACAATTTAAAATAGGCACGCACAATATTAATAAAAAATAAGCTAAAAATCAGTTTGAGATATTTTTCACTCCAATTATTTGAAGTGGAACAGCGCTTTCATTATGAAATTTTGGTCAGCAAATTTGAAATATTCGTCTGTCACATACTCAAAATTAGTTCGCAAGTCAATTAAAAATGAAGGACATGTATTGCAGAACATTTTAAATTTTCACCGAATTACATTATTACTCATTTTAATGGACATGCTCAAATATATATAGTACCTGTGTAGTGTTTAAAATGTTTATAACAAATTTTGTTTGATAAATGGGCGTCGCTTTCAAACATTCTTATAGAATGCTAATGAATGCTGATGAACTTTAAACATATAGTTCGCAAACATATAAATGATTAGTTTTAATAAGATGCTGTTAAAAGCTATTACAAAGAAGAAAAGACCAAGCGCAGGCATAAATTTTCACAAATATTTAGGATTTTTAGCAACTGAGATAAAGTCCCAGAAATGTAACAGAATTAAAAAGCTTCCAAAACACAAATATTTCCACAGCAAGCCAAAAGTTACACATATTCAATATTATGTTTTATTTTTAATTATACTGTAAATTTCATGTATAGAAGAAGCAATACAATTACTAAAACACTAATAAAGATAATTATTAATTACAAATGGATAAGAAAACATATTCGCAGTCAATACTAATAAAAATCCAAATCTCCTAGGTAATGCGCATGTGTAAGTAATCGTAATTACTGTTTAATATTTTATCAGGTTTGGTAAAACAGCGGTTAAAATATTTTCATTTAATAACGTTCTTAATCAATGATTAGCGCTAACCGGTGTTGGAAAAACATACCAACCGGTATTTTAATCAATGATTAGCGCCAACCGGTTTTTGCAAAAACGTACTATCCACTATTTTATCTAATGAATACACTGATCGGCATTTTAATCGGAATTGGGAAAACCGGCCCTTTATTGAACTTAATCAACTAATACAATGCAATAATGTAAATGACTAAAAATACGTTTAAATTTGCCATTGTAGGTGTTAGAGCGTTTTAATGTTGAAGGTTACATTCAAATATTATGTCAACATTAATGAAACATGCGCCAATAATTTAAGGACATTAAATTTGAGATATTGCAAAATTTTACCTATCAAGTATTCTACCTACACAAGCTGTTTCGAGAGAGAGAGAGAGAGGGGGGGGGGGGAGAGAGAGAGAGATCGATTTTATGAACTTTTGACGCATCCCTGTACACATATAAATTTTCTTATGCCAATCGTATACCGGGTGTCCCGATTTTATTGAAACAAAAAGTCAGTTAATTAGCATCAAAAATACTACAAGAAAGTAGTGTTTTAGTTGTTTTCACTTGTTTTCATTAATGTCAAACGATAGTCAACTTTTTTATTTTAAATGGAAACAGATATATTTTTGGCAATATTCGGATTGGATTTTATTTTCTGAATTCATCGATGTATAACAAGTCTATTTTTTATAAACGATTATTGAAAGAAAACCATTTATTAACATTGACCATGTTTTTAATAAATTATGTATAACATTTCGAATGTGCTATGAAACATTGAAAACGTAAGTATTATAAGTATTATTCTAAAAAACAAAACAAAACACTTCACAATAATTGTTCAAATTGCCCGCCACCTTGTTCAATACATAACGCACATCTCCTAATTACTCCACGAGTCGCATTTAAAACACAAACGGCAGGTATTTCTTGACAAGTGTTAATAATTCTTTGTCTTAAAATGTCAACATTTTCTGGAGGTGTCAAATAAACTCGATCTTGTAGGTAAGCCCACAACCAAAAATCTAGGGGCGAAAGATCGGGTGAACACGCAGGCCACTCGATAGGACCGGATGTTCCTATCTACCTATTTCCAAAGTGGGTGTTCAACCAATCAGTATTTACTCTGGCGTTGTGAGCGGGGGCCCCATCTTGTTGATAAAATATTCTATTTAAATTTGCCAAAGGTAATTCATCTAAAAAGTTTTGGAGATTTTCGTTTAATAAAGTGTGATACTTTTCTTGATTTAAGCAACCATCTATGAAAAGCGGCCCAATTAATTGATCGCCTAAAATACCACACCAAACATTTACGCTAAAACGTCTTTGAAAATTATTTTCAATGACAAATCTCGGATTGTCTTGGCTCCGTTGTCGATGTATGTTTCTATTAAAAATACCATTGTTGCCAAAAGTGCATTCATCAGACCAAATTATCATTCTGTAAAAACTCCAGTCTTGTTCTAATGCATTTAAAAAAAGTCGACAAAACTGTATTCTTCGGCGTTGATCATTTTGTTCTAATGCATTAACTTTTCGAGCTATGTACGGTTTAAATTTGTATTTGTATTTGTGTTTACTATGGACTGTAGTTTTTGATACCCCAATATTATGTGCAATTTCGCGAGTCGAAGTTCGTGAATTTTCTTGTAGTGCAAGAAGAACATCATATTCCGTATCTTCGGCGAATCTACGTCGCTGTGTTTTAGGTTTTTGAAATGATCCATAATTCCTCAAATTCGTTTCAATTTTCTGAAATATTTTCGAATCTGGAACTTCTCTGTCCGGAAAACGAAAGCTGTAACGCCGAACTGCTTGAAGACGATTTTTATTACATTCAAAAAACACTTGCAACATGTCTGTTAACTCATTGTTATTCATTTTTACGAATATACTTTTTTTGTGGCAAAACGTTCAAGCAGAACAATAAATAAGACTTAATAGACACTCACACTGACGGTTTTTGACGTTTATCGCATTTTTGTTTTTTCATGGCACATTCCAAAATTTATAAATAATGGAATACAAAGATGAAATTTATTAAGTGTTTTATATATTTTTTTTCAATTATTGTTTATCAAAAATAGACATTTTATACATTGTTGAATTCAGAAAAAAAAATCCAATCCGAATATAGCCAAAAATATATGTTTCCATTTAAAATAAAAAAGTTGACTATCGTTTGACATTAATAAAAACAACTGAAAACAAACAAAACACTGCTTTTTTGTAGCATTTTTTACGGGACACCCGGTATATTATTTAGAACTTTTCTTTCCCTTTTACACAAACCGTTACACTGAACACTGAAGAGCGAGAAGGATAATTAAATGTTAAACATAAATCATGTTAAAGTTTACGAAGGAAGTATGTACTCAGATCCAAGCACATTTCGAAGAACCTTTCTGCCACATTGTTTTTTATAACTTTTATTTCGAATTCGTGATCAGCGACCTTAAAAACCGACATTTGCTAGATGTCACCAAGATTAAAGATATTTTGAAGAAACTTTCCGCCATATTAGATCCACCATTTTGTTTTTTTTGACGTTTTGACTATAGATTCGTGATCGGTGACCTAAGAGACCGCCGTATCTAAAATTTCACATTCATACGTCAATTTTCAATAAATTCTTCCGCCATTTTGTTTTTTTTGACATTTTGACTTTGGATTTGTGATCGGCATTCGCACACACCCCCGTATCTCAAATTTCACATTCATACGTCAATTTTCAAAAAAACTTCCGCCATTTTGTTTTTTTTTGACATTTTGACTTTGGATTCGTGATCGGCGACCTGAGACACCCCCGTATCTAAAATTTCACATTCATACGTCAATTTTCAAAAAAAATTCCGCCATTTTGTTTTTTTTTGACATTTTGACTTTGGATTCGTAATCGGCGACCTGAGACACCCCCGTATCTAAAATTTCACATTCATACGCCAATTTTCAAAAAAACTTCTGCCATTTTGTTTTTTTTTGACATTTTGACTTTGGATTCTTGATCGGCTACCTAAGACACCCCCGTATATAAAATTTCACATTCGTACTTCAATTTTCAAAAAATCTTCCGCCATTTTGTTTTTTTTTGACATTTTGACTTTGGATTTGTGATCGGCGTCCGCACACACCCCCGTATCTAAAATTTCGCATTCGTACGTCAATTTTCAAAAAATCTTCCGCCATTTTGTTTTTTTTGACATTTTGACTTTGGATTTGTGATCGGCATCCGCACACACCCCCGTATCTAAAATTTTGCATTCATACGTCAATTTTCAAAAAACTCGTCGGCCATTTAATTTCCTTTGTCATTTTGACTTTGGATTTGTGACCGGCGTCCGTATACACACCCCCGTGTCTAAAATTTCACATTCGTACGTCAGTTTAGAATTAGTGACGGGCGACCGTAAAAACTCTCGAGTGCCTAATTTTGCTTTTAATCAGAATAGAGAGAAATTGATTTCAGCCAGCTCCGTCCACCGTGCGCGTTTGCGTAATCGTTAACATAAAATTATTTCGTAGGGGCACACAAATGTCGAAAGCAATCCTCTTCTTTTTCCCCTTTGAGGAAATACGCGTTCCGAAATTATCGTATTTTAATTCAAATCATTATTAAAATATTACTCGACAACACCTGTATAGATGAAAATATTAAATCAAGCGGGACCGTTACGTATTATGTGGACATGCCGAACGTTCGCCGGACCGTAATGTATTGACCGGCAGTGCACATGATAATCTGATTTTATTTTTCGCCCGTCCGGAATGCATTGGTATCAGTGCAGATTGAATCGGCCATTTTTCTGACCAAATACCTCTGCAAACGGACTTGGAATTACTCGTACCTTCGTCTAGGTACCTCTGTAAACTGGGAATACGCAAGTGAACGTTTCCGAAATGTCACTTCTTTACTTTTCTAAATCTTATTGTGCCCTCGAAACTTTCAAAATTTGGAATTTCAAGCTTAAAAGTGAAAATGTGAATGCACATGAGACTACCTGTCAGTTTGACGTTTGTCGGGATATTTCATCCATTTCGCTAAATTGTATCCGTCTGCAGACGGACTTTAAATCGCCCGTATCTTTTTATATGCACCACTTTAATCTGGGAATATGCAACTAAAGGGTTCTGAAATCTCAGTACTTTAAAATTTTGAATCTTGTTGCGCCCTCAAAAGCTTTAAAATTTGGAATTTCAGGCTTAAAAGTGAATGTTTGCATACATTTCGAATCGCTGTCACTTTGACGTTTGTCGGGATTTTCAGTATAAAAGGCTCCAGAGCAATTTTTGTTTCCCACGTCCTCCTTATGGGCGAAAAAATTGATGCAGCGCTTTTCTCTACAAGTGCTAAAATTTTCAAAAAATTCTTTTCGCCGCCTTTCCACCGTTTCGAAGAGATAAAAATACGCCTATACAACGTAGAAATGTACACACCACCATATAAAACTCGCAAAACTCCCGTCAAACCCCCACTTTCAGAAATCCTTCGCTTGTCGTTTTCCCATTTTCACCCCCATCTTCCCTCCTCTACTAAATCCGTGAGAGCGGTAAAGGGTCCTGTGCGCTTTTATAGAGTATAACTAGCTCTAACGTCCGCTTACAGCGGGTCCTCCGCTTACAACGGGTCCTCCGCTTACAGCGGGTCCTCCGCTTACAGCGGGTCCGTCAATCTCTTTTAGTTGGAATCGCTTTTTTCGCGTCCGCTTACAGCTTTTTCAGTGTCCTGTAAAAAGCAATCACTGTCATGACGTCTTTTAGAATGCCCTGTTTTATTAACTTTTGACGCACCCCTGTATATACATATATTTTGTGAAGCCAATAGTATATTTTCTTTAAAATTCTTCTCGGAAGGTTTTTTACACAAACCGGTACACACTCAAGAGCGAGAAAGGTAAATTTATGTTAAACATAAGTCATGTTAATGTATCCAAAGAAACAATGAGCTCAAAGAGCACAACATTTTCATCGAGACAGTTTACAATACTATTTTGATGTGATAGTGGAAAAGCATGTCAACCTTTTCGAAGTCTACTGTCGTTAAGAAAAAAGCACAAAATAATAATAAAAGTAAGAATCTCAAGTTTTAAATTTAAGCCCTATTGAAGCGCCTTTCCTGTAAAGAATGCTTTTTAGAATGTCTACTTTTATAAACGTTTGAAGCACGCCTGTATATACATATATTTTGTTAAGCCAATAGGATATTTTATTTAAAATTCTTGTCGAATTGTTTTTGAAATAAATCGGTACACACTCAAGAGCGAGAAAGGTAATTTAATGTTAAACATAAGTCATGTTAAAGTATCCAAAGTCACAATGAGATCAAAAAGCGCAACATTTTTATTAAGACAGTGTACAATACTATTTTGATGTGAAAGTGCAAAAGCCTGTCAACCTTTTTGAAATCCACTATCGTTAATAAAGGAGCACAAAATAATAATAAAAGTAAAAAGCCCAAGTTTTAAATTGAAGCCCTATTGAAGCACCTTGCCTGTAAAAGGCGATCACTGGCATGACGCTTTTTAGAATGTCCACTTTTATAAACTTTTGAAACACCCCTGTACATAAATAAATTTTGTGAAGTCAGTAGGATATTTTATTTAAAATTCTTCTCGAACTGTTTTTGGCGCAAACTGGTACACACTCAAGAGCGAGTAAGGTAATTTAATGTTAAAGTATCCAAAGACACAATAAGATCAAAAAGGTCAACATGTTCATTAAGACAGTTTTCAATACTCTCTTGATGTGAAAGTGTAAAAGCCCGTCAACCTTTTCGAAATCCACTATCGTTAATCAAGGAGTACAAAATAATAATAAAAGTAAAAAGCCCAAGTTTTAAATTGAAACACCCATGTATAAACATATATTTTGTTAAGCCAATAGGATATTTTATTTAAAATTCTTCTCGAACTGTTTTTGACACAAACCGGTACACACTCAAGAGCGAGAAAGGTAATTTAACGTTAAAGTATCCAAAGACACAATAAGATCAAAAAGATCAACATTTTTATCAAGACTGTTTACAATACTATTTTGATGCGAAAGTGTAAAAGCCTTTCAACCTTTTCGAAGTCCACTTTCGTTAATAAAAGAGCACAAAACAATAATAAAAATAGAAAGCTCAAGTTTTAAATGTAAGCGCTATTAAAGCGCCTCTCCTGTAAAAGGCGATAACTGGCATGACGCTTTTTAGAATGCCCACTTTTATAAACTTTTGAGGCACCCCTGTATATACATATATTTTGTTAAGCCAATAGGATATATTATTTAAAATTCTTCTCGAACTGTTTTCGGCACAAACCGGTACACATTCAAGAGCGAGAAAGGTAATTTAATGTTAAAATATCCAAAGACTCAATAAGATCAAAAAGGTCAAGATGTTCTTTAAGACAGTTTACAATACTGTTTTGATGTGAAAGTGTAAAAGTCTGTGAACCTTTTCAAAATCCACTATCGTTAATAAAGGAGCACAAAATAATAATAAAAGTAAAAAGCCCAAGTTTTAAATTGAAGCCATGGAGCCCTATTGAAGCTCATTTTCTGTAAAAAGCGATCAATCTGATGACGCTTTTTAGAATGTCCAATTTTATAAACTTTTGAAGTACCCCTGTACACACATAAAATTTGTGAAACCAATTGTATATTTTATTTAAAATTCTTCTCGAATTGTTTTCTATACAAACCGGTACACACTCAAGAGCGAGAAAGGTAATTTAATGTTAAACATAAGTCATGTTAAAGTATCCAAAGACACAATGAGCTCTAAAAACGCAACATTTGTATTAAGACAGTTTACAATACTATTTTGATGTGAAAGTGTAAAAGCCTGACAACCTTTTCGAAATCCACTATCGTTAATAAAAGAGCACAAAATAATAATAAATATAAAAAGCCAAAGTTTTAAATTGAAGCCCTATTGAAGCGCCTTTCCTGTAAAAGGCGATCACTGGCATGACGCTTTTTAGAATACCCACTTTTATAAACTTTTGAAACATCCCTGTATATACATATATTTTGTTAAGCCAATAGGATATTTTATTTAAAATTCTCCTCGAACTGTTTTTGACACAAACCGGTACACACTTAAGATCGAGAAAGGTAATTTAATGTTAAAGTATACAACGACACAATAAGATCAAAAAGCATAACATTTTTATTAAGATAGTTTACAATACTGTTTTGATCCGAAAGAGTAAAAGCCTGTCAACCTTTTAGAAATCCACTATCGTTAATAAAAGAGCACAAATTAATAAAAGTAGAAAGCCCAAGTTTTTAATTTGAAGCCCAATTGAAGCGCCTTTCCTGGAAAAAGCGATCACTGGCATGACGATTTTTAGAATGTCCACTTTTATAAACTTTTGAAGCACGGCTGTACATAGATAAATTTTGTGAAGCCAATTGTATGTTTTATTTAAAATTCTTCTCGAATTGCTTTTTACACAAACCGGTACACACTCAAGAGCGAGAAAGGTAGTTTAATTTTAAAGTATCTAGAGACAATAAAATCAAAAAGCGCAACATTTTTATTAAGACAGTTTACAATACTATTGTGATGCGAAAGTGTAAAAGCTTTTCAACCTTTTCGAAATCCACTATCGTCAATAAAAGAGCACAAAATAATAATAAACGTAGAAAGCCCAAGTTTTAAATCTAAAGCCCTATTGAAGCGCCTTTCCTGTAAAAAGCGATCACTGGCATGACGCATTTTAGAATGTCCACTTTAATAAACTTTTGAAGCACCCCTGTACATACATAAATTTTGTGAAGCCAATTGTATATTTTATTTAAAATTTTTCACACTCAAGAGCGAGAAAGATAATTTAATATTAAATATAAGAAAGATGTTAAAGTATCCGAAGAAACAATATGCTCAATAAGCGCATCATTTTCATTGAGACAATCGGGATAATACGCTAAAATAGGCACGCACAATATTAATAAAAAATAACCTAAAAATCAGTTTGACACTGAGATACTTTTCACCTCAATTATTTGAAGTGGAACAGCGCTTTCATTATGAAATTTTGGTCAGCAGATTTGAAATATTCGTCTGTCACATACTCAAAATTAGTTCGCAAGTCAATTAAAAATGATGAACTTCAAACATACAGCTCACAAATATATAAATGATTAGTTTTAATAAGATGCTGTTAAAAGCAATTACAAAGAAGAAAAGACCAAGCGCAGGCATAAATTTTCACAAATATTTAGGATTTTTAGTAACTGAGATAAAGTCCCAGAAATGTAACAGAATTAAAAAGCTTCCAAAACACAAATATTTCCCTAGTAAGCTAAAAGTTACACATATTCAATATTATATTTTATTTTTAATTATACTGTTAATTTCATGTATAGAAGAAGCAATACAATTACTAAAACACTAATAAAAATAATTATTAATTACAAATGGATAAGAAAACATAATCGCAGTCAATACTAATAAAAATCCAAATATCCTAGGTTATGCGCACGTGTAAGTAATCCCAATTACTGTTTAATATTTTATCAGGTTTGGTAAAACAGTGGTTAAAATATCTTCATTTAATAACGTTCTTAATCAATGATTAGCGCTAACCGGTGTTGGAAAAACATACCAACCGGTATTTTAATCAATGATTAGCGCCAACCGGTTTTTGCAAAAACGTACTATTACGTATTTTATCTAATGAATACGCTCATCGGCATTTTAATCGGAATTGAGAAAACCGGCCCTTTATTGAACTTAATCAACTAATACAGTGCAATAATATGAATAATTAAAAATACGTCTAAGTTTGCCGTTGTAGTTGTTAGGGCGTTTTAATGTTGAAGGTTACATTCAAATATTATGTCAACTTTAAATAAACATGCGCCAATAATTTAAGGACATTAAATTTGAGATATTGCAAAATTTTACCTGTCAAGTATCCTACCTACACATGCCATTTCGAGACTTATAAATACACCTTTTGACATAAATCATAATAACCTTTTCAAGTTTGTCATCCAAGCAACACAAATTTGTCTGCAATTACCGTTTCCCGTAGAACGCGATCACTGCCATGAGGCTTTTTAGAAAGGCCGATTTTATTAACTTTTGAACCACTCCTGTATATACATAAATTTTGTGATGCCAATCGTATATATTATTTAGAACTTTTCTTGACTTTACACAAACCGTTACAGTGAACACTGAAGAGCGAGAAGGATAATTTAATGTTAAACATAAATCATGTTAAAGTTACCAAGGAAGAATGTGCTCAGATCTAAGCACTTTTCGACGAACCTTTCCGCCATATTACATCTGCCGTGTTATTTTTTTTTGACATTTTGACTTTGGATTCGTGATCGGCGACATGAGACACTACCCTATCTAAAATTTCACATTCGTACGTCAATTTTCAAAAAAAACTTCCGCCATTTTCTTTTTTTTGACATTTTGACTTTGTATTCGTGATCAGCGACCTGAGACACCCCCGTATCTAAAATTTCACATTCGTAGGTCAATTTTCAAAAAACTTCCGCCATTTCGTTTTTTTTTTGACATTTTGACTTTGGATTCGTAATCGGCGACCTGAGACACCCCGTATCTGAAATTTCACATTCATACGTCAATTTTTCAAAAAACTTCCGCCATTTTGTTTTTTTTGACATTTCGACTTTGGATTCGTGATCGGCGATTTAAAACGCCCTCGTATCTAAAATTTCACATTCATACGTCAATTTTCAAAAAAGTTTCCGCCATTTTGTTTTTTTTTGACATTTTGACTTTGGATTCGTGATCGGCGACCTGAGACACCCCCGTATCTAAAATTTCACATTCATACGTCAATTTTCAAAAATTCTACCGCCATTTTGTTTTTTTTTTTACATTTTGACTTTGGATTCGTGATCGGCGACCTGAGACACCCCCGTATCTAAAATTTCACATTCATACGTTAATTTTCAAAAAAACTTCCGCCATTTTGTTTTTTTTTGACATTTTGACTTTGGATTCGTAATCGGTGACCTGAGACACCCCCGTATCTAAAATTTCACATTCATACGCCAATTTTCAAAGAAACTTCCGCCATTTTGTTTTTTTTTGACATTTTGACTTTGGATTCTTGATCGGCTACCTAAGACACCCCCGTATCTAAAATTTCACATTCGTACTTCAATTTTCAAAAAATCTCCCGCCATTTTGTTTTTTTTTTGACATTTTGACTTTGGATTTGTGATCGGCGTCCACACACATCCCCGTATCTAAAATTTCGCATTCGTACGTCAATTTCCAAAAATCTTCCGCCATTTTGTTTTTTTGACATTTTGACTTTGGATTTGTGATCAGCGTCCGCACACACCCCCGTATCTAAAATTTTGCATTCATACGTCAATTTTCAAAAAACTCTTCGGCCATTTAATTTCTTTTGTCATTTTGACTTTGGATTTGTGATCGGCGTCCGTACACACACCCCCGTATCTAAAATTTCACATTCGGACGTCAATTTAGAATTAGTGACGGGCGACCGTAAAAACTCTCGAGTGCCTAATTTTGCTTTTAATCAGAATAGATAGAAATTGATTTCAGCCAACGCCGCCCACCGTGCACGTTTACGTAATCGTTAACATAAAATTATTTCGTAGGGGCGCATAAATGTCGAAAGCAATCCTCTTCTTTTTCCCCTTTGAGGAAATACGCGTTCCGAAATTATCGTATTTTAATTCAAATCATTATTAAAATATTAATCGACAACACCTGTATAGATGAAAATATTAAATCAAGCGGGACCGTTACGTATTATGTGGACCTGCCGAACATTCGCCGGACCGTAATGTAATGACCGGCAGTGCACATGATAATCTGATTTTATTTTTCGCCCGTCCGGAATGCATTGGTATCAGTGCAGATTGAATCGGCCATTTTTCTGACCAAATACCTCTGCAAACGGACTTGGAATTACTCGTACCTTCGTCTAGGTACCTCTGTAAACTGGGAATGCGCAAGTGAACGTTTCCCAAATGTCACTTGTTAACGTTTCTGAATCTTGTTGTGTCCTCGAAACTTTCAAAATTTGGAATTTCAAGCTTAAAAGTGAAAATGTGAATGCGTATGAGACCGGCTGTCAGTTTGACGTTTGCCGGGATTTTTCATCCATTTCGCTA